>PTEX01000072.1:1359167-1510468 GCA_003342815.1 Eudromia elegans | reverse complement strand
GAGGGCTTATTGCATAGTGAACAACTTTAGAAAAACATATTGTGCTATAAATTCACATTTCTGTCTTGATCCAAATTAATTTTCAAGTGTAGACAAGCCTTTGGAGTTACTAAAGTCTGTGTTTATAAAGTAGCTATGGCATCTGCAAGAAAATAACACATTTGGAAGCAGATGATCTTTTTAAGGAAGCCTAGCCAGGGTTTTTATTTTAGATTTAAAAAAAAAAAAAAAATTCTCTTTAATTACCTGATTGGACAGTGGTTTTTATTTTTTTTAAGGCTCAAAATAAATACATTTAATTCTAATCTAGCACTATGTGTTTGAACCTTAATTTATGAGATCAGCTGAAGTAGGAATACCTGCTGGCAGTGACAGAGGCACTTTGAACAACTGACGGAAATCGTTATGGAAAAAAAATACCAAAAGAAAAAGATTGAAAGATTCAAAATCATTTACAATGTAAGCCTGGGTTTGCTTTCCCCACAGTGCAACRCTGAATAAATATGATTAGAGGCAAAATGGCTGGAGAGGACTTGTGCACAAGTTTTTAATACCAGGCACAATTGGGCTTCTAATAGCCTAAGGGATAGCTGCACTTGAAAGTTAATTTGGATTAATGCAGGGCCTGAATTTGAAGTAGGATAGATATTTCTGAATAATGATATTCTTATTCCAGAATAAAAGTGTCCACATGTGAAGTTATTCAAACAGCTATTTCAGAATAATCCATTTGTATCCAAGCCCTAAATCTCTGCCTGTAGGCTGCTAATGGAGAAACAAAGGATGGTTATCRGCCAACAGGATCTCTCACGAAATATCTTCCTTCCAAAACCTGCAGAAAAACCTTCCCAAAATGTAGCATTTTAATTTAACTGTGTGTCTCCTGATTTTACTTCTACTTGACTGAAAGGCAATCTTTTTGATTAGCTCATGGAGCTTAAATGATAACTTTAATGTTCTCATCATTTTCTWAGGCTTCATTAAAAGCAAGTCGTTCGTTTTAAAATTTTGCTTATGTTGGTTCCTGGGCATTTTTAGTTTTAGAATAAAAATCCAGAAGTCCAGTCAGGAAGAGGAGGGACCAACAGCCCTCCGGATGGAGGGGCACGGAGTTAKCAGGTAAGCTCTAGAAGGCAGCCGGGCATTTCCCCCCTGGGCATTTCACACTAGCCTATGAATCCCGCCCCAGGTTTGCGGGTGACAACTGCAGTGTGGGCAGGTCACAGAACACGGGCCCAGGGGGGGCTCTGTGATCTTCTTGCAGACCTGCCCTGTGGAAGGGCCAGGCTTGGTACCAGATACAGAAAACCTAAGTGCAACTTGCATCGCCACTGAATGCAATGCCTCCTACCCCAGCGATAGGATTGGCAAGATCTAACTTTATTTTCCACAAGTTTCTTCCTTCTGTTTGCATATAAAATTTGAAAATCTTAGTAGAGCATGTAACTTGTGTTCTAGAACAGATCTACATAACCTGAAATTAAACCACAGGCTTCCAGCTCCTGTGCAGAACTAGTTGATAGCATTTGTGGGTATAACTGCAGCAAGATACTTGATTATCGTAGATATTGAGTTTATTTGCATAGGAAAAACATAGATACTGCACAGCATCAGGTTTCAGAGGTAAAACCCAGGATCACTTGTGTGCCTGCACTCGGAGTGAACACCAGAAGGGTTTAGAAGGTACATTGCAAATAGCCATTACGAGTGGCCAGTGTGTTACTGATCCTGCACTTCTGCCTTGTGGAGATCCATTAGTGCAATACCCAAGWACCTGAATATGTATTTAAACAAGGAGCATGTTGCTTAGGCAGGCAATGATGCAGCCATGTGGAAGCCCTTGAAATCAAAGCACTTYTGGAAGGGTTGAGCTATCTGCTTCCATCCTCTGGGTCACAGGATGCGAGTTTCTTGTTTTGATATGGATTTGGGTGGGGACTGGGATTCCTACCCGCTTATTGGATGGGTCTTGCACGTAAAACACCTGCTTTTCAGCTGTGTTGTCTGGTGTGTATGCCAGATTTATTACCTATATAGCTTCTTTCTTTAAAAAGTATATTAAAAATGTGCTTTATAAATCATGAACAAATAGAATATTTTGTATAAGTCTGAGCCGTTATCTTCCAGTCCTGCCAAAACTCAAGTTGTATCCTGAAGGAATTAGGATGGCAGCGTCATTACCTTGAAGGCTGTCTACTTCTTTGCTAAAATAATGCCTGAAAAATGCATTACAGTTCACACGATGATTCCAAAAGCAGGGGTAGTTGCTCTGGTTATATTTGTGGTACCTGAGAGTTAGCATGTTCTGAAGCGTAAGACTGCAAAGCAGGACTCTTACAGCACCCAGTTCTCTGAGTGTATCTGCAGACTGATTCTACAGTGGAAATAAGTTTCTTTATGTCAGCTTGAAGTTTTAGTACTTGCCCTCTTTAAGATTCTCCTGGTATTGTAAGATTAGGTTGTTTATCTAGGGTAGAGTATGATAGTTATTTTTGCTTTACCAAAAGCCAATTACATAGGCTGGTTCCAGTCCCTCACTAAATAGCTTTTTCTTTTGGCATTAATTTTAATGTTTAAGTAGCATGTGCATTTTCTTAAGGCTGCATAAAGATATGTATAAGTAGAAGGCTACTTTGGTTGGGAAGATCCAATGCTCAGTGAAGCCTTTCGCATATATAGAACACTGAATATCTAAACCATTATTTAGCATCAGAATCAGTTATGGTTGTCTGACTGATGGACAATCTTTTCCTGACCCAGTCTCTTTGCAAGTGACCTATACTGTCTAGACAGTTGCATATTATTTATACATTCATTTCAGATTTATAGTTCTTTTAACTAAAGTTGAGGCTGTTAGTTTGCCAATGACTTCATATCCATAGTACTACTTGAAACAGGCTGGAACAAAAACAGGCACTTAAAAGAAAAAAAAAAGAAGGAAGAAGAAATGGGCTACATGGTCTCTTTCCATCCTTATCTATTGTCTGCTGGTTCACCCTTTCCCTGCCTGTCTCTTCACCTCCCTCTCCTAAATCACAATCTACAAAACACAAAAATCTCCCCCAAACAATCCCTGCCACCACCTAAGGTTGTATAAAGTCTACTCCTTTGAAAGGACTGAGATCAAGTCTGGTTGATCCCGTGGGTTGACTGGAGTGTCGCTAAGCCAGTATTTGCATCCGCTTTCTCAATCTAAAAYGTCTTGCCTAAACCAGAAGAATAGCTCCGTGGAGCGGTCTCCTGGAGGGTGGAGGCTGTGCTAAAATTCAGGTGACAATTGCAGCTCAGAAAATGCAACTTGGGTCTGCTGCATGTGATGAAGAGGTTCAAAACAGCAGCCCGAGGGTGCCCTTCTTTGTGTGCAGATTTCCTCTGGAGCCTGGGATCTCTGCTCTTAGGAGAGAGGAGAAAAGAGCCCGGGAGGAGGCAGAGCCTCTCCGCTGCCAGCAGCCTTTGCAACTGCACCGTGTTTCGTGTCCCTCGTTTTGAAGGCTGCGAGGAGACAACGTATGCAATTCACATCTACTTTTAAGCTATTCACATAGTTGTATATCAAAGGTTTGTCAGCTCTGCTCTTTTAGGTGAAATGATCTCTCTAGTTTTTGTTTGTAGGCATAGGGAAATGGAAGCGCATCTACACGTGTACGCCTGGCAACAGGGAGATTATCAGAGCATGTCAGAGAACAGACCCTGGTTTGTTATGAGAGGAAGGTTGTGCCAACAAGACTAGAGCTGGAGGGAGCAATAAATCCTCCTCCATCTCCTCTCTTCTCTTGCAAATTGCTGCTGTTTTAGGAAGAGTGTTAGGAATCGGAGAATATTTATCTTTTAGGTTGAGACTGTTGCTTCTGCAAAGACTCTGCTGCTCAAGTTACGGAAAATCCTCAGAGTCTGTTAATTTTGTTTTGTTTTACACTGYGCTCTTACTTAAGGATAGCGGGTTGAGGAATCCCATCCTGGAAAGACGGTTTCCCTGGCTTCAGGCTGCCCAACTGGGCTGCTTAGCTTATCCACAAGCAGTATCAGCTGTGAGAGTGTTGCTATCAAATGGTGCTGACAAATGAGGAAGAAGAAGCAGGGAGAGACATGAGACTGGCTCCCAAAGCCAAAGAATCAAAGAATTGGTCAAAAAAACTTTATCGCTTACTGCACGTTCTTGGTCGAGTTTTACCAATTGAGTAGTGTCCTACTTGGGAATATCCAAAGGTTTCCTCTTTGGATACCTTTTGGTATCATTTGGATAGAAGAAGGCCCTCAAAAAATTAGAGATCACTAAAACTCATATGCTATATAATGGCTACTCCTATTCTAAACTTGAAAATGAATAAGGAAATACTAACAAAATGAAAAATACTAAATTTTAAAATTGTAATCCTAAACCCCATATGCTTTCAGGTAGTAGGAAAAACACATATAGACGTKTTCTGTGCTTGTTGCATTGAGTCCCAGAATCTGTTTAGCTAACGCAGTCTAAGATTAATTCTCTCGCAGCACATTGCCTGGAGTTCAGTGCACATGTTTACTGATGTGTACAGCTCTCAAATAAGTTTAGTGCTTCTTTCACCCACTGTTAGGAAGTATATTTAAAAGAAATTGCCTTTTATAGATT
Organism: Eudromia elegans; assembly: GCA_003342815.1. Lineage (NCBI taxonomy): Eukaryota > Metazoa > Chordata > Aves > Tinamiformes > Tinamidae > Eudromia > Eudromia elegans. Next base: position 1,505,859 of record PTEX01000072.1, on the reverse strand, counting down.
TAAATTACAAAAGTACTGATATCATGCAAAAAGCAGTTCAACTCATGCAAGCATACAAATGTGTAAATCTTAGGGAAAAAGATACCCAGGGCTAATATGAATGTAAATGGGATTAGCTGCTTGCATTAGTGTCTGAAATACAATTTTAAATGCTTACTGCCTAGTTATTTATATATATGTGTGTGTGTGTGTTTGTGTATAGGCATGCACACACACACATATATATTTATATGTGCTTATGTTTTTATACTTTTTCACCAAATGTGCATGTGACTTGCACTTGGATGAAGTACTAAATATTGGGTGTGTGCTTGTTGATATTTTTTTCTTCTTTTTCTAAGCAGGAAGACTTTTAGATATGTTGCTTTATAACAGCTCTGTTAGTGATGGCATCTTTTTAGGTATCAAAGGTTTATATTGGTTGTTATATAAAAATATTAGCYCAAAATGAGAACGGATTTCCATCCTTCCCTTATCCACCCAAATGCAATAGTAATTTTAGACCTAGTCTTCTCACTGAATCATGAACAATGACAGCAGCCAGATTCTGTATAAGCCCATGAAAAGAACAATTTTCAGTTAATGGTACCACTAAAGCTGCATAAATCAATGTACGAGGCGTTTCATTAGAGATTTCAGTCCCCTATGTCGTGGCTTCTGCAGCAAAGCARGTCCTTTAAGCAGCCTTAGTGGTAGTATAGGGAATTTAGTTTTGTTATTACTTATGTTAAACTGATGGAAGTATGTRGGTTGTAAGAAGCCTAAAAGTCTGTTATCTGACATACTCTTGAACTTGGAATARGGCAACTTTTGTGATTCTCAAAATGTTTCATCTCTTTGCTGTTGCTGCTTGCCAGTAGAAGCAGTAATTCTCTTTCTAGAACTAACCCTATATTCTTATAAATTGCTTGGCTTAGGTCTTGGCTAAAGAGCGATATAATTTTCCCTCCTATGTGTAGCAAATACACTGGTAATAATGACTARTAATTGTAGAGGGGAAAAGAGTCCTTATTAAGGTATCTGGAAGCCCAGTCAAATTAGGCAAACAGTTGTCAAAAGACACACCACTAATATGGCTGGAATGTGGTCTCAGAGTAATAATTGYGCTTAGAAAAGCTAGTATTTTTAAAACATCTCCTTCAAAGAACTGGGGAGCCATTGTATAGAGAGGCCAGCAAAGAGCAATGCTACGGTTTCAAGTTCTGTAATCCCCTTATTGATATAAGCTGTGTATGGGTCATGGGAAATCAAAATTAATTATATATAGTAAGTAGAATTTGGCAAAAAAAATAATCCCACAACTTTTCAGCTAGATCTTGTGAACTTACTCAGTCACATTTCATTTTATTTACTTTTTTTTGATTTGGTAGTAACATTTTTTACATAGAAATATACATATATATTTTATATATATTTTTATATATATTATATATATTATATTATATATATTTTATAAAATTTATATGTATATTTCTATGTGAAAAAAGTTACTAGAAATGTTTATATATTTTATATATATAAAATATAGATATAAATATATATAAAATCTCTGGAATGTTCGTTCCTCAAAATCGCAGCCCAAGTTTGCTCTACGCYGAAACATTTTTTCTTTTGTTAAACACGAAATATGCGCATTTTCCCCCCCTTCTCCCCCAGAAAGGCTGTTGGCTCTAGCTGCGTGCAAGGCCTGCGCAGGGCCGCCCTTGGGAATCGGTGCTCTGGGTAGGGTTGTGTTTCCCTTTGATAGGGGAGCTCAAGCACTTCCCTGAGCTGATTCGGTTTATAAAATTGCAGCCTGTGATGACTCCCGAGTCACCAGAGCTCTTGTGCTCTCTGCTCGCTACCCTTGTAAATCCTTGCACCTGAGCAGAAATAAACGTGATTTGCAAAAGCTGAGGGTCGCAGGTGTCCYGTTGCTGTTAAACCCCTTAAAAACCTTCATTTTGCACCCTGAAGTGTAACTGGCTCCTTGCTCTTGGTGGGCCTGGGCTTGCCCTCGTGGTGGGGCAACTTGGGAGGTGCAGTGTGGAAGTCCATGGGATCACCCCAGCGAGACCAGGATCAGGCTCCTCTCCAAAYGTACATGTGAGTTAAGCAAGTTACCCCTTTATAAACAGACCAACTGGCAGCGTTATGTAATATACAGAAATGGCGCTTGCTGCATCATTTTTTCTTAATTATACAGAAATAAAATGAGTGCATAAATGAGACCAGGAAAGAGCTCTGAGTGTTTACAGAAATAAAAATAAATGAGTGTGTTTTTTAAATTAATATTTTCAAATGTTCAGGTTGAATTAATTTGAGAAATATGAATATGTATTGGTAGTGCTAATTCTTTGGGGTTTTGAAAATTCTTACAACCACATAATTAAATGAGTGCCTTTAGAAATACTGATAAAACCCATTGCCATTCAAATATCCATACAAGACAACAGGGGCTGTAAGCTGTAGGCTTTAGAGATTAGTTTGGCCACGGGCCAGTATTTATCACAACATTTCCATCTTAGAAGATAAAATTTAATCATTTTTATTTAAATATAAATCAAAATTAATGCAGGTTTTTTAAAAAAAGGAATGTATAACCTAATCACAATATCTTTATTTTAGAGATGCCKGCGTGCATTGTCTCTATTCAAAGAGGCAACGCCGTCTTTGTTGTGCTGCTCTTCCTTCAGATTTTTTTTCCCTTCTACAAGGGTGCAAAAGGAAGGGGCGGTTGACCCAAATACAGCCCTATCTCCTAATTTTGCCGAGATCAAAGGCAGTTCTAGCGTTTTATGTGCTGCCTGTTGGTGAAGTCTAAAAACGCTGCATTAGGCATTTCTCCACTTCCTAGAGACAGACGCAGGGAGCCCAGAATTCGGCTTTTGCGGGGCTTCCTTTTGTCGAGGGCTTCTCGTGCCACCCGTGTACGGCCCTGCCTGCCATGTATCGTGCTCAAAAATATTAGCCCGAGGTGCCCTGMCGCTGTTTGTGTGGTTTGGTGGAGCCTGTGCGCGTGCAAAAGCCATAATTATAACGTTGTTTTTTTCTTATGTGAAAAAGAAGTATCGCCTGGCAGTTTTGAGGTGGATTTTGCAAAATTTCCCTGCCTGCCTCTCCACGGAGATTATGGCCACCGCGCTTAGGAGCAGCAGGAATTTTTGGTCGATCGTTGGGTTGTTTGTTGAGCCTATTAGTTGGCTGATGGGAAGCAGTGCTTTGGAGCGGTGGAAGCAGTAAAACTGGAGATGTTTTTGTGGCAGCCACMGATCTGTATGAAGCTCTCTGAGCTACGTGCATATATTGTAGCCATGTAGGGAGAGCTGTGTGCATGGTTTGTTAGGTCTGTGCTGATAAATTATGGTTCTCCTGCTCTAAAAGAAGCCTTTTATATTATGGTTGAAGTGAACGTGCATATCATCAAAATTACGTAGAATGAAAACTTAACAGAATGTTAATTTTGTCTACGCTGTCTTCATATTATAGAGCAATGCTCATCTGCCTTCCTCRTGTACAGGGACCATTGCTATAAACTTTCTCTGGGAAAAAGAAATTGCAGCTCTTCCTTCTCTCTTTCCCCCTTCCCCTCACCGCTTGTATCTCGTATGTATCCGTGCTATTTTTCATGTAAGGAAGGCAAACCAGATCTGACCTTTAATATAAAAGCAAGTTCACTGCTATTCCTTAGCTTCATATTGGAGTAACATATTAACATCTTTAAAATGTGAACTGCTTGTTATTTCTGTACTCCTCGTATTTTCTATGTTATATGTAACTGTTCAGTGTTTTGTTCTTTCTCTCCAGGACAGCAATCAGGTCATCTTATGTGGTTTTTTTTATATATATATATATACACATGCATATATATATATATATATATATATATATAAAATTGTTAGGTTGCTAGATACTGATTTAAAAGAAATACAGATAGATATACACACAAACATTTATACATAATCAAGCATTGTTTACGTATCTCAGCGTCAACTGCATACGTTACTGAAGTGTTTGCTGTGATAAATCGTCGCTCCCACTGTCGCCTGTTTCCTCAGTAAACACAGCAGAATTAGAAGCAGAGCTGAAGGTGGTTCTATTTCTCCRGCTTCCACAGACTTCTGTGCTTGTTTTGCAGCAGCTCTTGAATACTAAAAGGTAGTTGCTGAGCTCATGCTTCTTGACCTAGGGCTATGTTGGTATTAGTTGTTATAACCCTTTAGCTATTCAGACTAAGTGGGGCACTTCATTAGCTTCAGTTAAAGACAAAACAAAAATGTTTGTTTAAACTAACAGATCCTAAAGCTGTGTTTCTTTCACACCATTTGGAAGATTTCCCACCAGCTTTCCCCTTGAGGTCATCCTCAAAAATCAACATTTTTTCAGGTGCTCCGCGAGCTGGGGCTCACTTCCCGTAACCTCTTCCTCGCTCCTAAAGCACGAAGCGGGCGCCGTGTCGGGAGGGCGTTTGGCTTCGCACGGCATTTATTCCTCAGACTTCCTGGGGGCAGTATCATACTGCACAAAGTGTGTTCTGTCCCCTGGCAAGCGAGGCGGATTTCCAGTTAAACGTTAGCCTAAGTTAAAGCTAGGGACGCGGGAGGATGCTTCGATATGCAGCTTTTCACAGGAACGTGTTCTCGTGGATGGGGTCCTCTCGTTGAGGAGAAAGTGACCCCAAGAGGCACTGCTCCTGCTTAGCCAGTGGCGGAGGGGTCCTTTTGCTGAGGTYCCTCCTCATCTTCCCTGCTTGCTTGGTACTTGTAGACACTTCATGCTGACTTGCTGCACGTCCCGCATGCAACCCCAGCACTGCCTTTGTAGGGAAGTTACCCTTGCAAAMCCATCCAGTGGCCGCCTGGTGACTTCCAGGAAGAGCAGGAGACCGGCGGAAGCAATGGAGAAATATTCCCATGTTGTCTTAGACGCATGGTGGCCAACAGAGATGGTTGGTAGAGTATGAACCCCCAGCACAGCGTGKCATAGAATCCAGCCCCTGCTCGCCCAAAGGCAGCACGTCTTGGGTGTTCTGACCGCTGTAAATCGAGCGGTAAGGACTCCAAGGGTTTGGGGTATAATCTCAGTAATCATCATAATCTTAGTACAGCATTTTTATTAAAGGTAAGCATCAGTCTAGGTTTAGCATATTGATGTGTAACGTTTCTAAGAGGTTGACAGTTTTTTCTAATGCTAAAGGTTAGTGAAGCCAGTCTGCCAGGACAGGGGGAGGGCAGGGAGCTCTTCCATAGGGAATAGGGCTATTCATGCAGTTTGGGGACTGTCGTTTTGTTGAATGGTGAAAACCTGCTGAAAGAGGGGCTGCGTGTTCAGGTGCTGTCTTAGCTCCCAGTGGCTATATAAGGCTGTTAAACATTGTTTAACAACACAGAAATAAGGCACATGTGGGTGGATAGACACACTTAAATCAGGGCATGTGGGGTAAAACTGGTTTATTTTATTTCTTTCTGATAGTCTGACTTGAGCAACTTGAAAACCAAATGCAGACCTGAAAGCTGATAGCCTTTTTCTATTTCCTTTCTTTCTCTCTCTCTCTTTTTTTTGTACAGGRGAAAAAAAATGCACTGTGATTGAAAAGTATCCATTTTTCTTCAGGGCAAATGTTTCCACCACCTGGCACAAATGCCTTCCCATAGGGTAGAAACCTTGCTGCGTTCTTTGGTGCCCGCTAAGATTAATCAAGCTGTTTGTGTTTGAACATGTTGTAAAATTACGTGCTCCATCAAGACAAGAAATAGCTATTGTTTAAACAGCTCTGCCAGCATCCTGCTGTTTGATGCTTAGATAAAAACGTTATGGGCTTTTGGAAAAGTTACCTTAACGTATCAGGTAAACTTGAGAGCTGTTTAAAGCTAAAGTCTTGAAAAGCTTGTAACGTRGGAAAACGGAGATTTATTTTAGCACGACTAGAGTTATAGGGGTAGGAAAGACCACCTATATGTTTGTGTGTGTCGTTTGCATCAAATGTATTGAAGTTGMTGCCAACTTCCCTTCCTATGGACTGTCTCCTGCTGAACTTGGGTTGCAGGTCACTGCCTGGTCCTGTTGTACAGACTGGGAGTTGTAGCACCATCTATGTCATGGATTTTCCTGGATCTTGAGGCACTATTCAAGGATGTCCCTTCTCATGCTGTTGCCTGTCAGTGAATTATAAAATGTAGGGAGTGATCACATGCATTTTCCTGGATCAATTGCTGAACCGAGTAAAGCGTCAGTGGGAATGTTCACAGCAGCATCTCGGGTTTTCTTTGCCTGTAGAAGGCATTGCTGGCTCAGAGGAGCTGCTGAGGAGACGGAGAACGTGTGAGGAAGATTTGCATTGAAATAATTTTTTTTCTGGTGTCACTGGGTTTCTAGTCCACCCAAACGTGGTGTCTGAAGGCTGCGTGTGTATGTGTGCGTGTGTGCGTGTGCATGTGTTTGGTGTGGAAATGCTCCATACAGAAGGATGGCTTGAAATTATTGGTCAAGTCTCAAATGAGAGGCAGTAAAACACTGAAGTATTTTTATTTGTCTGATGTTTCTGATCCTTTGGGGTTCGCTAGAGTCACATTTACAGATGTTTCCTCATAAGACTAAGCTTAAAAATAAAAAAGGAAAAAGGGGGAAAAAAATAAGGAAAGGAAAAAAGAGAAGTAGGGCTCTTATCTAATCACATGTCTTCAAGAGCTGAGGCTTTAAATGAAACTCTAACTATCTCTGTTTTTGTCCTGAAAGCAGCACTGCCAGCAACACCAGGTGGTGTTGTAACAATAAGCATTATTATTATTAAAAAAAAGATTGGCCAGAACGTGCRTAGAAATGTACTGAATAGTAATAAAAAACTGAATAATAGTTTAAATGCTTTTCAGCTGTTCAATAAGGCAAACAGATGTAGTAACACATACTTGAGAGCATGTTATGTACTTTAAATAGAGAAGTTTAGAGAATCATTTCCTCATGGACAAAAAGAAAGAGACAGAATAATAGGTTTATTTCAAAAGGGAGAATTTTAAAGACGAGCGCACCAGCTGCCCTGAGTCAAGGGTCTGAGCGAGTATTGGAAGCTGCGCTGAACTGGCGCTCGGCTGCAGAAGATCTGCTGCACTAAGGTAAGCGCTTCCATGAAACTGAGATTCCTGAAACACRGCTCAAGAAATGCTTTGTGAGACGCTGCCAAAACGTTAGACACACGGAATATTGGCGTGTTTGTGCGGGCAAGAAAGCAAATGATAAAGGCAAGATGTTAAATGGGAGARCGTCCTGCAAATATTCACAGGAAATATTCAAAACGCGTGAAGCAGCCCAGTTAAAATGCATCAAGCACAGCGTGGAAGTGGTGGAAAGACTGCAACTGTCATGCAAAGAATTGTAAGCGACTCTGCACTGGTCAAATGGGAATGCATCGAGAAACACTTAAACGGTGGTGTTGTTTTTTTAGGTTGTGTCACTATTTKGGTGGAAATGCAAGGGAAAATTCAGTGAATGGATTTGCTGGAATGAAGCKTTAGGATTTTTATAGGTATAAAGAGCTCTTCTTGCACACGTTAATATTATGTGGCTGTTTCTATGAGTAGAGTTGTCTTAAAYTCAGGCTGTGTGGCAGGAGGGAGCCCTGTCTGCAGGGCTCCAGAGGCAGGCAGAGGAGAGAGGCTGGTGTATGAAAATACTCCAATGTTCTTTCATGYCCTATGCAAGCTGCCTCTGTGTATAAACATATGTTCGCTATATAGGCACGGGAAAACACTTGTACAAGCCCCAAACCTGCCTTTCACAAGAGCAAGCATACTTGGACCTGATGCCRATAAATCACAGATGCTGCCTTCTAACCATCATCCTTACTCCCTGTAAAGGAGTGAGTTCAGGCCGAAGCATCAACCCTGATCTTCTGCCCTGCCTCTAAATTTCTGTCCATTTTGCATTGGTCATACACTTAGCATCACTTCAGTGCGTTTCTTGTATGTGGTGGAATACAAAGAGCAGGAGGTCACGAGAGGCATCACCTTGTTATATCCAGAGGTCAAAGCGAAGCGAGTGTCGGTTTCCATTTTAGGCTTTTGTGGCATAGTTGACATTATATATACTCTTAGGTATGCAATGCAAATCACATTCCTGCAAGCTAATTATAGGATAAATGTAGCCACTTAACTAGGCAGCAGGCATGTCATCTCAGCGTGGAGCTATCATATTATATACATTTGCTGTCTACTGTATAATTAACAGGATAAAAATATTACTGCCAGATACCATAAAAAAAAATTAACACTATCTTAATTGTCTTTTCAGCTCAGGTATAGCCTATTACCATTTCAAAAAAGACCTTTTCTAATACACTAGAATTTTAAACTTCATTTGCTGAAGATGCCATTAATCCCTTTTCACACTTTGATCTGCCATTGTGATACCTTTGGACTTCGACTTTTCTGTTTTGCTTTTGAACTCTCCTTAAAAACTATTACTGAGATTTAGTGGCTTAAAAAATGAGGTTGCTCAGGATTCTGTGCTTGGTTTTTAAAAACTTACTGACATTGCCTTTGGGTCTGCAGTAACGTCGATGTCTGCGGTCTGTAGTAAGCCTTGGTGTAGGACACCGTGTTTCCGAGTGTTCTGCTTTGGATGCTGGTCCCGTTTAATCCCAATTTTGCAGCTTTCTGATCTCTCATTTCTAAGTTTATGCCTCATACCATTCACCGCTGTATGGTGATATAACTGAGTGGGTTGTTTAAGGTTTAGTCTTAATTCTTAATATACTATGGGAGTTTTTTTTGATAGTTGTGAAAGATTTAGAGGAAAAAACGACAGTTCTTTTTTTCTCCCATGTAAAATGGTGGTAATTTGTCCTTGATCTGAATGCAGCAGCATTGCTGGTGTCAACCGCAGTTCCTAACTTGGTCAGGAATCTCTAGAATYGGAATGCTGCTTTTGCCACTTAGAATTAATTACCTAATGGCTCTACATGCAGAAAACATTAAGAATATATGTTTAATGACAATAATTAAAACCGAAAAGTTTTATTAATTTAATAAATTTCTTGTGTGGCTTTTGCTGTAGCAGTTTTAAAATGCTCCTGATTTTTACTTATTTTGAGGGATGTGTGTTACAGTTCTCTAAAACTCAGCAACCTGAAAAAAAGATTGAAGTAAATGTGGGGTGATTTAATTTAGACAAGCTTTCYCTGGTATTTATTTTGCAATAGGTCAGTAGGAATATTAGGTAGTTCTTGCATATTTAGTTAAATTTTGACATCAGTAATGACACACATGGCTAACAGATTTTCCACATGTTTTCCTCCCTGGATGACATCTTCCTACTCCGTCAGGATGCAAAGTCTGATGGTGGAGGCTCTTGATTGATTGCTTAGAGCACATGAGGTTTGGGGGAAAACACAAGAATGGCAGTTTGTATGAATATCCTAATATGACACTTTTTTCCTAGGTTTACCCTAACTTTTCTTTAGCCTAGAAATGATATTTGCAGGTGTACAAAAACCCACAGACACTTTAGATAGTTGACTCGCTCCAACATCTTGTTAGCATTTTGTATTTAATTGCTCGTTCTCTTCTTACCCAGCGGGGGATTGCGCATGCCAAGATGGAGCTTTCATGGATCTAAAGGCAGGAAAACGAAAGGAAACAATGACTACTCTTCCAAATGATACTTAGTGGTCCAGGAGAAGAGGAGGAGTGCTTTGGCAGTGAAACCAAAAGTCTCCAAAGCGACTTTCAGATAGGAAGAGTTTTTATTACACCCCAAAGAGCCCATTATAAGCATTGGATGAGCTACCTAGGGAAAAAGTAGCAGTTTCTGTAAAAAGAACGTAGTTGCCTCTGAAAACGTTGCTGCTTTGTGCGTGCCACGGGCCAAAGGGAGGTGGAGATGGCTTTGTGGCGGCTGCTTTTCTCTAAGAAGACCTAAGAGCAGCCTAAGACTGCCCGATAACCAATAGCCAAATGGGCTCTTCAGAAAATAAGAGGCCTCCACAAAGATGTGTTCATATTTACATATAATCCGCAGAGGGATATATGAATATGCCACACTGATATCTGTCTTTCTAAAGCCATGGCAGGGAGTAATGCTATTTTTCACGCTGAGCTCCTTGAACACTGCAGCGATTAGTGGATTTCCAGGTATACGGAAGCTCAAAATGATCAGGTTTTAAAGACTTGGGTTGTTTTTTTTTTTTTTTTTTCCAGAACCCAAGGGAAGTGCCAGTGTTGACTCTGCATTTCCTAAAATGTAGCTGGTTTCCACAAGGGGATGCGTGTGGGAATTTCTCCCACATATTCAAAAGTGAAAGCAAAGAATTTCCTTTTGCTAATGAATTTGGAACATGGTATGAAGTTATAGTTTTCATTGATTTTGTTTGACTCCTGTTCAAGGAGTCTATTTCAATGCGTATGTATACACACATGCACACATGTAACTTATGTGTGTGTATATATAATAGGGGAAATGAACATTTTAGAGCTACATCTCCTTTTAAGAAAAAAAAAAAAAGGGGAAAATTAAGCAATTCTGAACAGCCTGATTTTGATGCCTGTGCTAAAACTTATCTCTGGAGACAAAATGAAACAATTCTGTATCTGAACAATGGGCCACTAAGACTACATTTCTCTTTGACAAGTGCAACAGCGTGAAGGATGTTTCACCAGGCTGTCTACAGTGATGCTGTCACTGGACTTTGTGCTATCGAGTTGAAGAACTTGGTTCCCAGCATTTTGGGGGCTTTCTGACTGTTGGTCTCAACTTTCTCTCACTTCAGGCATATCTTTTCCTCTTTTATTTTGCTGAATATGTTATATGTTGGAAAGTTTATTAACCTTAACATTTATTGACATTAATCCTAGTGGCCATGGGTTTGAGACTCCATGCTTTTGTCCCATAAATCAGCCCAACTCCTTCCATACCTAGAACCCCTACTCACTTTACTGACTTAATCTTTCACATCCTCAGTGATTTCCCTTTTCATCTTTCTGAATCAATTGCAGCTCCTATTCTTTTAACTACTGCTACATTTTGGAAAAAAGTCCTTTTGAGCTGATGCAGTTCTAGAGAGGTTTTACCAATCATTGGTGTGATATCTTGTTCTCAGGATTAAAAACAACCTTGCCTGAAGCATGAGAGGAGATTAAAGGGCAGATCTTAGCGCTCCAGGGAGCTAACAGTGGTGTCCAGCTCCTCTTTCAGCAGTTCTGAAGAGTTTAACCCCAGTTTAACCTCAGGGCCTGCAAACCAATCCTTTTGTTGACCAGGCTTGAATTAGAGGGCAGGAGGAGAGTACTGGTCCTCTGCCCATCTCTATCCCTTTCCAAAGGGGATGCCACTCGCCAAGGTTTGAGCAGATGTTTTTGATGACGTGGTTTGAGCCTGGCTCTGCCTTGGTGAGCTACAACTGAAGACCTGGGGAGCCTGGATTAGTTTTGTAGAGACAGTGGGGTCCTGTCTTAGACTTGTGATGGCAGCAGAAGGTGCTTTCTTAATCATAGAAAATGTTTGTATTTTACAATCCGAGTTCTCTTGAAGCAGTCTCCGGCCTTTCTCAAACACTTTGTTAGAGGAACCTGTAAACTGAAGAGGGTTAAATGTAGCTGTGTGATGCTCCTGTTCACAGGCCCCCTTTACACCTGGTGTCCCAGAACTTTTGCAGGGATTGACATTTGTAATTCTGGACATCCACTCAGATTTCTTTGTTACATATCTCTGGTTGAACTTTCCACCCCTTGAGCAGAACTGTATGATAAAATAACAAATTATGCAGAATTTAAGGGTGTCTTCTTTTTGGAGACCTATAACCAATTCAGTCAGCTGCTTTTGCTGCTTGGTYCCATAATCCAACCTTGTCCCTATGTTGTTATAAGAGATGGGTCTTGCTTTAATAGCCRCAATACTTTAATAGCATTATAATTATGATAATAAATATGCCCTAGATACCTCTTCAGTTAAGCTCACACCATTTTTGGTGGTCATTTTCATTTTAAAATGTATCCTATATGTCTTTGTAAAGGAAGCTAGATAGGCTTAACCCAGYTCTGCTGACCCCCAAGAGAAGTGCAAAGCTCTACTTTATTAGTCGTGACTATGATTGTAGTTGTCTCTTATCATGGCTTCTAGCTGCCTGGTACAATGAAGATTTACAGAAATACATGATCTGCTAATCCTTTATGCTTAAAGGAAGAGTACAGAGATTATATGGTCGTTCTCTTACCGTCAGGACTATGGCTAGTGGTAGGTGTTATATGAGTTCATTTTTGGAATATCTCTGGAAATGCTGGGAGCTGTTTTACTAGCACCTTAGCCATGAATTAACCTGTCATCACTTGGGGATCGCTGCGCTGTTAGGGCTATTTTCTAGCAAGTCTAGTCTGCCTATAGATAAGCATGCTCAGCYCTTGATTTTGATGATGACTGCATACCAACAAGGTGGAGATGAGGGTTTGAGAACAGATAATTTTAAAACTCTCTCAGTATGCAAAAGAAGGGAAACTAGCTCCCATATTGCCTTTTTTCCACCCCCCCCCAGAGTTTTTGTTGCCTAGATTATATTGCTACAATAACTCTTCCTTCCTTTCTTGGATACCTGTACCACAAGACTATGAGTACCTCACTTGCAAAATCATTGTAAGCATCCTCAGCTCATGAGKAATTCAGGTAATAGTTGTCAATTGTATAGATTATTGGATTCAGGGAATGGTTTTTACTCRGCAGCCTCAATGTCTTGAGGTCACCTGTATAAGAACTGATGGTAACTGCATTTGAAAACTGTTTCACCACAAGTTTCCTTTTGCCTGATATATGTGCACATTGTAGATACCTTTCATCTTCAGTGTTATTTCTYCTAGCAGTAGAGCTGCAAAGCACTCAGTAAATAGGATTTGACTCTAAACTATCACACTTTGTGTGTCTCGGCATGCATTTGARGCACAATATGCCACAGGAGTAAATCATATTGGTACCAAATATTATTCATACCTTTCAGGAATATTAATATGGATAGTTTACAGGAAAACATGAAATGCTGGAAAGAGGCAGGAGAAAAAAARAAAMCAAAAMMTGCAGGCTGAAAGTAAAGAGAAGGAGCCCTAATAGGTAGAAAAATAACCAMGTAATTTCAAAAGATTTTAATTTAGTCTCACAGTGAACAGTAAGTACTGGAGTGATCTGAGATGGATTTTTCTCTTTTCTAGTTTTGCAGGTGCATTTCTACTTACTGCCTAACTTGGAAGTACTTGCCTGCTGGCACCATCTTGACCACGGGAAGAATGGTTCCTTTGTAAGGTCCAAATGGGAATTGGGGCAAAACTGAGATGATGGGGAGTAAACAAGAAAAAAATGGCCGTGGGGTGTAGAGCACTGAAGTACTAAATACATCAGGGAGAATAAAATAAAATAAAGGAGTAATTAGAGGTGGACATGAGACCATGACGTCTTGTTTAGCCTTTTTTACAGGGCAGAGGAAGGTCTAGGCAGGCTGCTGCTCTGTGAATGCCTTCCCATTACAGTATTGCTGATAAAAAGTGTTATGTGGTGGGATCTGCTCTCTCTTCACTTTGAAAAATATTAATTAAGATGGTGGCATGACAGAGTATGTGCTCTTTGTTTCACCCCAGGCTAAAAGCATATCCATGACAGGAATATGTGCTTTTTTTTTATTGCTTTCCTCTCTATACTGTTGCAAGCATGGAAAGCTACACAATGTTGTATTACCGAACTGTGTTTTTTGGGTAGGTAAAGAAGCAGACCCAATTCAGCTTGGTTTCGTCTCAAGCATCGTGTTTGTTTCTCATTTTACAAAGCATACTGTTGCTGTGAGTGCCCAGCTGCAGTTTGGCTTCAACCTTAGAGGAGAACCAGGATCAGCTGGAAGGAGGTGATTTAATTAGTGGAAGGCCGATTTTATTATTCATATTCATGTTTGAAAATTCAACAAGCTGGTTTCATTGGTATGTCTGCAAAATACCAAGACAAGTTTGAGTATATGGAAGAGTAGAATGACTATTTTAAAGTTCAGATGCACAAAATAGCAGATACATATAGGGAGGTGTTATTGTTARCTGTCATAGATACCCACTCTGGCTCAATTCCGATTGACTCCCCTTATAGATGTTAAAAGCGTGGGTAGTTAAATGTTTTTTTTTTTTTAACTTCACCTGCCTTAAGGAAAGAGATGTGATTACTTTCTTGTGTCACTTCTAAGTGTTTGTAGCCAGCTAAGTAAAATAATTTTCTGTCACTTGGGGTGCTGGGTTAATCTCTGTTCCATCAAATGAAAGACGCAGCCAAAGATGGGCTGCAAATCTGGTTTCTCAATCTAGTGATGTCTCATGAATATATTGTGTCCATTTCCTTTTTCATATTTTGTTCATTGTTGTGAACAATAACAGGAAAGAGCTTATGCATCCAATGAACTTTCTGTCCTCTTCAGCAACAATTTTGGACTGGAATATGTTTATAAATGTATGTTCTATTACTTGAATTTTTAGCATGCTACTTGTTTCCTCAAAGTTGAATTCTTAAAATGAAAATTCTTCACGTACCCTCTTTCGGGGAATTGCTGGCAGATTTTCCCTTGACAGATTAGCATAAGACACTCCCTTTGTTCCTGCAATATCAAGGAAACCTCTCCTCAAATTCTTTTTGTATATGTGTGTGTTTGGGGAAATAGCTGTCAAAAATTAACTTCTACTAATTGTAGCAAGTCTAAATCACAGAAACAGAATGCATGTTTCCCATATATTGCTAAAACATTCCTCGTTGCATAACAAAGATGAATCAGTGCATAAAATACATAATGCATGATTTTCCCATATAGAAGGTGACAGGTTTTCACTGAGACAACCTTGTCTTGGGTGAATTAGATATTTTTAATTATGCACCATAGGCTATATTTTTTTTATACAAAAGCCAGTTTACAATCTGTTGGGGTTTTTTTKKTKRWTTTTTTTGCAAAAGATGCCTTGGCACTGTAATTTAGCCCTTGCTGTGAGGTTCACGTGTGATAGCAGGTAATGTGGATCAGTTTGTGGATCAGCGCGCTCGTTCTCGTCCTGTGCCTGAATGCCTTTTGGGCTGGGGTGCATTTGATGCCATCCCATGGGGCATCTTCAGTTCAGTTTCATCCAAAAGGGATCCATCTCACACACTCCAAGACAGCTCCAGGTTGGCACATGGCACAACTGGGCTGGAGAGGTTTGTTTCTAAAGCCTTTGAACAATTTCAACTAAACCCTAATGTATTTGTGTCCTACAGTATGTGAGTACAAGTTCTTGAGAATATAAAAATCATTCAATTTCAGTAGTGATTCTCTTTTGAAAAGAGACATGACCATGCCACCGTTTCTTGGAGGACATGGTTGGTGGAAGCACTTGTTAAAAGTAATAGAACACATATTATGCCAGGTCCTGAGCTAATTTATGCTAATGTCAGTCTATTACCTGCAGAGCTCCTGGGCTGGAGATGTGGCCCAAGGTATTCCAGATTAGTTGGCACTCATAACCAGGATTTATGTTTATTTTTTTGTGTGTGTGTGTGTGATTGAGATTGGCTTTTGACTTCTTCTTTTATGRAAAAAAGTTTCCTTTTTCATAACGTAATAATAACCTGGTCTTGTCATTGTTTCTTTCTTAGAAGTTCCCCCACCTCTTTTTGTTTATGTTTTTCATCTCCAAAATGAAGGATGAGACATGATCAAGTTCATTCCTTAGACTTCTTCTGCTTGCTATTTTGCTAGAAAAAAATCTTTGCTCTTAATTAGCACAGAATCAGGGCAAGCCTGTCCTTAAGCTATGCATGTGCTGAGGGTGGAATAATTTGAAGGTTTTTTCTAAGCGGCTCTACTGAGCGAATTCAGGTTTGTCAGTGCAGTGATTACATGTTAGTGAGGGCACTCTGACAAAATTTATCTCTGAGGGCGATAAGAAAGCTGGGCCAGACTTTGTCTGTCAATGAAGGAGGTGTTACTTATGGCTCAGTGCAGGCCAGCTTGGTCGTTAAAGTTCACACCTTAAATTATCCTAAGATGACACATTGACATAGGGATTAACAATATTTAGATTTGYTCAAGTATTTACAACATGAGTGTTTGCAGTCAAAAAGCAGCCTTAAACGTAGGTAAACCTCTCATTTGTGTTGTAATTAAAATATAATGTTTCAAATTGTTGATGTTTTAGTTGAAAGTAAGTACAAAAAGTTGGGGGTTTCTTTTCCATTTWTCATACTGTTCTCATCAATTACAAGAAATATTAAGTTTTTAACATAGATGGATTGARATAATATGAAGTGATGGACTGGATGATAAAGATCTTGACTTGGGCTAAGAGCATGGCRAATACTTGGCTCCTACACCATTGTCATCTTTACATTTCTGCCAGTTTCAATCATGTTTCATGACATGTCACTGAATGAAACAGTATAACATGACTGTCCTCCTCAGAGTACTATATTGTGTCACCTCAGATTTAGAAAAGGAAGGTGACCCAAGCGCATTTTCCATTTAAGTAGCTTTCACGTGGGTCACTTTTGGATRCTTGAACGTATTTCCGTTTTCTTTTGCTTCTCAGCACTAGGGAATATGCAGCATTCAGTGGAGTTAGGAGAACACACGTTCATCTTTGGTTCCCAAGCCAGTGTCTCAAAGTTGCAGACCATCACGGCAGCGATGATGAGATGGTTGGATGGTCGCGGTGTGTCCACTCTTCTCAATGTTCTCTAGTCACTTCCTTTCTTGCTGCTGAAATGCATTAGTATAATGGATAAGCCTACTACACAGAGCTCTTKTTTTTTCTTAATGCTTAATTTTTAGTTTTTACTTTCAGGGATCTTTAGATTAATGCCTGTGACTTAACATTTCTTTGCAGCTGCCAATATTTCTTAAAATTTTTCTCTTTCTGTTTGACAGTTTTCCAGGGACTTGCTTGTGTTTTYGAGGTGGAATAGATTCAGATTAGGGTTGTATTTGTTCTATTAAAATGTACAGAAACAACTTCTGACAGTTTCTGCCTTAAAAATTTATCAGCCGCATTAACTGCTTATGCTCACTGACACAARCATCTCAAGCAGTTAGAGACAAGGAGTTTTACTGGTGAAGTTCAAAGGACTTTAGGTCACTACATTTGCCTCACCTAATCATTTACCTTTTCTTTAAATTTCTTCAGAACATGGAATAAGTTCAAGTATCTGAGAGCCCACTCAGCAATAGTCTTAAAATAATCCACTGCTGTGGATCTGGGATCTGCCTTACCTTGCAGCARTGTATAGTGTTCCTATTCATCTTTCAACAGCTTGGTATAGAAGGATATAAATTAATTTTGATACCCCTACTAATGAAATGTAACAAATCCTTAAAGCTCGTTTGGAGCTTCCACATTCCTCCTCCTAGGTTCTGCTTGTCTAAGGAGAAGTTTATGCCCTTGATGTTCTGTACTTCATATATACTGCACTCTTTTTTTAAAATCTATATGTGTTTGTGATGAACAGGAATGATGCTTCAAGGACTATTGCTACTATGCTTACAAGGTTCAAAAAGAAAAGGAGGTGGGGGAGTCTTCATGGCATCTTGCTTTAAACCAAAAGGAAAGGGAAATATAAGGAGAATGTGTGAGGAAAGACTGAGAAAGAGAAGTAAAAATATTCCTATTTGTACTAAGAATGATAAAGCTGTTCAGAGAAGGTAAGATATTTTACGATTGCCAATAGTCCTAGAGAAGCATGTTCTCCTKGTTCTAGTCCCACGCTGTAGACAGTGAGATTTGCCTCAGGTAAAGATGTCCTTTTCAAGCCTGTTTTGCATTGTGAGGTCTTAGTACTTTCCTATATTTGGTAATGTGAATGGGAAAAACTACAATGATCTCAAAGAGTTTTGAATGAGACCCTTGGAGGATCATCGTTTAAAATGTAGCAAGATATCCAAAGAGGCAGTGCAGTGTGCTTTCAYAGTGCGCTTTGCTCCTGTACCCGTAACTTCATGTCATGAAAATGACTTTTCTCACTAGGCTGCAAGATAGATTTGTTTCTGAGAAGTTCCATCTAGAATGGCTTTAGGCTTTCAATTTAAAGATATTTGCAAATGGAAATCACCTGGATCCTGAAGGTACTTCCTGTGTATCCCAGAGAAATCAATGATGAGTAATTAAAGCGGTCTGTGAGAATACCTCTCATCTTTTGTATCAAGGTGCGTTGATGCTAGTGTCCGACAAGAGACGAATATGCCTGAAGAAATGGGTGTTTTGAGGTAAGCCCCTAGCGTGGTGAAGGTGTGTTGTTTAATGCAGAAATACTGATAGGTTTTTTTATGATTAGAGAGTATAATTTCTCATTTACCAACCTTGTTTTAAAGCAGTTGACAATAGTCAGGCGTGTGATTAATTTACGTGTATGTTTTAATTKGCACTTACATCTTCCTTGGTCCAAGCTGTGTCATTTTGCTATGTTAAAAAAAAAAAAAAGCTTTGAGAATAAAAGCCTGCAGTACAAGGAGTGTGCCTAGATAGAAACGTATTCTGCTTGCCTAATTGTACATGCCTTGAAGTCAGAAGTCACAAGAGTCACAAGTCTCATTAGCTCAAGCCCCTCTTAGTTATTAGTAACATGTCTACTCACTAATTGACCAATAAGCCACACCCTTTTAATTAGACTGCAGATCAATGTGATTGTGGGTTCTCATTGATTTTTAATCTCAAAAGTCAATATTGCGGGGGAAAAATCCTAGTAGAAACATGATGTAAATGTCCGATAGCTGAACAGAAATGGACAGAACGTGATCGTTTATAATCACCACCAATTCCATTTCACCCATTTTATTTACTGAATTTTTGATACTTTGCTTGTTGACAGGGTCTCTCTGTGATTGCCTTTTATTTACTGTTGTGAGCCGTGGCTCCATACAACCATTAGAAGTGCAGTCTGGARCATGAGCTGGTGTAAAATCTGTTTTAAACACTTTCACAGGAAAATTGTTGTGATATTGAGATTAGCTGGTAAATGTTTTTCTGTGCATTGCAGGCAATATATCTAAACAGTTCTAAAGACCATAATACAAAATGTTTAGTGAAAAGGATCTCAGAAACTCAGGYTTTGTTTTTTGTTATAAAGCAACACTTAATACGGAGGGGGGGAAATTGATAGCAATAGGGTGTTTTATTTTCACCAGTGAGTGCCTGTTTCTATGTGGAGGAGACTTATCTGCTTCTCCATAAGGAAGTATGACTCTTCTAGACATATCTACTCGTCTGTTTTTTCTGAAACTCTTGAACAACTCACGTGTTCCTTTTAATTAAGGAAAATGAATTTTTGCTATTTTTCTGAAATAAGCAGATTGCCTGAGAGAATTTTTCACCTCTTTTCCTTTATTCTAGACCCTCTCTTTGAAGAAGGAACATGGGACTAGTTTTCAGTATAAATTTTTATGTTACTTTGGATTACGATTGCTTCAGGATAGTGCTCATATTTTTGATTTTTTTCAAGTTGTATTCTTACATAACTTTCCTTCTTCATTCTCCATATATATTTTTTCCATCCTCTCTCGTGGATCGTGGGAATACTATTAATTTCAAAATTGCTTTTATATCACTCCCTGTTCATCTATGTGCTGTGTTTGTTCAATCCTTTGGTGGCCTTTGCATGCTCTTAAAATACTTCCTTTTCCATATCATATTCAGCATTTATTTCCCTCTTATTCTTTATCTCTCCCAAAGCATTCATTCCACTGCACCCCTTCTCGCTGCTTGACTGTGCCTTGCTATTGTAACAGTAGTGGTCTGTATCTGACATTTTCAGATTACAGTTTATCCTTCCTTTTAAAGATAGTTACTTGGCAGAGACTACAAAGAACTCRCCAGGTGTTCTAGGTTCACTGTGGAAAATGGTTTCGCACGGTTGTTGTAGATTCCCATGATCTTGAAACAGCTCCGTGAATGAATAGGAAACTGAATCTTTCATGGCTGATGTAGCTTTCAAAGTYTCTATTGCTTCTCCATCTCGGGATACCTAGTAACCCGAGATCTCTTGCCACACTTAGTTTGGAGCACTTTTTTTGGATATACTTTCTTCTTCAGAGTTTTGACTAAGACGCTTAGTGTTTACTCAGTGTTTCTGAGTTGTAATGGGAATGGTTTYAGTGCATTCACCACCACTGTATTAGGACTGTGCAAACATTCCTGGCCTAACAGTCAGATAATGCAGCCCTCTGTAAACCATCCCATCAGGTCTGGTTTATGTGCAAATCACAAGCTTTACTTTTGCGAATGGTTCCAATTTTTGTGCGAGTGATCAAAGGGTTGCAGCACAACAGGATCACTTACGACAGAGATGCGTCTGGATCAAAGGTTAACATTTTTTGCATGGAATATTCATTTCTAGCACTGGTTGAACACTGTGTACAGTTTAGCTGGAAGCCGCGGTCAGGGATACGCTGTCCTTTATGGAATGAAATAGCCCGATGCCAAGCAGAGAGTTATAGTAGACTTAGCAAGGTCAAGAACCAACACTAAACTAAATCAAACTGGAAGAGCACTGGTTAAGAGAGATTGCAGCAAATGTGGTGTAAGACCTACAGAAGGGTAGTTTTGCTACCTGAAAAAAACAAAGGGTGTCTTTTCCTAGGGCCAATGCACCGTAATGCRAGAACTGCTAGAGCAGGGCTCCTAGCTGCTGCTGCTTGAGCTTATGTGAGGTGAGTGGGTGCTGGAGYGGCTGGAGAGCCGCCTGTGCTGGTACCTGGGCTAGCAGCCCCTGCCCGGCGTGCTGGAAAAGGCAAACTGGAGCTTTTGCATAGCACTTAAGCATGTGAGTGTCCTTGTCTTAGCATGAAGACCTTTCTGTCCTCTTCTGGGCAACAYACAGATCTCTGTCCAAGTGCTCACTCACCGCGTTCTCATTGTGGGGTTTAGGTTCCCACCTTGCCTTTTCAAGTAKCTTGGTTGCATAAATGGCTCGAGTGTTGAGCTTAAAGAATAAATCGTAAGAGTTCAGTGAATTGATTTTTTTTTTTTTTTTTCCCCATTTTGAATGTTCAGTGCTAAAGAGCATATTGCTCAACCTTACAGAGTTTGCTTGCTGTACTCAGCCCCAGCTTGAGTTCATTGGGTCTCTCTGGCGTTAGATGTTCTCCTTATGTGCTGTGGAAAAAGAAATCTCCGCTTCTCTTCTCAAGCGTTTACTGATGCTGTTGCTTGGCAATCGTTAGCTTAAGTTTCATTTGCAAATAAATAAATAAATAAATAAAACCAACTTCTTCTCATTAATAAGAAATTGGTGTGTGTGCAAGTCTGTTTTTAAACCCTCATAACTCAGCCAAATAAAAACAGATTTTCACTGGACTACCAAAAGGCACATGTCCAACTTAGAAAGTGCATTTAATAACTTCCCCTCTTATGCAGCTTTTTTTTCTAACATTGACATTAATCTCCTGTGCACATTTGGAATTTGGAATGGAGTCATTTTCTAACTGCAATGCTTCCAATTTTAAATATTCTGTTTCCTTTCAGTTTTTCCAAGCAATTCAAAGATTAGTAACACTGTAAAACATCTAAGAGCATGCTGGAAGTTTCCTGCTGCTTCAAGTGTTGTGTTATGTTATCTTTGGAATAATTTTAAGGTCCCACTGGTGTAGTATAACAAGTTATTATGTCATGGAGCTTATTAGTATGCCTATGGGAAACATTAATTCACACTGACATCATACTACGTTTTTCAATAAATCAGAGGGTTTTTGTTTTTAAGAAACTGATTTTTATTTTTTTTTGTAAGTGGTGAGATTATTTTTCATGTATGTTGGGACGTGAGCTGGGCAGCTTGGCGGACGTGCGTCACTCTGCCCTCCGCATTGTTGTGGGGAAATGGAAAGCAGGGTTTGGGGTGGTTTGAAAAATCTGTATTTTACTAGCATAGAGATGGTTTTACAAAGGACTTTTTACTCTGTGATTAGCACAGCAGGCTTAAATTGCTTGGGCTGGGGTCATTATTATTTCTGTAATCCCAAAAGTTTATGATATTATTCAGGATCTGAAAAATGACAAAGTAGACTTAAATTTGGGAAGGATTTAACGTGCAGTGCATTCCTTTTGGAGCTGAAAAGTCTGTTTTTGTTGATACAGAGAACTGAAAAATGACCACAGACCACAAAGGTCCCAAAGCATTGCCAGGGAAAACGTATAAAAAAGGAGCTGCCCCTATTGTGCTGCCTGTATGCAGTTGATTTTATTCACATTTCCCAGCTATACTGTTACTTCAGAATCTATCAAAACTGTTGATTTTTCCTGTGGATGATGAATTAAGCTAAGAATTGAAATTTAACTTCCATTCGGCTGTCTAAATTATTATTATTCCGTTAAGCTATCTGGCACTTTGTGAGAGTTAATTGACTCAATGGATGTATAACTGCGAAGGCAGTTGTGCGGGGAGGGCTCAAGTCACGGGGCTGTTGTAGTCCCACGGTTAGTTCACACCTGGGTTGGGGTTGTGCACGCAGCTCCTGTGAAGGCATCACAGGAGGCTCGCTGAAAACTTGGGCCTCTGCGCCGGAGGTATTTGGGCTGGAATAATGTAACTACAGAGTCGTGTTTTGCATGTGGGATATTTCTTGGTAAGTGCTGCTCGCCACAATCGGATCATGAAAGCGCACAGTGTTTCTAAGTAGAAGGCCGGTTATGACAAGCGCGAGTGTATTCCATGAATAATGTTGACCCGTGCTCTGAAAAATATTTTATATGAAAGATTTTTGGCATTTCAGTCCTTCGCTGCTGAAGGGCTGGGYTTATGTACCCGGGCTCATGCTGCACCGGGGGGTGATGAGGCCTCGGTTTCAGAGCRGGCTCCAACACCAGAAGGTTTATGCGATGCACGATCAGTGCGTGCACCCGGCTGTTCACGTCCAGCAAGGTAAACATCCTTAAATTTTTAGCTAAAACTCTTAAAATAATGAAAAGGCAGGCATTATGCTGTACACCTGTAGTATTATCCTTACCTTTTCCTGAATTGATCACCTTCAAATAGCAAGATTAGTCTAAAATTTGTGTGACTAACAAAAAAGAAGTCTGGGTGGATWTGTAATGGCATTCACGTTTTCTAGCTTTCAATGAAACTGTGAAGCGTGGAAACTCAGTAAAAGCCTGGAGTTCTCATATTTTGGCAGCAGGTGTTTCAAGAAAAACAGAAAATATTGACAAGTTTTATGAAAGGGTCTTAAGAGAGCAACATTTCATATACTGATTTTTATTTATTTTTTTCTCTGCTCTCTCAATGAGGAGCCCTATGACGGTCCTTGTACCAATGCCTTCCTCCCCCAGTAATGCCAGTCCTGTTTGCTCTCGGTTGCTCTGTGTGTTGTAACAGCCATGGAAAGTCAGACATTTTGAAGCACAAAGCGGAGCCTCCGTGTGCGGTGACAGCTCCTCTGACTCACGGGTGTCTCTTGGTGGCTTCTCCTGCAGATGAGGGAGTTTGATCTAAGGCATTCTCTGTAGTCTTTGCTGGCTACAACTTGGAAAAGAAAGCACTGCCGTACGTCCTTTACATCCCAGAGTGCCATAAATCTGCTGTACTAACAACAGATTGTTGCCTTTCTGCACCAGAAGGAAATGGCAGAACGCTGTGAAGTTCTCGGTGGTGAGAGGACCTGTTTTAGTGTATAACCATATGTATGCGTTTCATGTGCAGGACATCAGGAAAAGGTTTGCTGGCTGCTTTTGTCTGTTTAACCCTCCTAGTTCCTTTCTSCTCTCTGGTCTTGCCTGCCATAAATACGAGTCCCCTCCACCAAGCACACCCCTCTTGCAGCGATGATTGCTGCAGCTCCTGGGGCCCTGCGGTGATGGTCTCGTCGCCCGTTGCTTTGGGTGAGGTGGAAGCCTGGGCTCTTGTAAGGTTGTGGAGAAGGTGCTGTGGAGGCCAGGGTGCTCCGCAGAGATGCTCGGCCTCCCGGCACGCAGCGTGGTTTGCTCCCGCCCTGTCCTGCGTGATCCTGGTGTAGGGATAACCACCTTGGAGACCACAAACAGGCAAGTTGTTCATGATTTTAARTGAAAAAAAATTTACCTTCTGTCTTCCACAAACTCTGAGCTTTCTATAGAATGGATTCCAGAACAGCAATGATTTCTMACTAGTGTTCTTATTACATTATGGCCCTTTCTATCCTTAGCCTTTGCTGCTGTTTTCCTTAATTATTTTTTATGTTAGCAGTGTATTTTAATGAGCTTGTGCTGATTAGCCTAAATGCCCTATAAGCAGAGTGGCCCTGCTGTGGTTTTGGCACAGTGGCACCAGGTCCACAATTGGGACTGAGGAAGAGGAGTCCTCCCAGTAAACAGTGGCTTTATTTGGATTTTCATGCTTGTAAAGCTGATTGCAGGAAAGCAATTTATACTTCACATGTTACTTTGCACTTCCTTACAAAGCTGGTTAAGGAGGCCACTTAAGATGTGCTGTTTTTATTGTAGGTTCAATACTTTTCATCAGTAGCTCTTCACAACTGTTAAAAGTGAGGAGATGGTTGTTATCCTGCTTGAAGAGGTGGAATAAGCAGAGACATGGAATAGTTAAGCAATCGCTCAGAATCACCCAGTGCATCCCTTAGCTGGAGCCAACYCTGACTCTTGAGCCTGACGCCAGCTTCACAGCTGTATATGTATTTTAGGAGAGAGGCGAGTGGATTAAGTAGAAATTTTAAAACATATTGACTTTGGTTAATTTTTCTGCAACTCCTCCTTCCTATTCCCTCCAAAAAGCAAGTGGTTAATCTTTCCTAACATGTCACCTCTTGATCATTCAATATTGTATACCAAAGTAAAGAAATATTTTAAATCGTACAAAAATGTAGGTGTTAGTTGTAAAATAAACAAGTACTACTACTGTTTTCAATCTGTATATTGTGTATGAAAGGATTACAGTCTCTCGCTGGATTCACTTTGTTTTCCTTGAGTGAAGTAGACTCCAAAACTATCTTCTCTGGTCGTGAAAATGTCCTCAGCTATTGTAGGATCGGAGGCAGCCAAATATCTTATTAGGGAGTAGAAGGAATAGTTATAAATGTGCTATGAACATTGTGTCTGTGGCAGGTATATACCTCATGAGCAGCCAGTCCTGAAAGCCTGGCAAAAGAKGATGAACACACGTATACGTGTGCCAGGAAGATCAATGCAACTACAAAGAAGCTTAATTTTATGAAAACATAAAATTTATAAAGGTGATAAAATTCTTCTCTTGCTTTACAGCCCTAGATCAGAAGAATTTTTGTGCTTTGTGGTAGGTAAACCAGAATTTGCCAATMAGTTTGGGCAGAAAGTTTAATAAATACTAGTATCAATATATAATGCTTGTCTGCTATATTTTATATATAAAAAAATTGGCTGCCTGATGATTTGCATAGTTCAGTAGCAATTACAGCACAGCATATGGAGGCATAAAATACAATTTTACTGTGTTGCTTATCTCTTGTAAACAACAGTGCAAAGAGAGAAGCAACGGGAAGGGTATATAGGAATGCTGCTTATTTCTCCAAAAGGTACAAATGGAATAGCACGTTTCTGATTTGTATCCATCATTTCTGGTAAATACTAAGAGCCCGGGGAAACAATGCATTATAAATGGTCAATGTCAGGCAGTAAACTTGGCATGCTAAATCTGCACATCCAGGTCATAATCTTTTGGTAGGGATACAACTGTATGTGTCGAAGAAGTAAAGATCAGACCCCATAAAATACATCATTTATATGCCGCTCTCCATTACAGAACAGCGTGGAGATCCTTAATGAGAAGCACCACTAAAAGAATATTTCCATGAGTTTGTTTCCAGGCACGCTGTGGCAAAAGKAAGTGTCCTCCGGGAACTAAATAATAATAAAAAAATATTGTGGGSGAAGAAGGACATTTAAGAACAGAAAAAAAGAAGAAACATGGCACTTGAATTTKTTCCCCTTCTACCAGTTCAGCAGCCATTACAACAGCTTGAGGTAAAGAATTTGCAAAACACACATGGAGAGCCTTTTGCTGCTTATTTTTTTAATCTCTGAAGTCCAACAGTGATGATGAAGGTAGCTGTGACATTTGCAATTTTCCATGCACCAGCCCATTCCATTTTCTTCCCTGGTGCCACTTACATGGTACAGTAAGCCTCCAGCATTGACAATAATTATAGCCTGAATAAAATGAAGAGGGTAATATGAACAAAGCTCTGCTGTAATTGCCTTTTCATTATTTGCTAACAGTTAGTTATTCAGTCACAGGGAAAAAATTACACAGTAATTGGTTGACAATAGGAAGCTGAAGCTAAATTCCAGAACTATGATATTTTTGCGTGTTGGTCTTTTAGACCTTTTATTCATATTTTGATTAAACAGCTAGAGCATTAAAGTGAAATATAAATATAGCCTTGGTTCAGATTCCATAACATTAGTTTCCACCCTGCACAATTCTCATTCAGCTTTGAATTTTAAACTCTCACATATGGAGACCTGTAAATATTGTAGCCTATTGACTCTGAAATACAGATTTGCAATTTCTTTCACTGAGGTTTAACAATAGTCAAGAATCCTCTCACCTTAATGCTTTAAAAAAAGTGTCCGGTGTGACTGTGTGCAAACAATTCAGAAGAGCAGATCAGCCTTATTTCAGACAATAATGCTGAAAAATACTGGTGTGAATGTGTRTTATGTTTTATTTGAGTTTTGCAAGACAAAAACCTTTGAGGTGATGCAGTTTTGTCGGCGCAGGTGTAGGGATCACTGTGATAGGCTCCTATGCAGTGAGTTGCCCAAGATCCTGCTCTCAAAGCCATTCCCATGACACTACTGTGGTTGCGTCTCAAGGAACATGGGAAAATTTTGCTTCAGATATTTACATTGCTGGTCTTTGCCTCTGTTGTTTCCTTTTACCTTG
Source organism: Eudromia elegans (assembly GCA_003342815.1). Lineage (NCBI taxonomy): Eukaryota > Metazoa > Chordata > Aves > Tinamiformes > Tinamidae > Eudromia > Eudromia elegans. The sequence continues at coordinate 1,479,018 of PTEX01000072.1, read as the reverse complement.
GGGTTTGTGTGAATTACAGCTGTAACCTGTTTGCTGTCTTCAGGACACCTTGCCTTAGCACGGCTGCGTGTCCCATCTGCAGGGGTGTGATGCCAAGCTGTGATAGCAACCTGGTGGGCACAGAGGACCGCAGCCAGAGCTGTGTTCTGGGGGGACAAGGAGGGTGTGTTTGGTTTTTTTCATCTTAAGTTAAATGTCTCCCGGAGTGGTATAAATCAAATCACAAAAATGRTTCACGTTTGTGTCTGATGAGCAGTATGTCTTGCCATGAGGAAATGTTCATTTGGCCAAGCTATAGCACAGTAGAGGTGGGAGAAAAAATGAGTACTTTCAAGTCATAAAGCAYATGATATTTTAGATATTTAATTAGTTTGCGCATGTGTCTATAATCACTAGTGTTGCCCCAACTTGGCAAAGGGTTTTAGAAGCGTGTACCGGTCTACCTGCTGTGAGTGCARTGTGCATTTATTGCACACTTACCATTCACACTTATTGCTTATTTAGTGCCATTATGTAGTCATGAGAAATCAAGGTGTTGCACATAGTAATACTGAAAAAGCTGAAAATTTGAAAACTCTATTTCCATGTTTTTTGTATTTATTATAACGCACACAATGTTTTGTAGAAGCTAACCTGGATGGTGGTACATGTGCAAGGCTGTAACCTAGTGAAAGGTTTAAACTGTAATTGCTTGCTGCWGTGATCCTGTGGTCTTTTGCAATGAGCTTCAGGTTAAGTGGTGCTTGATAGGCTTCCAATGACATTTTCTCCTTGTCTTTTATAAAACATTTAAAGGGCAGCAGATCATTTGGGCCAGACTGCTAAATCAAACTGATGTCTTCATTTTTTTTTTTTTTTAAACGTAATGTAATTATTACTCTTTCAGTAAACAAAACTTGTTGCAACCAAATCTTGAGGTCAAGACAATTGCTATAATTTGGAGCGTCGGTCATGTACAAAGCAAGAACAGTTGCACAGCATGTTCTCAAGTAGTGTCATACACCTTTAAAAACCCCTCAAATTCCARCAAAGCAATTGTTAGAGGCGGAAAAAAAACCCCGGAGAAGCTGAAACTAAATGAATGTAAGTTAAAGCACGATTACAATAGAGTCTTTGAAGAGTTTAGTTCTTATCAAAGTTGGCTGCCTCTGGGAAGGCCCTGGAGGATGGCTTGTGAAAGCTCCTTCAAGGTCAGGGCAGTGACAGAAAGCTGTACCACTTAATACACTKTGCTTAAAAGAGCGGGGCTAGCACTCCAGTGAAAAACAAACAGCTAATGCTCATTCTTTGGCATTTTCTTTTCATTAAGGTAAGCAGTATAGCAGTGTCTCCATGTCCTGGGCCTGATCCAGCTCTAAACGAAGGGAAAATACACCTGCTGTGGGGGAGCTGAGCAAACTCTGCACAGCTCCTTCAACGCTAAGCGCCAAGGAAACGTTGGCCAAAAGCAAGTCTATCGCCCGGGTCCTGCTCTGATGTATATTTCATAGTTTGCTCTTACTTTTATTCCGAGTCCTAGATCTTTATTATAATCAGTCAAAGTCCTGGCTTTCAAGTTGTGAATGGGCATCATAATTATCTAACGCAACTACTCCAGAAATCAGATTAGTAATTAGCTGAACCAAACTGATTGGTGTGACTTCCTGAATGCAGCTCTTTAATGTTGAACATTTGCTTTGTGCTTGAAGGATTTGTTTGTGTGTTTCTTGTGTGTGATGAGAGCTTTTCTGTAATTAGCTCCTGGGGGACAGCATATTCTAACAGTTAAAGAATAATTGCAGCCCTATGAAATGTGAAATGGCTCGGGCTGCCTTTTGTTGTGGCTTAATTGTATGCAACAAGTACAGGAGGCTTTTCATTTCGCATCATGATAGTAAAGATGTAGCTTTCATAAATAAAGAAAGGAATTTTGTACAGTGGTAAATAGTCTCTAATATGTTAATTTTGCAGGGAGAAACAAAACAAAGCACATTGGAGAATTCTCGGTGTTATTGAAGTAGATGTTCATCATTGTTTCATTGGCTTGTAGTTTCTATTTATGGTTTTAATGAAAGAAAAGGGGAGCAGAAAAATAAGTATGACAGCAAAAGACAAATGACTTCAGTGGTCAGTCTGAAGCAGCACACTTTCCTTTAAAAAGTTGAATGCTATTTTTCTTCTGAAATTTCATGGCAAACCCATTTATGTGCACAGAAGCTGCCTAAGTGTTCTGGTAAAGTTAATTAAGATTTAAGAGGAAATTTACTAGGTGGTACCTTAARTCTTTTTCTCCTGCTCATACATAGATGTGCTCTTTGCCTGCAGCATATTGCAATAAAAATAAATAAATGCAATTGCCGCTCTGCCCTTGCCGTGCACTTGTGGTCATCACCGGCCCACGCCTTGTCCCTGCCTCTCTGAGAGAAGCGCTTTGCAGGTACCACGCTGCTTGCAGCGGGTGCTTTTGGCTTTGGCATCTGCTGGGACACTCTGCCTCTGCTGACTAGTGGCAGGATTTGCTCCTAGAACTTATAACTAAGGGGGTTTTGATGCTCTGTGTGGTAGAACAGTTGGGATGGAGAGGACTTGGAGCAAGTCAGGTACCAAATTTCCTCCGCCCAGGACAGTCTTGTAGCTGCATGTGCCCTTTACAGCTCGACGTGGAAGTTCAGCTGCCTGGTGCTAGATTAAGGCACAGCATTGGTACAGGCTTTTTTCTTCTGTTTATTTCCTTTARTCAAAATACCAAATAGTTTGTTGTTGAGGCTGCTGGTCCATCCTAACAGTAGACAACATTGCTGCAATATTTCTATAATCGCCACCCATCGCTGTGCCGAATGGCATGTACCATTTATTTATATTTTTCCTGTGTAGATAACAGTGACGCTGGAGTCTCATTGTCATCTAGATCTGATAACCAAGAATCATTTTGATATGGTTCTGCGGTAATCTACAGTGTCAGACTCTCCATGTCATCTTGTCACTACGACTTCTTTCCATAGCATTGCCATAGGCAATAGCTCTGCTGCTGCTCTTCCTTCGGGGGTTTCCTTGCAGAGGCTACAGATTGTATGAGAAGGCACCATGGGAGAGGCATGTACCTGGTAATGGAAGCAGAGCACCAACCTGTCCCCCATAGCAAGCCCCACTTCAGCTCTCTGGTGGGACTTGGTCCTGGCCACGCTTGTTGGGGACACCCCTGTACRCTGCTGCCTGGTGCAGACACATGGGGGCTCAACTTGCCCAGGAGGAAAGGCAGGGTGGCTGCTACTCCAACACGTGTGATCCCTTGTGCAATGAAGGGCTCCTGATAAGGAATAAAACATCTRTTTGTCCAAAGTCCTGTTTTCACGYGGCTCCCCCAACACAAGAAGARCTCYTGCCAGCTCTTGAAGGGCTGTCTGTTTTGCCATGGAGAGTCTTGATGTGAGAAGTGGGAGCAGTGGGTGACCTCATACATGGAATGCACTTCTGTCTATGCTGATGGATTTACCAAACTTCAGGAAGAAAATGAGAAGACCCAAGCAAACATGTGAGGTACACATGTAAGGACATGTAATGTAAACATGTAAGGACACAGCAGATAATTTTTTGTGTATTTTGCTGGTCAGCCAATGGCTGAGAGTGATAGAAACAGTGCAGCTTGTGCATCTCCTTGTAATGAGTAGAAATGGTTCAGAAGGATGGGCTAGAGAGAACCAAGTTCAGTGCCGTTGTGTCTCGGGGAGGCCCAGGGACAGAGAAGCAGTAGATCTGGTCAGTGGGGCTGTTTCTTGGCTGGGTATTAGAACTTGAACTTCAATAGCTTTTTAAGGAGCAGCATCCATTTCCTCATGAAGCTGCGTATGAGATTTAAAACCTGGAAATGTTCAGTGTGGGGATTTTTAGACCATGCACATTTTACAATCTTTTTCTATTTATTAAAAAAAGGCACTAATATTTCATGATTGCAGAGAAACTGCACACTCTTCATCTTGSCAAAGGTGGAAAAAATAACAGGTGGATTTCCAGGGGAGACAACTCACTGTTTTTAGGATCTTAAAAGCAAATGGAAGAGGTTGCCTCAAAGTACCTCTGAGGTAACAGGTACATTTCAGTAGAGGCCTTTTGACGTGTATAGTTTAAAAAAGTAAATATTAATTTTGAACAGTAAAACAATCTGAAAAAATCATATTGAGCTATTGAGTTAATCTAAGTTTCTGTCCTACTGAATTGCACTAGAATATCTTAAATTCTTCAATTAATAAGAATTAATGGATGTAGAGTGTGCTGGTTGAAAGCTGGTCAGCCTGTAGAACATCCATACTGCTTTTCTTCCCACCTAGTAAGTGCATKAACAGTTGTATTATTTTTCAATATTCCCTGATGTGAAAATGAGTACAAAATTTGGAGTGGGTGCTTAAATTTCATTTGATTTCTTGTGTCTGGTGCACAGAGGTCAAGATATGGCAAACATAATTCAAATATGCAGAATGATGTCCAGAAGTAATGTTGTCCTCTTAAAGGCACTGTATGTTTTTCTGCTAACATAAATGTAGCATGAACATAATTATGGCTGAGAGTCTGATAGCATAAGAGACACAAACTGGTTTTTAGTGTTTAACTTTAGAGGTCTTTGGTCTGGAGCTGAGGTTGGGAAGGGTGTTACTGAACTCGGGCAGGTAGGGACCACTGGTGGAGATTAGCCCTTTTACTGTTCTCCCCTAGAAAGAATAGTTATGTTTGTCTTCACTTAATCTTTCCAAGCAGATGGTCTTAGCTAACGAAAGTCAATGGGAACTTTACCATTGACTTCAATAGGTTTGAATCCGTGCTTTAAGTTGTTAATATTTGTTAAGTTTTGACATGAGTATATTTGCGCTCAGAAGGTGGTAATCAAACCTGGATTTTTTTCCTTGTATTACGTAGTGCTTATTTTAGCGTGCTCTTAATACGGGCTAACAATTAATTCTTCCTGCGCATGGAGCATCCATATGAATTTGTGTTTCTTTTCAGTGCTTAAAACTAATCTTTGTTTTCTCAGGCTTTTAGGTGGGACACTTACCTTAATCCTCTTATGTTTGTGTGCCTTGAAGTCATAGCTCTTTGTATGATTTAGGATTTCAAGAGCCTGACTCTTAGCATCTTGAGGTCAGCTTGACCTTCTTTGATTTTTTTTTTTTTCTTTGCTATCGCAATTGCAAGTAATTCTCAGAACTTTTTCTTACTCTTAAGCCTGAGTTTGCTTTCTTTGTCTTTTTCCACCAACTTACTGACTTCTTTCTCTTCTTTTTTCCCTTGTCACTTGCTGATGATGCAAAGTTGTTAAGCAATTAAAAATATATGTCYTGTCTCTTTTGCCTTATTATTCACTACCCTAAACAATTAGGACATAATGTTCTGCTTCTGTAGTGCCTTGGTGATGGACTTAACGTGGTTCTGTTGGCTTGCTGAGGTTATTTTGTTCTTCTGTATGCATGAAATAATTTTGATTTGATTCTTTCAGGAATAAGGCATTATTAATCTGAAATTATAAAAGCAAAGGGTATTATTCATTCTCTGGATCACCTACAACACTGGCATATCTTTTTATGTTTGACTGATACAACCTACTAGTCATGACTTCACCAAAATTTTTATCCTTTCTGGCTGATAACCAGTTCTTAGGTTTGTATAATATCAGAATATAGGCAGCTAAGACAAATTGATTCAGACAGTTGTCACAGAAGTATTTAGCTAAAACTACTTCAAAAGTTTTACGCTGCTTGACATTGCAGTACTGTCTTTGAAGTGTATACCCTGAAAAATATTTGTTATTAACAATTCCAGACAGGTGTTTCACCAAAGACATGTGAAGATGTGTAGAAGAAGAGATTAATATTTTGMAGTAGGTTTAGCCTCTGGAGGAAATATTTGTCTTGTTTGTTTGGAATTCCACTTGTCATTTTACCAAAAGCTTTGCTCACATTCAGCTTCTTTCTAAACAAATAAAATTAAGCTGTATTTAGTTATAAGAATTAGTACAGCATATGTTTTTTATTTGAACATCAGCTGCTGTGAGATAATTGAAAGGCTTTTTTTTTTTTAAGATTATGGATTCTGCTTTTAGGACATCTAAAGCTGGGTGGCAATTACAAAACATTCAAATTAGGATTAAAAATATTAAAAGAACTTCAAGAAATAATGTACTTTAATGCTGCTCTTGCAGTCGGTGAAATCCATCCCAGCTGCCTGACGCGATGGGAATCTGGCTGTGTGGAAGTGGAGCGGGAAGGGGCAGGCGGGGGAACCCAAGCATCTCTCTGAGGGGTTGCAGGGCATCCTTCTGCAGCTGCTGCTTCAGAAGACTTGATGTTCACCTCTATTATGGTTGTTGAGCAATATCGGGGCCTCACCAGGTTGGGCCACTCACCTACCCATCGTAAAACAGACACGGTCTCCCTGAACGGAGCGACCTTAGGGCTGCCCGAGACGGGTAAGGGGCAAGAAGGCACCAACCATGGATGCAGAGGTGCAGTCCACTTGCAGCCTGGGAGAGAAATAAGCCTATATACTGCTTCTCCTCACCTTTGGGCCACACTGCTAAACTTTAAGCTGAAGACCAGCCTCATACTGTGACCTGCTAGGGTCAGGCAAGTGCCTAGGACTTGGCGGCATCCCAGTGCTGCTGTTGGGATCTACCAGCCCTGAGCTCCTGTGGAGATTCTCCTCAGCACCAAGGCAAGTGAGGTCTGCAAGGCTGTATTCACTGGTGCTAATTCCTACTAATTAATAGCAGTCCTCTAGTCGTAAAAGCACCTTGACAGATGGGTCCTGAGTGACAACTAACTAGCCTGTAAAATTTGAAGTACCCCAAATCCAGGACATATAGCACATTTTTACAGTGAAAGACTCTGAAGTAAGTTAGACCTACCTCGTGTCCCCCTACCACTATCTCTCCAGCTCGTTGCTTGGTTGTCTTGATAGGTAAATGTTGGAATGGATTTACTGAATATTTTTTCTTTAATAAAACAAACAAAAATCTTCCACAAGTACAAAATTTGCATCTCATTTCTCTTACTGTTGACTCTCCCTTAGAAAATCCAACTAGAGTGACAAGCCAGGCATGTTTGTATGTTCTTCTCCTGGTGCTTTTGTGATTATGAGAGAAGAAATTATTTTAAAAGCTAGAAGAGAAATTACAAAATTCACCTCCTTTGGTTTGTACAAAGGTATAAATTCCCTTGGTGAGGCCATGTGGTATGAAATATAGCTTTTCAATAGGTCAAGTTTTAAAGAGAAAGCAAGCATGAGTTCTAGCTGTAGAACTAGGGCAGGTTTTAAATCTTGGCTTTTGGATGGAGGTGCTCTGAACCCTGCTTGAAATACAGAATTTCTGCACGGACTCGTGTTGGATAACAGGGAGCGTTCCCTATGGGCGACACGTTTGTTGGCGATGGAAGCCCAAGGCTCATGGGAGCTCATGAGAGCTGCTGACATCAAGAGATGCGAGGACCTTGACTCCTTGCGGACAGCGCGTGGAATTGGGGTGGGTTATTTCCTTTCTGCCATGACCTACAGCGTGAGGAAGGGGTGTAGCGAGCGTCCTCCGGTGCCTCTCGCGAGCGGCTCTCATCGTTTCTTACACGACGGGCTTTGTGCGTGGAGCGAAGCGCGCGCCCCGCGCGCAGGGAYGAGGTGTGCCTGATGAGGCCTCGATAAATCCCCCCACAAAAAGGGCTCTGTGTTGCTGAATGGGTTTCCAATGTAGCTCTTTAATTTCATCTCTTGGAAATGTTTCTCCTCTTTTCATCCCACTGCCTTTATCTTAAMTTCTGATCTGAGGAAAGCAGCAGCCTTTCAAATTGAACAAACCATGTTTCAAATAGGCTCTTCTGCTTGTGACAAGATGTACCTCATTTTCTCTGCAAGCCCTCAGCAAGGTCACACCTTTTTAATTTATTTTCTGTAAGAAAAATCTAGTTGCATGATAGAACAAGGCCAGATCTAGCTAGAGGTCATATCTTGAACTAGTCATAAAGAAGAATAGGATTAGAACTGCTTAATATCTCTGAACTTGCCATGCATAGTTCTATTAAAATTTAGGCTTTGTATTTATATAGCAGTGTAAATAGCTGCCCTAACTAGTGACAAATTCAGTTGTAACAAAGGGATTGCTTTAGATTTTTTTGTTTTTTGTTGTAAGTGCAACATTTCTTTTATACTTTTTATTTTCCTTATAACTTCTCTTCCTTAGTACCAGTGGATGATATCATGGCTATTGATTTTTTTTTTTTCATTTCTGATTTTTAGAAAATACCCTAAAATTAAGATTTCCTCTGTAAATATTTTTTACACCGAAATATTAATACAGCATTCATGCATGCTTAACACTTTATTTTTCACACAGCAACAGCACAGAACTGTTCTGCATGCAACCTRTATATTTTCATAGAAATTATGAAGAAGATTTTTGGAAACGCGTTGGTTTCCAATGCCTTCCTCAAACACATTGCTTAGGTAAGTGAAGAATATATATTTATCACAACGGCGGTGCTTTTTAACCATAATTTTATTGCCATTTTTGCCATATTTCMGCACTTGCGCAAGAGCTGATTCCCATAAACCTGGTTATTTTCACCCGTATTTTCAGGCGCCAGCTCTTGCTTTGGCAACTTTGTCTTTCTCCAGGCTGGCGTTGTTTCAGCAAGTGGCCTGTGAGGGATAGCGAGGTATTTTTTGGCTAAGGAGCCGGACGGGGTCGCGGCGGCGCGGGGCAGAGCGCGGGGCCGGTGCGGACGTGGGTGCCAGCGGTGCTGCGGGCTGCCCGGGTGGCCTTGCTGCTCGGCCGTTCGCGAGTCAAGTCTATTATGTCAAGTGCCTATCTAAACTTCTGAGTTTTACGGCTCTGATGCAACAGAGCGTAACATCTCCTCATAAGTGCTTCCAATCCATTTGACTGACGTGTGGGCTCRCTATACGTCTATGTGCTCAAATTTTTGATGAAATGGGTTGAAAAGGCTAAGCATGCATGTGAAGTAACTGTTGTTTTTGGTTTTTTTCCTTCTCCTCAGATCTATGTATATTTTGATAATTGAAGAAGTCATGATTACACTATGGCTTACAGCAACTCAACCATCCGTTCAGTATATACATTGAAGTATACATGCAGCACGTTAAATGCTGCAAGAAAGGGTGACCCAAATGCTCTGAAACAGAGGTAAGGATCAAAGGCATTCTTGAGCCCTGACAATAATGTGCTGTGTGACGATGATTAACTTGTGTATCACTGTTCAGTGTGCAGCTCGGCCTTACTAAATTCCTTTTATATGGGTAAAATAATAATGCTGATTGACATCACCATATGTGCTGAGGATTATTTATTAATAGCTACTGACAGTTTCTGACCATTCAATAGGTATCATTATTTTCAATTGAGCAGAACCTGTATTTTGATTTGTATGACTAAATTTACACTTGCAGGGAGACTGCTGGGAAAATTATTATAGTCCCACAATAATTTATCAACGCTCTGTAGTATTCYGCGACAAAAAGAAACCTTTCTAATGAATTTTATATAGTGAAAAAAACAAGAAGAATTTTAAAATCTTGGAGTAGTACCAAGAAAGTCTATTAAAATAACAAGCCCTCCAATTATCAAAGGAATAAAGAAAAGGAATTTGAACATCACTTCTTTTTCATATTCAGAATTGAAGTGACAGAGGATATCATCGTGTTTTCCTAGAAATGGTGATTGATGTTTAACAAAATATAATCAAGAACAAGGGATTAATTCTTCCATGTATGAAAAATCAGACTTAAAATGAAGCCCTGGTCAGAATGTGGGCTAAGTGAAAACAATGTCTGCTTGCTCAGACACAATAGGTCCAATTTTAGAAGATTACTAATAAAGAAAGTTTGTGGTAGTTTTTCTGCTAGTTAGCATAAAGAATTCCCAGCACTAGGGCAAAATGAGCTGATTCTGCAAAAATGTAGTTGTGTTTGTGACTTGGCACACATGAATAGGCCAGCTGATTTGAATAAGCAGCTTTACCTCAGCATTTGAATCGGTAAAATTCTGTCTACACATAAGCCTGACTCTTGGTCTGGTATCGCAGGGAGAAAATATTTATCAAATTCTGTAATTGTGTTTCAGAGTTTCAATTAAGAGTCTAAAAGCACTAAGGGAAGTATTTGAGAAGGAGTGGCTCAAAATGCCTTCTCTAGGAAGTCTTTGCCCTTCTCCCTGGAGTGTGTTTGGCATTCACGGCTTCACTAGTTGGTCATCTTGTCATTCTGTGAGTCCTCTCTTCCTGTAGAAAGGTATTTTTGATAACCTGAAAGTCAGGTAGCTTCTATAGGTGTTATTATGGGAAGATGGTATTTGGTCTTTTACTCTTTTATTTCTTGCAGTAAGACCACGTTCATGTGCTCCCTTGGATACTTACCCAGTTTTCTTAAAAGTTTTGAATATCCTGAATAATATTAGACTGATTTAGACCAAAATTATGCAAAGCACTTAAGCTCATGCTTAAGTTTGTTTGACTTCAGTGAGACTCAAATATTTTTAATTAAGAAAGCAAGAGAACATGGGCTTCAGTGTAATAATAAATTACTTAGTTTTTTGACCTAGGTAAGTACTCTTTGGGGAAGCTGGACCTAGGGTAGAAAACAGTAAAGCAAAGGAATATGGGTTTCAGAGTATAAAAATRCTGAAGATGGATTCATTTGGCATAGTAATGATCCATGATCTCTTCTTTATAAATTATTGCAGGGAGGAAAGATGATCATGCTGTCTACTTACGGAATGATCTTTAAATATTTAGGGTTATAATGTTCTTAGTGCACTCTGAAAATATTAGCGCTCTGGTCAAAGATACATGCAATATTTTGTGCTGTGTCCATTTGTCTTGTTTTGCCCTTGCTTTTTAAATGTGTGAAATGGAATATAGAATTGAGAGGAAGGAGGAATAAAGAGATTTAATTTTCTCATTCTATCGCATCCTATTACAGCTTGTAAAGCTATCACACAGTTCTCTTGGTTAATAAAACCTGTGACATATTTATGAAAGAAATAACAGCTGTACAGAATAACAGCAGTATTAAAGATTCCTAATGGCCTATTTAAAACACAAATATTTTACTTGGAAACATTTACAAGTTTTTGTTCTCTTAAATAAGAAACTCACTTCTCTCTCAAAATAATTTTATTTCAAATTCTGCAAGATGGAAGGCTTTGTAAGGGCTATTTTATATTATTTGATTAGCAAAAACACATGAAAGCCTAAAAAAGGTCAGAAGTTCCTTGAATCATATGAAACTTTCTAATAAAAAAATCATCTGACTTATTTCTGTCAGCAAAATTTGCTTTAGACAAACTTACCTTGATTTCAACATTAATTTAGATATAATAGATGATTTAAGTACTGATGCATTTCATAATTTGTTCCTGCTTCCTGGTAATGCAATGTCTTGTCATTGTATAATGGGTAACTGAATATTTGTTAATCCAGGAGAGGACATGTGAGAACACGGGGCGCTTCCTCCAACAGAAGCATCAGTACTTCCAGTTTGCCCCAATCAAGAAAGTGATGGCAAGTTAAGCAATAACACTTGTTCCGCGTGCAGGAGTAAACAACTCTTCAGCAAAAGTACAAAGAAAAGTCTAATTAAATAGGAATTATGTATAGTTGGTGGGTTTTTTTCTTGCCTGACATTATGTACCTAAACACTGAGCACCTAAGCAATGACACAAGGCTTCCTATATAGTCAAGCAATAGGAAGGTATAACTCTATAGGGGGAAAATACCCCATTTGAAGTGCTTAAGAAATGTCAGGAAACACTTTTGGAGGTGTCTGTTCTCACTGTCTGGARCTGTCTAAGGGACTGGTAAAGCTAGAGGCTTAACTTTTAAATAACGAGTGTAGGCGAGATGAATTTTATTGATAATTCATGATATGATAACATATTTAGATTAATCACTCTGTTATAAATGCTCARGGGAAGTCAGAAATAAAATGGAGGTAGGTAGTTAATAGAATGAAAAAAGCAGGGATGAAAAATGGCAGAAATAAGAATATCAATCTTTGCTCTTAGAAAAGCCTTGTACTTATGCTTAGGTGCTCAGTTTTGCACAATATTAAGCAAGTTAAATGCTACCATATACAATAGCTTTTTTTTTTAGACTTTTTAGCTTTCACTAAAACATTTTTTATTTCTGCACATAGAATGAAGGTAAACTGATGGGTAAGTGTCCAGCCTTGAATTTGCCAAATTTGCAAAGAGAAAGACGAATGTTTACCAATACATAGGAAAATTGTTGCAGGTTCTTGTTTTATCACCCGAAGGCTGGTATGAAGTGGCATGGCTCGTTGGGCTGTGCTCACCCTGCCAGCAGAGCAGCTGCAGGTTTTCGCTGTGGGTTGGATGCTCTGCTCTGAGACACGTCCATGGGGCACAGAGTAGGGCCAGATGTGTTTGCTGTTGCCTTTCGAGCCCTGTGGAAGATTTTGTGCAGGCCAACAAGTAGGCCTGAAGAAGTCTTTGCAATAAATATTGATCGCTGTAATTTAGATTTCGTGAACATTATCTTAATGAGGAAGGTCAAGATGGGTATAGTCAAAGAAGTGTAGCTTTATGAAGTCAAATAGTGCCTAGACTCCTAAACTCTACTGGTTGTAGGAATCATCTGCAGGATCAGATGAGACTGCGGTGTTTTGGTGTTAGCTGATGGCACAGCATTCATATTCTAGATGGTTTTCATTACCCTCCCCGAGTGTATGGATTTCAGATAGGCTCCAAAGGAGACCTTTATTTCAGGTCAACCCAAYGCTGTCAGAGCAACTTTGTAGATTCATATGCATAACTGAGGGTATTGTGCTTTGTGTATTCATGATGTACTATGTGGATATATAATTCCTTATTGCAATAACAAACTTTCTAAATACCCAGCACAATGAGCCATTTATTTCCTTGGCAAAGCCTGCGTTGCAACATATCAAAATGTTTTCTGTACGCCCCCAGACCCCCAAGCAAAATACTGGAAGCAACCTGGACTTCCCAAAGGAATCCTTCCCAGTCACTGTGGTGCTCTTAAGTGACCAGAGGGAAGAATTGTTGTGGCTATTAAGACGTAGTGTGGGAAATTCAGTTGTTAGCGTTTTTCTGAGGGTGGGATTGGAAAATGTAGAAATCCCCTGTGGTATTTCATCAATGTTTTATATAGTAACATATTTCACAAGAAAGTTTTATTTACTTAAGCAATTAAGAAGCAAACCTTCCTGTTCTGACTTTGGCATTCTGTSCTAGAACCGAATGCCTGTGGCAAGTTATGGTCTGTTTTAAAACATGAAATGTAAATTGGAAGAGAGCGCAGCGCACACCTGCTCATCTCCCATCAGATGGGCAAGCAGCATGCAAAACGCAGGCTGCAAGCAGCTACAGTGAGAGGGGAGGGAAAAGCAGAATGAATCAGGATGTTCTCTGCTTCCATGCAGAGAAGCAACTGAAAGAAATATGGGAGAGGCACAAGAGCCCCCTTGCATTTCATCCTTTCCCAGGTAAAAGGCACCTCTCTCCGTATAGTGCTGGCAAAAACCAGCACAGGGATAACTGAGTCTTAGGGTCTGGATCTGTAGAGGTTTGGATGGGGGAGAGTTCAGATCCTGTCCCTGTTGCTCCTGCTTGTGAYAAGATCTTTTTTTTCAAAGCTCAGTGAGTGAGAGGGGCTGATACTGTTCAATAATAACACTATACAGAAAGATGTGAGCTTCTTGATGATTTAGTTTTTTGATTTGCAGACACTGTGATTATTGCATTTGGCTGTACTCCAGGCTTCTCATGCAGGCTTCAGCAGCAGCAGAATTAAACTCCCAAGTTCTCCATGAACAGCAGAATTGACAGACTGTGCTTCTCAGTAGCTCCCTTTGGTGTGGCTGCTCCCTTTCAGCATGATAAATGTCATGCTCTGGTTGAACTGTCGGGGAACACTAAGCTCCAGTTACTATTTAGTAAAAAAAAAAAAAAAAAATCCTTAATTCCTGATAAATTATATTGCTAGCACATCTCATACATTCTGGAGGAAGCTGTGAGGGTAGTGAATAGGGTGGTGTATGTATAAAAAAAAAAAAAAAAAAATCCTTAATTCCTGATAAATTATATTGCTAGCACATCTCATACATTCTGGAGGAAGCTGTGAGGGTAGTGAATAGGGTGGTGTATGTATTGATAAAATTACTTGTCTGCMTTATAAAATTAGAAAGTTTTATTCACTGATTCCTGTGCAACTTTTAACCTATTATGTTATAGAATCCATAAAACTTATTCTTTTTTTACTTATGATTTATAGGTAAATCCCAGACTTGCTTGTTTATCAGTATTTTTTGAGYCCTGAAAAAAAGATTTTTAATGGGAGGTGGGAAGTAGTGTTTTTACCTGTCATTAAAATCGCCTCCAGGAGAAACAACTGTGCGTGTTAATTTTCTTTTTCTAATTTAATTTGTTCATTTGAAAAACTCATGTAATAAAAGTTATTCTCGCAAAATACTTTCCCGCAGTAGAAGTGCGTGGGAAAGCTGACATTTGCCTGCTGCTTCCCCTCATTCCGAGCAGTCAGGAGGTTTTGCAATGATAATTTTGCTTACGTTCGCCTTTGTTACCCACTTCCAGTAAAGCAGAGCACTCTGGGGGAAATGGTCAGGTTGCGGAGTCGTGCAGGTTACTGCAGCTCGAGCTGGTTTTCACCAGGTGCAAAAACGAAACGCATCACATGTCTGCAGGCATTCTGTATTTTCCATTGGGAATTAATCCGTACACGTGTTAGTGAAGAGGGTGAAACTACTTTGGCAACGTTCAGTAGGGGTGAGAGCACCGYTGCAAATGTTTTGTGTAATGATCCATTCTGGAGGATCTGTGTAGGAGCCTGGTTCGGTTCCGTGCTGRTGGGACTGTAGACGGGACAAAATAACCCTTAGCTTTTTCAGTTTAGTCTTTCTCTACAGAGCAGCACTCTTGTCCCAGATGACCATTTCTTTAGAGGTGACCCAGTGCTAGGATGTTTGATCCTAGAAGGGGGCATCACACAAATCTAATGGTTTTCATCACAGCTTCTTCCAGCAGGCTCCAGCCCTGCCCCTTCCCTCTTCCTTGGTTGGAAACATCTGAAGACATCTCCGAAGCTAAAGGCTTTCCAGTCATCCTGATAGGCTTGGATAACGCAGCGACCGGTTTCATATATTTGGCRATTGATTTTAAATTCATATATTGTCATTTCATTTACATTTTAAACAAAACACTAAAGCGCAAAAAGATTTCTTGCAAGATAAGAAAGGCAAACATAAAGAATTGATTAACTGAGCTAGGTGTTTTTGATGGGAAGTTTATCAAGTTGGAAATCAAACTGGAGTGTGCAGTATTTGCTTGTGTTTTCAGCTGGAAGCTCGGATTAGGTGGTGTGAATTCATCTGGATTTCTCCATCTGCCAACTGTGGGAGAAGGAGTCGAGTAGTTGAGAACATTATCAATCAGTTGGAGCCCAGTTAAGTACTTCACAGTAATTAGTCTTGAGCATGATTAAAAATCACATGCAATATGCYGAAGGAATGGTGATTTCCAGTGCTGTATCTCTAGTCTGTTTGGTGAGTATATACTTTTATGGATAATTATGTAGTGTTATGAATAAATTAGTATTGCTTTTAGGCTTACTGCTCCTGCATGAGTTTGCATACAGACGAGGTCATCAGGTGTGTCCACGCTGTAAATCTGCATGGTTCCCACGACTGCAGTGATGCTACTAGTGCAAGGCAGCTCGGATGCCACATGGATAAATAAGAGGGACATTGTGTGTGTTACCCCAGCCGTGTAAATCTGAACTATTAACATCATTTCTGCGTGTATTCATCACTGCCAGACGAGGGAAGCTGTGAAGAAATAGCTATGGTTGAAAGCAGTTAGTTAATTAGCTTAAAGGCAAGATTATGGCTTGTCTTATTACAGCTTTGTAGGGGATGTGAGCCTGAAATACACCTCTTGCCCTCAGCTCTACTTGTCCTCGCTGCACATCTCTGAGGCAGGGGCGAGATCCACCTTCTGCTCGGATGCCCTGCAGCACATGCCAGGGCCTTGTGGAACAGCTGGAGCCTTAATTCTCCCCACGGAATATTTTTGTTGTATTAATTTCTCTATAGATTAGTTTGTTTACAAAATGAGAAAGGTGAAACAGCCGAATGTGGCACGGCGGCAGATTCATCAGCCAAGGCAGCTTTTTCCCTAGCCCTTCCCTTTCGGGTGGTGAACGCCGTGCTGCAGAGCTGATGTTTTTCTCGGGAGCAGTTATATCCTGGGGGAAGCAATGCAATGTGAAATGTTAAACGCAAATAATGGTAAGTTGCTTTAAATTGYCATATATACAATGGTAGAGCTGTTCAGGGAGGAATGTTCACCTTTGATGTTAACCTCTCAGAAATCACAATTATGATATCATTAAAAAAAATCTCAAGCAGTATATGAATCTAATACAGGTAGGCRGTTGTATCTCTTCTCTGTGTCAGTGCAATAACTGTGTGCAATTCCCTAGATTTATTCCCCAAAATACATGGCTTCTCTTCTTTCCTGGCAACAATTTTTTTTTAAACAGTCTACTGTTAAAATGGGATTTTTCTTGTGTGTGGTGAGAGGCCTCTGGGGCATATAGTTTTGTGAGGAGTTACTAGGTTAATTCTGCATCTAGAGGAATCAAGAGAAGARAGAGAGGTGTGATCTCTTAGGCAAGGAAGGCTGAAGAAGCCGTGTTACTTTCTTCCCAAAGTGGGTATGGAGCCAAAGCAAGAGGAAGCAGGTCTGAGGCCCATGCTTTTGTGCAGCATCTGTGTAGCTGTCTGGTATATTTAACCCACCTTTGGAGGTCTCTTTCCATTAACTACACAAGGATGTTTTAATATGTAGATTCTTTCAATTGCASCAGCTGATGCTAGAATAACCACCAAGACATGATGTGAAATGTCTTGGACAAGGAGCTCTGGAAATATTTGTTGCCGTTCATCCATTCAAGCACTGGTCTTTGCAGTAGAATATGGTTGTATTTGATAATGAATCTTCATATGCATGTATTACCAGTGGGAATAAGTGGCATTGTTTCTATAACTCCTTAGAGGACTTTAAGGAGAAAGTTGCTCCTTTCCCTATGCTTTTTTTCCTAGAAAAGTATTTCTGGGTTGCTGTRTTTCACGAGAATAGTTTTAGACATTGAGGCTAAAGGGCATCCATAAATGACTGCAGTGTTTTATGTAGGTATCTCTTGTGTGGAATGAGTATTTGAGCCTTATGYAGAGGATTACAGACATAATAAATGGTCGCTTTGGTATTATCTTGTGTGAAGTTCATGTTTCATCAGTAAGCTATCACGTTTCATATTAAAAAAAAAATAACATTTTGCCACCAGAGCTGAGTTCAAAATGGCACCGTGGAATGAGTGTTAAGGTTGTATCTTTGCCTGTCATACTAGATCCAACACTTGTCAAATAACACAGGTGACCCTTAAGTATCCTGCAGGTACCTCAGGTCTAGAGGGCAGGTTAGAGCACTGAGTATCTCTACAGAAAAAATATTTTCTTCTTATTGGTTTTCACTGAAGCAATCAACCTACTATCTGAACAAGCTACAAATGGAACAAAAGCAAACTAACAGCAAAAAGCGTCTACTTTTGTTCTTTTTGTTAAAAATAAATCTAAGGTGTAGGCTTTTGTCTTGGCAGGTTTATTTCAAGAGTTATGCCATGCTGTCATGATGCTTGTTTGTCTATATATAAGAAAGGGAAATTAAGTGACAGACCAAAGAGAAATATTAATTAGGAAGTTCTATTTATGTACTATGTTTAACTTGTAGGATTGCTATGTATTTTCAGACTAACAATCCTGTGATATTATGGTATATGACTCATAAAATGAACGACAATCTGTTTACAAAGCACCCTTAATCATAGGCAGGCAGAGATGGTATTGCTTTACTATTTTTATGAGGAAAAATAATTTAGCTTTTTTGTCTATATTCCCTGTGGCAAATATAAGCTTTGCAGTTTAACACGAGTATTTTCCCCTTTGGTCATAAATAAGTACTTGTTTTTTATAGTATGTGTGTTCACTTCTGGGGTCACTGAGGAGAAAAGGGGATACTAAGCTACAATGCAGCAATCCGAATGCCGAGAATAATAATATCTAGCCCTAGGTATTTGTAAATTATATACAAGTAATTTACATTTAATTTGTGATTCTTAGTCTTGTGTTATTACAGAAAATGTGGTTGTGCTTGGGGAAACACAGTGTTTGTTTTGATGGGACAGAGATATACGTTTTTGTATCCTTTTGAACTATTTTCTCAATTTCTTCACTATCTCATCTCAGCTGAGGCCAATCATGGTCTCCCTACCAGTGATTTTTTTTTCCCCCATACAAGCCCCTGGTTTGGGCCACATTTTGGAGCCGCTCTGAATTTCCATGTTCCTCCCCACACTGCTGAAACTATTTAGCCCTTTACTGTTGTTGATGCAGGGTTTTTAGAGGCTGGTCACAGGCAGTGAGAGGCCTGTGGGCACTTTGTGTGTGTTTGGCCCATTAACTTTATTTTGCCTCCTTTTTGTTTCCATAGACAAGCTTGGGGTCACTGTCCTTTCCAGTTGTGTTGTCTTTTATAGGCTGCTCGCATTGCTGTTTATCATGTGTACAGGTGAGCAGGAGGGTTTGAGAGGAGTTTTGTGCTCTCCTTGCCTGTGCCCCAGCACCTTGAGTCCCTTTTCTCATGGACTCCGAGGCCAGAAGAGGGATGGAGCAGCATTTGCTTCCTTCCTTGGGTGCCCCAGTGACGTTTGATGGTGCCACTGTGCTTGTTGCACTGCCGTCCACACTGATTGACATCTAGCATCTAGAATGGCAGAGCAGGAAAAGCTAGATACTCCACATGCAAGCCCAGTCTATACAGTTGAAGTCTTTGATTGCTATTTGATAAATTGAGATGAAGCAAAGCAGCTGCCTTTGAACCGGGTTACCTATAGATGCTTTTGTAAGCAAAGAAATAAAAATATAGATGGAAATGTGGCTCAAACTTTTTTATGAAAATATTGTTTATTAAATAATTTGCAAATGTAATCCTGGGGCTGCATACTGGAGATTTAAGAATAGATATGAGGATTAAAACATCTGTTGGTGCTATCATTGCAGCTATAGAGTTCTGCCTTAGCATTCATTCTAGAAACCTTTCCATTGCAAATTTCTTTTCTAAGAAGACACTTTAATCTTTAGCTTTTTATCCATTCCCTTTTGTTAATTGATACCAGCTCCTTGGTGAAGTTATCACAGAATGGTTAAGGTTGGAAGAGACCCCTAGAGATTATCTAGTCTAACCCCCAAGTTATGTCAAAGTTATGTCAAAGAAAAGGGTATGTTAATAATTGTCCAACAGCTTTTCACATTGTTATTGTTATTATTTCCTTGCAAGCCTGAAACTTGGGGATTGTGTTAAGGCACATTCTCCTGGAGACGTGTCCTGACCGGTACTAGCCTCGGGTCAATTCCTCGCCAGGAGTTTGCCAGGACTAGGGTATGGATTTCTCTGCATGCACTTCAKAAGCACTTAGCATTTGGAACTGATATTGTGCCATAAACCCAGCCCTGGCCCACTGCAGGACTGTGTCTGGGATCAGAGTTGCCCTGTATTCTGGCTTTTCTTTTTCTTGGAAAAAGCTTACTGTTCAGAATCTCGATGGTGAATTGGCTTTATTRAAAAGCCAGGCTACATTTTCATACTGGATATTTCTGGCATGGCAGTCAAATCTTAAGGCATCAGGACAAATGTCTTTGCAGAACTTCCTGCTGTASATGGGGAACTGTTTAGGTGACTCCATTTACCAATGCTGTGTTTTTCCAGAGAATGGTGACTTCTGCTTAATCAGCTTTCCTTTTTCTCTATGAAAGCTCTAGCATTCCTGGCATGAAAATATGTACTTACAAAGCACAATGTCTCGTGTTCAGCTTGATTTACGACTTATCTTCTGGGGAACATCTCCTGGGGCTTGGGCTCTATAGCAAACGAAAAGGGTTCAAGACGGCTGCTGCTATACTTAATTCAGTTAGTTAATAGATTACTTAGGTGGTGCAACGGGTGTGTTCGAATTTCAGGGGCCTTTAAGAACAAACCCTTGAACTTTCATGTTGCAGAGGGTCATTGAAGTTGAGTGCCCATCCTTTCATGCCGCAGGGCTCAGGGACAAAGGAGAATTTGCTCATGGGGCAGCGTGAGGGCAGTGGAGCCAGTGGAGCTCAGCTGGCCCTCGACAGCCCTGCAACAACGTGGGAGCGATGGTTATTGTGCCATGAGATCCTGAATGGATTTCGTGCTTGTACTACTTGCCCCACAAGTGCTAGGTGTGATCAGCACACACCTTCGCTCTCACCTAGTTTAAACTGCTTGAATTTTATCCAAAGTTCTGTTGAGTGTGCTTTAGATCTACGATGTGTTGGGTGTCCTCAGGTGAGTGAGGACTCTTTTGATCAGTCTTTGTGCGAGGAACACTGAACTAGAAACGCACAATCTGGGAAAAATTGAGAGCTCTCCTGCCTTGGATGGGAGTTACAAGACGCTAACCGTGTCTACTCTGTTTAAACTGTACTGTCCAGAAAGGGAGGCAGCTTTGCATTGCTTTCCACTGCTTCCTCATACAACAGAGAAAAATCTTGAATGAAAACAGTTCTGACAGCCTGGAAGCTCATATTGGTGTTATTAATGGGCTCTTTGGTAATAGAAGGAGAGCTGAAAGTGCATCAGATGCACCACACACAGGGGAAGATGCAGGTCTTGCTTTGCAGGCGTGCAGAGCAGAGCTATGGAGTAGCAACAAAATCATTCCAGACCTCTTCCACCAAAGAGTTTGGAAGATGGGGACCTGGTGCTTGTGTGTTGACCCTCTGAGCTTACTTGTGGGCATGGATTCATCTAGAAGTTCCTGCCACAATGAGGCCAAACACAAAATAAGATGGGGGGAAAAAAAAAAAGAAAACCCAAAACTGAATTTGTAATTGTGAAAAGCTTAGAGAAAGCTAAAGGGTCTATAGTSTAATCGGTGTTGGGAGAGGAATGCTACTGTAGCAAAAATCAGGTGGTGTCCTTACAGTGTGTACATTTAAATGCAAAGGTTTCCTTTGCATTTTACAGATAGAAACTGTCATTTCTATAGTTTAAATAGAGGAAAATGTCACTGCAAGCAGAGTGAACAGAAACGATAAACTCTAGTCATCAGAACACGCAAAGGCAGGTTTCTCTCCACACTGTTTCTTGCTGCCTCCTTTTTTCTTGGTGAGCATCCCAGGGGAGAGCTCGACCTTTGGTCTATGGCCTGGGACAAGGACAAAACGGGAAATGTGGTGGTGTTCTTGTGTGCCCATCTCTTCATCCTGTAACCAGACTCCTGAGTTATCTCTTCYCACTTTTGAACCATTACCGAGTTGTTTCATCTGGGGWAGGATGGTTGTTAGCATGAATGAGRCTGCTTGTTCCAGTCTAGGTGCAGATTAACATCTTGGTGCTGCCTGACCCACTCTATTYTAACTCTATTAGCATCATAAGCAGCTGTGCCATTCTGCCTTGTCCTGCTCTTGGTAYAAACAAGACAGGGACACTTTGAAATTATTCGGCATCCCTGTATAGCAAGCTCGGTGCTGTTGATGACTGGCACATCACTCCTACCATAAGGAACCTTTGATAGACCACCTCAATAGACTGCCTTGATAGAGCTTTTGCTTTACTTTTGAAAAGATGGTCAGAATGCATCTGAGCACATGAAATTCTTTAACGTGTTTACAGTTTAGAAAATGCTATTAACTCTATTTTATAATTTGGAAATGAAAGTACAGAGGGAAAAAAATCTCTGTTATCACAGTCTCAGGATTAGCCTTCCTCACATATTATAATATTTTGTAGTCTATGTGTCAAAGACATCCACGTTATGCTGCTGGTTTGTGGCAGTTGTCCAAGCAATTGCCTGATGGCTTGTTTCCCCTTCTAGAATTGTTTCTTTCAGGCAGTGGAGAAGGAAATGGGACTGCAGAAGGACAAGGATTTGGGAATGTGGAATTATTGACCTGACAAGGCAGGATGTAATGGGTGAGAGGGCAGAGTGTCGTGTTCCTGAAGATCCGTAGGGATTTTGGGGTTGAAACAGGTAGCTGCCAGAGGCTGGCCTGAAGACGTTATGGTAGAGGAGGTCGGCAGCTCTGGAATGGGAGTTGGTGCCAGGTGTCTATATATATATGTGATGTAAGTGATTTGCTTGCCCAGGGTCATGCAACAGTTTTTCTCAAATGTATAGGGCCATTCTGATAGTGTTTGTGTGTGTCTGTGTATTTGTGTAGTATCATCTGTATTTTGCTTTTGTTCTGCTGAGTGTTATATTTAATTTGATTACATTAGCCTAAGTTCTCTAATTTGGGAGCCCAATAGTATAGAAGTGGCTTAAAGATGGAAATGAATTTTCCATTTTCAAGWGAATTCTCAGGTTTGGACTGGTTAGTCTACCCACAACTCAGTATAAAGCCTGAAAGAAAACACTGATACCTCCCTTTTTAATAAGGAAAGTCAGTCTTTCCCTATCAGGTGGATACTGCAGATGTCTGGACAACTTAGAGCTGATAGTTTATCCTGGAAACATTAGGACCCTCTCAAGTAAACTCGGCGTTTCTTGGGGCACCAGGAGGGGCAGCCCTGGCAGAGTCAGGACTTCTGGTTCATGTTGAACATTCGCGCTCGGCCTTTTGCAGCTTTTAACTCACTGCAAAACTGCGTGGGATTCGAGGTGAGAAGGAGGTTTGTAGCTCTGCAACAAAATGCTGTCATTGAACATTACTCACAGTTTTTTCATGGGGCAATTCTCCTCTGTTCATTTGCATTTAAAATTGGAGTTGAAAATAAGGCTTTTAGAAACTTTTAATTTCTATTTAATTATGAGAATTTAACTTCAGGGTCTCTATCTGATTTAAAAGAATAATTAAAATTAAGTATGGCTGGAGTGATTTTTCACAGTTTTTCTGCCTGTCCTTTAGGACTTAAAGTAATAGTAAATTATTTGTGGCTGGGGGTGATCTATATGTAAATTCCATTAAGAATGGAATTTTGTTATAGAGAAATTCAGATTATGAAAATGACATTGCTGCCTTGAACGTCAGTAGCTAATAAATGCATTGGTTGTTACCATTACTTCTCCTAATGTCCTCAATTAAAATGATTTAAAATAGTACAATAGATAAGCAAGATCAATTAATTTTATAAGATGATCAAAGGAATGTAGTTCTGCATTGTAAACGCTCTAAATGTGATAATGGCTTTATCAGGCGGGAAAATAATTTCAAGTAGCTTAAACCTTATTCATTTTCGCTCAAGGGGCTTTTATTTGTAGCTAATCAAATGGCCTTTTGTATTTGCTAAGGTAGAATTTTCTGATCTTGTGCATTAATTTTCCAGAGTAAATTTCTAGACATTTTTGAAAATAGCCAAAAATTCTCAGAGGGCTGTGATTACTGGATCCCATATAATCAAAGAGAATTTGATTATCCTGATGTTCCTGAGCTGAACAGGTTGTTTGCATTTGCACTATGGGGAAACACCACTTCAGATTGCTTTGATACAATGGCACTTATTTTATCTAGCTACGTAAAGTCTTACTTGAGATGGGCTCCAGGTTTAACTTTCACATGAATGACTTGTCACGTGAATGGCTACTTTTATGGAATTTCCAGGGTGTTTAGTGCTTAGTATGGAGAAGTGAAATATTTACACATTATCATGAAAATTAGTTTTCTTGATGACAAAATGTAGATCAAAATTACAAAAAAAGGGCAGTATCATATTGCTTAAAGGAATATTTTAGTTGTGAGAGGGAGGTGTAAAAGCCTGGAAGATTTTCCTCCTCATTTCTTATTGATCATTTGTTTCCTTTCATTCCAATCATTTTGTCCTCTGTGTACATCACCTTGCCCGCTTATGAAGTCTTTTGACTATAGGACTGTATGTAAAAGGCAGAACATTTGCTTGAAAGATCTAAGAGGCTGACACACAACAGAAGATGACAACAGATACTATCCCTCTCCCAGTGTTTGCGTATTATGGAGTGTCACCATGTAGACGATCTCTGTGAAGACACTCATGGAAATATGCTTGGCCTCGCTGTCGTTTGTGCAGCACTGATAGTCCTGTATCAGCTGTCTGGACTTTATCCTCCTCCTGGGGTGCCTGACATCCATCCTTTCATGGTGCCTGACAGAAGACCCTAGAGGAGAGCAATCCAGCAGAAGAGGCACTTTCTGTTTGTGCAAAGGGGATATAGGAAATACTGGAGGGCAGCAGCTGCCTTTTTTGTTCAACCTGTTAGAGAATGTTACTTTTCATTCTGATGGTTTGCACTTCAGAGTCCTGCTGACCACATGTCCATGCTTTGATACGTGTCTCATTTTTTCAGTTCTCTCTTTCGTGTTTCCTGTGTATTGGGCATCTGCATTCACTCATGTCTGGATTAGTCTGAGAGGAGGCAGTTTGAAAATATATACTAGGCTTCATCTTAACAACAAGACAAGAATAAAATTACGGAACTCAAAAAGCTCAGGAGGACAAAACTGAAATGAAAGTCACATTATTTAGTCATTTCTTCTGTTTGTCAAGCTCCATTTTAATATCAATTTCATTTCTTGCACTCTCTATTTCTATATACAATAGTTTTGGAACCTTACAGCTTTGCTCATTAACAGCCCTTTCCTAATTTCCAATTTCCTGACTTTTTCTGATTGCTGATTTGTACATGGTGCTTTCAATTAAGTGATTCTGTTCCTCCCTAGAGCCTCATCTCTGCCTGCTCCTCTTGCCCCACTGGCCCTTACAGACAACCATTATTTGCCCTGCTTCATATTAGTAGGCTAAAAAAGTCAATGTTTTTTCTTCTGTTCTGACTTGGATCTAATCCTAGATGCTTTTCAGCTGTTCCAATTTGAAGTGAGCTTTCTAGAGTAAGAATGGCCAGACCAGCACTCGGTGCTGTTGCTGCCGAGATGTCACCAGTGCCCCGTTGCTCCCGCTCTATCGCAGGGATCTCTCCATGCAGCCTAGAATCAAGCTTTGTAGCCTAAGGAACTCTTGGGCTCCTTCATCTTTCAGCTTGTTGTAGTAGTAGAAATGCTTATGCAAGCTGCTATCACGTACACATCATAAAACTGCATTTTCAATAGTTTTATCATCACTGTTAGGTATTGTGGCTATAAGAGCTTTTTAGAATTACTAAGCCAACAAAAAACATTAAACTATTACTGATGCAGTATTTTTTTTCTATAGTATCACAATAATTTTTTCTTGATTTTTTCATTGCTTGCAAAATAACTGTAGTTAGTGGTAAAATAGCAGAAGGTAGATTCAGAAAATATAGTCGGTATGGACTGGTTTTCCAATGAGGAAAGCTTCTAGGAGTGTTCTCAGGCCCTCTGCAAATCTAGCTGTGATTTATAATATGAATTTTGTTTGTTGATGTTGCCTCAGACCACTGTTAGGTACAGTGTTATTTCTAATGTGTCCTGAGGTTTTGTTTGCTTACTCTTTCCTTCTTTTTTATTTTTTTCTTTTTGMTTTCTGTGGGATCTTTCTGTGGGGATATTTCAGCTGAAGCCGCAGCAATGATGAGCAAAGKGCAGTAAGTACTTACTGTGTCATTACTTGTGATTATCCAGTTAAAATACTCTCAAATTTTCATCTGCTGCTGCCCCTTTAACAAGTAATTCATGCTTTTAGTTTCAGCATTTCTTTCTCATGTGTAATATTTTTGTAATWGTCTTTGTTGAATTGTGTCCATGCTCTCTATTCTTTTATCTTTGTTACTAAAATCACTGAGCAGAACTGGGACCAAGGCAGAAATCTCCCAGGGGACCAAACATGAAGCTAGCCTGATGGTGGCTAGTTTTTAATCAGTTGTGCACCTAGCTTCTCTTATGTTAACATGAACTGGGTTTGAACAAGCCAGGGATCAGTCAAAGACCGAGTCTGCCTCCCTCCCACACCCCTTTGGCTCAGCAGGTCAGCCCTACCCACAGCATTGAAGATGCAAACAAATATTGAATTTTCTCTGCTTTGYTAGTGATTCTTGATACTTGATTTTCCTTTTTTTGCCTGCTGCTGAGCACTGAGAGAATGGGGGTTTTTTTTGTGGATTTTATGGTCATAAAACCAAGTTCTCATTCCTGAGTGGTATTGGTCAAATTAACTTCACGTAGTTTGAAAATCCTGAATTTTCTTAGTTTTTTTCTGTTATCGCTTAGAACTTGGTTGATGTATTTGTTTTAACTCATTTATACTGGTCAATTTATACTTTTCCACATCCTTTTAAAATAAAATTACATATTTTTTTCTCAGCTTTCAGAGGATGATCTGGGCATAACTTGATGCACTGAATCCACCTGCGTATGCAGAGAGGCAGAAAACTCCAGTGTGTGAACGGGTCTGTTCAGCAAGAGCAGCCTCAGGTTGGGGGTGAGGTACGAGGAGACTGCATCGTTGCAGGAGTCKTGCAGAATAAGCTAGTTAAGATTTTTGCATTTGCTGTTGTTGAAGGAGAAAAGTCTCTTTTTTCCTGCTGCTCTCCAGATATTGATAGAGTTTTATTATACTCAAGGGTCAGGCTTGCAGTCATGTGCTCGGGCAAGAAAGGCATCTACGTTTTTAAGGAGTTACATGGGGATGCATGCTAAATAAAATGCATTAATAACAAATGCTTGTTAATGCTGGATTGTCATCATTTTTCTAATCTGCCTGATAAATTATCTTCATAAGAGTGCCCAGCCCAGCAAGTATTGAAATTTAGATCAAGAGGAGGAGATATCATATTGAAGTTGTTGTTTGCTACGTGTGCTTGCATTCAAATTAAGCTCTCTTAATACAATGACCAAATGAAATAAGCTTGGGTCAGTCACACAACTCTAGTATGTGTTTGAGCTGAAATACTGCACTTCATCTCCAGTATAATTCCATTTGTGCTATTACATAATTAAATTGAGACTTGAATCATGCGTTTTAAAAGATTATGTGACCATATGTAGCTTGAACAAGGGCCAAGTTTTGAAATAGTGCTCTTTTCATGATGCCTTTCTATTAGGTTTGTTAAGAGTGGTTTTTTTTTTTGAAAATCAGAACTGAATGTTGCCAACAGTTAATGAATTGATATGATCTAAGCCTGGAGTATTTCTTTATATAATTCAGAATCAGCTTTGGGAAAGAAAAAGAGAAAAAAACAACCAAACAAAAAAGTCTTCTGAAGCTCAAAATGTGTAAAACATGAAATAATGACGTCCCCACTCATATGGGAATGTAAACTAAAACTGCAGAATATGCTTTTATTAAATCATGCTCTTAATTAGGTTTTAGCAGAATGCTCTGTAGTCAAGTTTTGTTGAATAATTTGAAAATAAGGTGTGCTTTTTAATTAAACTAAAGCATGCTATATTAAGTAATGTAAYGAGTATGAACAACCAACTTTTCCATACTTGTGTAATGATAAGCACTATTTAAAAAGAAAACAAAATCCAAAAAAAAAGTGAAAAATCTTTGAATTCAGGTTATTATTATTAATTCCTTGTGTCCCAAGTTCATGAGGTTTCAGTGCTGCCTGCTTTGAGCCTGACCTCTACATACTACAGATCAAAACCTGAGCCCTACCTGAAAACAGATCCAGCTCCAAACCCGGCTTCTACAGACTTCGGCTGMAGAGAAGCTTAGAGGATATTCAGACAAGCAGAAGTGGGGTTTGTACCACCTCACCTGCTGGTAATATTCTACCCTGAGTCGGTGTTGCCAAGCAAATGGGAAGAAGTTGAGTATCATGGWGTGGCCATCGTGTCTGTCTCTAAAACTCTGTGGGAGACAAGAGATGTTCTCACATAGACGACAAATTTCTGGTCCTTACAACTGCTCTAAATTCATATTTGCTGAAGTTCCATTGGTGAACTTGTATTTCTGGACTGAAAAATAGCCTCTGGAAAGCACTGAACAGTGTGAGTATCCGTCTTTGGTTTTAACTTCTGGAGACTTCAGTGCTGCTSTTGTTAGTACTCATATTTGCTGTACTCCTTTAACTCATACATGTTTTACAAGTGGCGGTGTTACTTCAAGGATAGAAATATTTTATGGTTTATTGTTAGGGTCTACATTTGGCAGAAAGAGTTGGTAGTTTTATTTATTTGTTTGCATTTCTCTGCATATAAAAATGTAGAGAAGTCATTAAATTTATTTTGTGTGTTTGACGTAGCAATCTGTGGGCATCAGTCTGTTATGCACAAAAGTAGATATTATTGCTGGACTGGGGTCTTCCACTGAAACTTTGGTTCTTTCTCTTGTTTTTTGAACTCTTTTGGTCCMTTAGGTGACTAAATGATGGCTGTTACTGCTTGCAGCTTGGGACWATTTCCATGTATGGGGTTTTAAAATGCATGCAGACCCTGAAGAGCCATCTGTACAATGCAGAGGGAATGATACATTCATGAATAAAACAAAATAGCATATCATTGAAAATTGGAATATATTTAGAGTAGTTATGTATTTAATTTTACTAGAGACAGGTAAAAAGCCTTTGTTGTCATTTTGGAATGAATATAAACTTTTTTTTACTCATAAAAGAGCCTTTTAACAGAGAGTGTGTAGATAAGAGATACCAGGTAAACAAATTTATTCTAGGTATTTAAATTTGGATCACATATTGGTTACCATGCTTCTTGCCAGCCTTTGGGTCTGATATTGTGGATGAGTTCATATCTTCCAAGTTTTGCYGTGCACAAACTTCTACCTTCAGCAGAGGACACAAATGGAGAGGTAGATGAAGATTCATCACTAGCAAATTTTCCTAAAAAGATGCATCCCCAATAAATAACGGTTCAGTACTGTAATGTTTCCCAGAGATATTGCAAACTGATATTTATTTTGAATTTGTYGTTCTTGTCCTGGGTAGCATCAGTCAAAGAAAGTGTCCTAGCTTAAATTGGTTGGTTATTCCTGGMATCCCATCCCATTCTAGTTCTCTCACTAGAGACTCTGTGCGTAATTTCTCTTGAAGCTGGAACATAAAAAGAACAATTATTTCTCATTATGCTATTTCAAGATTGCTTTTGTGTGCATGTGAAGAACTGTTACAGCTGGGTAGCACCTAGATTCTTCTGAAAATGCCATAGCTKCACTTGCAATATTTTTGCATCATAATAAAAAACAAAACCCCCAAATCCCTCTTCCCTCACCCCTCCCAAACATCATTTTTCTARGCTGTTGGTTGGGCTAGTTAGATTTCAGAGGTTTATCTGGTCATTATTGGTCTTTAAATACAGTCATCATCATAAACGCCCCCCTCTTTCCATTTACTCTGCAGAGGTCAAAAGATGAGGTTGGTTTATGAGCTTATTCTGCCATGTGTCACTATCGGCAGTACAATAGAACAGCAGGATGGAGAGGCAGCTCTCACCTCTCCATTTATTACTCTTGTCAACTTGGAAAGGATTTTTTACCTTGTGAAAGGCCCATCAGCAATGAATCAGTGAAGTGAAGACGACAGTTGATTTGTGAATTCAGATTATATAAAGTGACTAGGCTTCAGTGGACTGTGTAGATAAAGCAACTGTCATGATAAGGTGGCATGTGCAATTCCACAAAACCAAATTTATTGCACATTTGAGGAAATCATCCTATTTTAAAATGCCATAAATTTGAAATTGAATATAAGTTATACCCTTGAATTTTGATTTATATTTTGAATATTTTTAATGTGATGCTAAGTAGCATAAATTCAATGCTAGGAGTTAATGCATTTCTCTTTTAAGGGTCATTTTGACTTTTCTTCTGAATACACTATCACATTCCTAATATTTTACTCTAAGCAGAAAAACTATTTTACTCTATATTTAAACTTAATAAACATCATTAAGACCAAGCTATGGTGGTTAGAATAAGGCAAGCAAAGTCTATGGAGGAAGAGAGGAGGCCACAACTTTCCTCAGACACACAGGGATGTGCTGCATGTACAGATCTTTTTGTGTGTGTGTATATTTATATATGTGTATATTTACATCAACCAAAGCTATGTCTATTGTTAGTATGTCTTCGTAGATCATTAGAAATATAGGTGATGATTAAGTGCTTCATAGAGGAAGGTACTTAACAGAGGAATAAATCCGGACTCGCTGCACCAGTCGTTTGAACCAGTYGTTTGCAGTGTTGGTCCTTAGCCTCCTTAAGGCTTCTCTTTGCTTAGAACTGCAGATTCCTGCAGCGCTCCCACTCTCCAAACTCTGCTCAGATTTGGGAGTGGCTCCTCACACTCCACATCACGAGATCTTTCAGTGGTGTTGCAAAACTTGGAGGTTTTGGAGAACAATGTTTTGTTTGGGATGGAATGTACATATAGACCCATATAATCTGATGCCACTTAAAGGAGTAAAGGAGCTGGCAGGAGACATAAGAAAATATTGTGACTAACCACCCTCTTCTTGGTGGATGTACAAACTGAGGCACAATATCCATTACCCATTTTAAAAGCTGCCAAATGCTATAGGATTAGGCAAGGAATAAGCAGCCTTTTCAAAATGTTTCATGACAGCTTTACATTAAAAGAGTTTCAGATTAAGAACATAACACCTGCTGGACTGGATCAGAYTTGGATAGGCGCTCTGACATTGGTCAGCACCAGATGCTTAGGGCAAGGTACAAAGAAGCCCATAATGGAYAGTTATGGAAAAATTGTCGATTGGGGGATTTGCTCTCTAAACCAACGCAGCTAGTGTTGGCTTATGCCCTCGAGTAGGAGTTCCAGTATCACTTATAAATGTCTTTTTCCTTTCTAGTATAACTGTGGATGTTCTTATTATTCACATAAATGTCTAAGCCTTTTTGAATCCTGCTAAGCTCTTGGCTTTAATAATATCTTGTGACAATGAGTTCCATATGTAAATTTGGTAGTATATAAAAAATATATGTTGGTGTAGATTTGCTGCCTTTAATTTCACTGGGTACCTTTTTTTCACTTTTTCCAAAGGTTGAAGCTTTTTAAAAAAAAGACTAAACCTTCAGAAGGCACATACAGCTACAATAATGAATTTAATATGTTTCATTATTTATTTTTCTTCTTACTTTAAAGTCACRAAACAAGGAAGTTCATAGGGTCTACAGGCCATCTTAAGACAGACCCTTATTCTCTTACAACACATCTGGGCCTATAGTGTCACTTCAGAGAGACGCCTCCTCTCATATCCCAGTCCTGCAGAGTTTAGCAGAGAGTTTCTGCCTTAGCTCTGCCTGTTTTGTTGATTATTAAATTTTAGGTTTCAGCCTGGACTTTAGAAAGCAGTGCACTTCAAAGAATTGTTGGTTTGCATAAGCATCCACATGTTTGGACCCTTACCAAACATATGGGTTTCGCTGGATCGCCTCTGCCCGTAAAGGGAGATGGACATCTTGAGCAATCAGATTTTTTTTCTGTGATATTCTTGATATCAGCAGATTATCATCGTTAGAGTAAATGTGCACAAAGATTGTTTTAAAGGTGGGTATTGTTTAGCTGGCAACTTATTTAATTGTTATTTATTTCCCAAATTGGCCCTGTAGCTGTTCTCTTAAGTAAGCCTGTGTCTGGCAGGGGTATGACTTGTCATATTTTATTTTTGTATCATTTGGACTCCTAGCTGATGTGTGTGAGTCTGAAAGGGAGTCCTTTGAGAGAACCCCTGGAGAGCTCTTGTGGCTGGGAATCCCTCCCGGCATGCGCCACATCAACGTGTCCGAGGAACGTCCTGGGCAGGACGGCGTCCTCTGATGTGGTCCAGCTTCTGACCCTTGAAGCCAAGTCGCTGCTTCTACCGGTTTGCAGGCTCCAGATGGCAATAAATCCTGGGGTAAAATCCCCATAGCAGTTTAATGGGAACTTCTAAACTGTAGCTTGTAATCTCTAATATCTCCATGGGGTCTAGGAGAGCGTTTGGGAAAGGATCACGATGCCTGCCCTAAGCTTAGCAGCTCGTGGTGCTTTCTTGGKTGTTATCGTCAGCTGGCAGAGATCTGCTCTGTCTGCTTAGGCCTCCTGGTTAAAACAGTGCCCAAGGAGGATGCTCCTTGTCTTGTCATTGCTACAGCTGGTTACATGTGGGATAACTCAAGCACAGAAACAGCAGTATGGCCTCTCAAACTGATCCAGAAATAAGCCACAAACTCTATGAAGTGCATCCAGGACACGAGCAGCAGGGCTGAGTTTTGTGTTGCATACAAGCAAGGAGGTAATTTAACTGGACAAGAGGACTCCAGCATGGAAGGGACCTTTTGTGTTTGCCATTGGTGTTTGCAGCACTTGGATCTTTCATTCTGCAACACAACTGCCTCGCCCTGGGTGCTGTGCAAGAGGAGCAAAGTGCTGTGCAGTCCCGTGCTGGGGAGGACAGATGAGAGCGGGCGGGATGCTGCCACTAGAGCGTAGGTAAATGAGAGAACACTTGTGCTTCTCTTCTTAGGGACTGGCAGCTTTGAAAACGGGCTTTCATGTGAATATCAGAAACTTTATTGCCTTGACTCGGGTGACCTCATCTACTAGAATGAAGTCATTCATGGAGCCAAGAAAGACAAACCTTCGTTCCAGAGAATTAATCAAGTCCATCAAGTGCTCTGCTTGCATCTTATCTGCAGCCAGTGAGAGAGCAAGCAGTTAAAAACTTGACAGCCACCAGATAGCCTCCTGTTCTTCATGTTATGCTAACATCAAAAAGGAGCAAAGAGGCTTCCAAAAGCTCAAACTTGCTACTGGATAAGCACAGCTTGACATAATTTCTGACTTGGGGATTACATTGTTTCAAATCAAGGTATTTCTTAGAGAACAAAAACATGGCATTCCAGTGAACTTTAGCTTTTTTAAAAAAACTATTAACTCTGCCAGATAGGAATGCTGAGCACATAATTGCTCACCCTGCCTTTTCATCCCAAGCTATCGCAGAACCCATAAACATTCCAATTAGGCAGCCAATTAAAATGAGAAAGAGCCCTCCTGAATTATACAGCAGTTGGAGGCTGTTCTGCCTTTCTAGTTGTCAGCCAGTGAAAGGTTTTTATTGCATTTGAACTGAAGGAGGTGAAAGAATTAAGTGAAACAGTGATGTTTGAAAGGCCCATGTGAAGGGGCAGAGCAGTGATAATAGTTCTCAGCATTAGTGACAGGGAGCCATTAGTAAGCTATGAAAAGCTTTGTTATGCTAAGAGGTGGACATTATAAAAGGTAGAAGAAAGCATTTACTTATTTATAAATAAAAAAGCACTTAATTTTGTTATTTTTTTTTAACTGTTGTGGCAATGACTGTATAATTTGAAAACTGAGTCTTATTTCATGAGACTTGCGTCAAGGGGGCTGTTTTTCAATGTAGCAAATGCTGCCCATCCTGTCACAAAAAAAGTGTCTAGTGCCTTTTTTTTTTTTTTTTCCTTTTTTGAGTGAATTATTCACTGCCGAAATGAAATCCTGTGAGGCGTGAGGTGGTGATGGCATGACTTTAGATTTCTGAGTCCTGCATAGCTGTGGAAGGAAGACGGAAAAGCCAAGTGTTTTGGAGGCTGGACTGGATGGCACGTCGTTTGCCAGGACGAACTGTGGCACAAACCTTTTTCTGTCCTCACGAGGAAGAGAGTGACCTTGCTGGCTCTCGGCACGGTCCCTAAGCCTGGCACTGCTGGTTTGTGCCCCTGGTGACACTGCTGCTGGCCGCGGCGTGGTGGCTAACGCAGTGTCCTGCACCCTAAGCGCTGATGTGGATGTTGCACTGAGCTTGTTATCCCGAGGCATGTTCAATGCCAAATCGCAGGGAAAGAGCTGGCTTTCCCTAACACCGCCTCGGTGCGTGAGGCTCCCTGCGTTTGAGGGAGCGAGTTTCTCTTACTCTTTACCTGCTCTGGTTTGCGACAAGGCTTCCCTCTGTCTGCAGGGCAGTTGCTCTTGCATTGAGGAAAATCTGAGTGGAGGGGCAGAGCAGAAACCAAAAATTACGCAGGTTAGCCCTTCATCTGCCTCTCATATATCTGGAGGAAATTTTATTAGTCTGAATAGGTTGTGTTTTCCTTGTGGCAGGAGCCATGATTTATTCTATATTTTTCCAAACTTGAATATTCCTACACTGCTTGAAGGACAAAAATGGCATCCCCTAATGAGTGTATTTAGTGGCAGATGTCAATTGGTATCAGACTTTTTTCTTTATTTTAACATGTGAAGTTGTTTCAATGTCCTGTATATAATTTTCCAGGCAAGGTTTCTCCCTGATCCACTGTGAAAGCACTTTGCACAGGACTTTCTGGCTTGTCTTCTCTTTCTCCGTGTTCTTCACTTCTGTTTTTCCCATATTTTCTTTTTTACCCCCATTAGCATTTACTATTTAGACATGGTCTGTGTAAGGGAACCTGTATTGCAGTGCAGCACAGGTGTCAAAGCTGGGCACTGGGCAGAC
This sequence comes from Eudromia elegans, assembly GCA_003342815.1. Classification (NCBI taxonomy): domain Eukaryota; kingdom Metazoa; phylum Chordata; class Aves; order Tinamiformes; family Tinamidae; genus Eudromia; species Eudromia elegans. The sequence continues at coordinate 1,444,566 of PTEX01000072.1, read as the reverse complement.
ACCCACCAGTGACGAAGCTGTGAAATGCACCCATCCTACCTCTTCTCCATGCATAGATATGCATAGATCATTTTATTTTTCAGAAATATATATAAATATTATTATTTGCTGTGTATAACCTGTGGTTACGATTTCTGTCCTCTCTTACTTTCTGACATATGTGAGATTCTGCATGTGAGCTGCCTTATGCACAGGAGTGTATATAGCGCTTTGTGGCCCTCCTGGAAAAGCAAGAGTTTAAAATGTTTGTATGTTATGCAGATGGGCATGTGCTGTTATGTTATGGTGGTAAGTTCTTTGCTGAAAGAGCTTTAAATTCAGTTACGGCATGTGTATTATAAATACGGTAACAAATGCATGTTATAAATGTATGTTCGAACATGATTTTTTCATGATAGAAACCCCAAAGTTGAGTCATTATCTTCCTTAAAAAAAGCAGGAGTAATTCTGCGTGTAACACGTGTCCTAGACTTTATACACAACTGTTTCCCCGCTTGTATTTGTGCATGCACCTCATCAAAACTGGGCGCGGGGCGGCCGCATGATGTTTTATAGTGTCTGYGTTGCAGGGCAGGCTGGGTTTAACAGGCCCGTACAGCATGTGGATCTGCACACGAGGTATTTGGCTTTCCCTTTAAGACAAGGCAACGTTCATTTCCCTTTGTTTTGCTTTTGCCAAGTTGCCATATGTAAAACAGCCCGCTGAGCAGAAGCTGCACGTGCTGCTGCTTGAAGGAAGGAGGAGGAATCAAGAGGGGACGTTTGGGTGGCTCTTTGGTCAAGTCTGACCCATAATTCATGGGAGGTGATAGAAGAGTTTTCAGTATATCACAGGATATCAAGAGCTTTTTGGATTTCCCCCATTCACTCTGTGTTGAGGAATGCAGGTTGAACCGGTAACTAGGAATAAAGTTGTAATTTAAAAAAAAAATAGGAAAAGAAAAAAAATCCCCATAAAATAATCATGCCAAAGGCTGAAGCTGTGGGGGTGTTTGCAGTTGCCAGTATCAAATCTGGGCCACTTTTTAACAGACTCCCATTTCAAGAGTGAATAGAGATTGTACAGGGCAAATAATATTGCTGAGCAGAAACTTCGTTTGAGGACTGAACCCAAGGTAAGGAAAGGGAGTATTTGAAGACCTGTCTCTTAAGTGTGAAGTTCTCCACAAACAGGACCATGTTTGGAGATAAACTTGTTCACCATACTGTACCCACAGGAGGTCCTGGTCCTCTGAGGAGCTTCTGCAGCACTGTCCCTTGACCTAGCAGGTAGAAATGAAGGAGAAATGAGTTTGTGTGCTTGATGAATGACTAGAGTGAGCAATCTGCACTGCCTTGAGCATGTCCTGAATGTACTCTGAGAGCTGATGACCTTCTTGCTTATGTGGACGATACAGTTTCTGTGAAACACGACAGGAAATTCTAATGGGAAAGAAGATCCTAAAAATCTTTAGGAATATTAAGGAAATAAGAATCACATGCTAAAAGTAAGAGACAGGGAGGAGCAGAATCATCTGAATAGTATAAAGAACTTGAAAAGTCTAAGGAAATTCAACGTTTCCTTAGACTTTCCTTCCAATTTCCAAGAAATCTGGTGAAAAACAGGCTGGCTATGAGCTCATTAAGAGTGAGGTTGCCTAGGCAAAAGGATGCTGAGATGATCCGAAGTCAGTGAGGAGATTTGAACCTGTTAACCAGGAGCGCCAGGTGACTGGAGGCTCTTAAATCTCATCCCTCGTTTTGGCAGGATGCCTCCAACCAAGGGGCACACAATTCAGCTCATCCCAGTTTTGTCAGCTGGCCTTTCAGTACCCCAGTAAGCAAATACTACAGTAATTTAGTCACTGTTGCCTCTCTGCTAGTGTCTGGAATTTAAACTCTGTGAATTTTATATTCCAGCCTTGTGCAGCATAATTCACTGCTGCAGCCATTCCAAGGTAGTGAATATTACCTGTGCAATTTGCTCCAGGAGATTTAAGGCTCTTGGTTTTATTTTTGCCTGATCAGCTTGTAATTTATATCTAGATCTTTAAAGCTGTGAGATAACAGAAACTGTGCTGTGATGTTGCTATGCTGCATACATATGGCCTTTAAACAGAAAAGTATGTGAAGGATAATTGCATTTTTCTGATTTTGGAGTAAAAACATTGAGATAAATTTTAGTAGTTAACTGCGTCCATGTTTTAGTTTGGCTTTTTTTTTTTTTTACTGTACCATGAGAAATTCATTTTTAATGATAGGAAACATGAAAAATCATAATTATTTTGACTTTTTAGTCTTGCTTGCTTCTTAATCCTGTAAATTTACTGCAGAGATAATGGGAAGAAGGGATGACATCATGCATATACAGCTGCCTTTTTAAGTGCCAGGGCCAGAGGAACCACTTATAGTAATTAGGAAATCCTTAAACAAGTGTTTGTGAAGTATTGGCTAACCCTCCCTGTTTGCTTTTTTTTCCTGGCACCACACTAGAAAGGTTTGACCTTGAATAATTATCTACTGACTGACTTTCTATCCTTTCCAGTTACTGGAGCGAACAGGCTACTGGTTGATTGCTTCATTGTACAGCGATATTTTCCATATTTTAGAATATAAATAAAAGGCCACAGCCCTTCGTATCTGAGCAGGAAGGTCACTGAAGTACTGCACTGAACGAGCCCTAAGGAGTATTTCAGAATGATCAAAGGTGAATTGAGTAATATTTGATTAGCCTCCTACAAAATACTTTATGGTAAATTACCAGCCTTTTCACACGCTGTTTGTGCATTTCTTCTTTCCTTTCCTTTTTACTCTGTTTTAACCTTGCAATCATCCCGCAGTGTTTTCAGATATATTTTTACCTTAGTTGTCATCTTCGACATTTTTGTTTTCTAGCCTAAGCCTATGAAAAATTCAACAGCCCAAAGACAGTTTTGAGCCGTTCCTGAATATTCTGCTCAAGTGATTAAAAATAGGTTCTTCTCAAAAACTTGAGGGTAAAGTGTTAAATATAGCATCTTTTGTCTGATCCAGCCAAGTTTCAAACTTGTCATTTACGCATTTTAAATTCATCTCCTTATCCAGCCTGCATAACATTCAGACTTTGGACCACTGGATGCAGAAAGCCTTGCTCACTAGTGCAGTGAGCCACTACACCAATGGGTCCAAGTCATTCTTCTCAGAATTATATTAACTCACATAACAGGATACTTTTTATCAGAAAGATTATCATATTTTTGTGTGACCCAAAGACACATTTGAACAAATATATGAAAAAAAATCAAGCCAAAACAAAATCCAAACCTGAATATCCACATGCGAGAATTTATTTCCAGTGAATTGCATTTGTATTCTGTCTCCCTTACCGTATGCAAATTCTTAGACTAAAACCTATATTGATGCCCTTGTAGGAAAGGATATGTTACTATTTCTATAAGAAATCTGACCTTTTTTTTTAAGAAAACTTTTTTATTTTTCTTTCTTTCTTTTTTATTTCTTTTATTTTTTAATTGCCACTTTTTCTCCTATGCTACTGAACGAATTCATATGGTTGTCACTTTTTTAAATGTATCTTTTAGCCAAATTAAAACTGTGTCACACTCGCTATTTTTAAAGGTCTTTCATCTACTCTATTATATCTAAGTAGCTCCACCACTGTCAAAAAAAAGTCAACTAATTAAGACGGCAGTGCTGAGACATCACCTTGGAGGCAGTGTCTTTGAGGAACAATGCTGCCAATAGAGGGGTCAGAGAACGCGACATCTGCTACCGTCGACACACTGGTGCGATCCCACAGCCGTGCACGTTTTTGATTGCCTTTCTGTACCCAAGCAATAGCTGCATGGCCTGGGTATGTATTAGCAAGATTAAAATTAAAGATTTTCTGTTTCTAAATAGTAAGCTTCTCTCTCCAACTAGAGCTAAGTTGGCGAGCTGTTACTGTGCTGTCTTATAAATACACGTTGACATGACTGCTGTGTATTGCTCAGAAAAGGAGGTGGCATAGATATTGTGAGGTTCTTAAAACAGTATTACAGTAAGTTCTGAAGAGGGACCGGTACGTTTCCTTGTCTAACATGATTACTCAGTCCAGCAGAAGGTGAACGTGACTTGTTCTGAATTATACTTTGTCAAGGCTTAAGACTGACAAAATGCATCTGACTTGCATATGAAAAATGGATAAACCCCTTCCTTATTGCTAGTAGCACTCTTTCTCCAGCGCTGACCTTAAATTCCACTTATTTTTGTTTTAATTACTATTTTTAGCTATATATGTTGCAAGTGTTTTAAAACATGAAACTGCTTTAAACTGGACCAGTTCTGTCTTTACAAATATGTTGTCTTTTCAATGAATGTGATAAACCGTTTGTTTGAAGTTTAGCTAATGGAAGCCTTCATAGCATGGTCCGAAGTTTGCTAAACCTAGCGTAATAGAGCCAAGTTGCAAGGGGAAAGAGCGTCAATAAGGAAGAGCAGGGGGGAGCTGGAGGCTTTGCCGTATGGGAGGGCAGAGCTCGGCGGGGCGTGCGCAGGCGTGATGAGGAAGCTGGCTGACAGCTCCGCGATGACGGACGTGCAGGAGAAGTTAGGAAAAACAGGCGTGCAATCTGACGTGTTTGCTGCAAGACACTCCGAGGGAAAGTCCTTATACGTAAATCCATAAATTTAGTTCCTAAAGCCTTTATGTGGGCCTTAAAAGAGACAGATTCAGCTTAAAAGGTCTCTGAGCTGCTAGATCACTTGGGCCTATTGTGTATGCATTTCTGTTTTGAAAATATCCCCTTAGTAGATGGCATCTGTTTTTCCTGCTGTTTCTGCTTTAATGGGGTGTGATGTATCAGAGACTTGATTTTTATAATTTTGTAAATCTGTGTTTCATTTTTTTCGCYACCATAACAAACACTTCCAGTGTGGGATTTTATAAACAGTAGAACGCCCATACACGAAAACCAAGAAAATCATTCTTCTGGCACATTATAATAGTTTAATCACAAAACAAGGATTATTTCAATTAAAGCTGGAGTCAATCTGGGTAAAAATTACTATTTCATAATGTGCATCACAACACACAACAGCTTGGGACAGGAAATGACTAATACTTTATCCAATTTAATTTATATCAGTGGAAGCTTATTCTTGATGCCTTGGCCCCAGTTCAACTCGAGTAAACACCCTTATTTATATCAAATGCTATTAGCTCTTCAACAGCACGGAGTGGCCGGAGCCCTTGTTTAAAACTCATCCCAAATATTGCCTATCTAGCACACGCCCTCGTAGGTCTTCGGGARGCTGACTCAGAGCCGCTGTAACCGAGCGTGTTGAGTCATCAGCTCTGCTTCTTGAGGCAATTTGGTGTTCCTCRTCAGGACCCTCTCCAAAAACAGTTAAATCAGCACATTTATCTTGTGCATCTGCTGGCCTCAGGCCTGGATGACGAGAAAAGCCTCCTGTTTGCTCTATGCTCTGGTCTTTGAGCACCTTGCAGAGGTGCTGGAGATGAGGGCCCTCTAGGCTTTGCCAGGCCTTTGCTCAGGGCTGGTCCTSAGCATGGAAGATGCTGCAAGGCAGCAGGAGTGTCTCTCATTCCCCGAATTCCTCCTGCAGCAGAAGAGCTTGTGGTACCTTCCTAATCGTCTGGAAGTAGAGAAAAGAAAAATCATTGCTTGGRCAGTTGGTCGATGGAGATTCAGGAGTCTGATTCAATGCTAAAAAGGATTGACTGTTTGCCAGAATACTAATGTAAGTAATTGGAAGTGTACCTAAGTGACTTGAAAGTACAAATATTTTTAACTAGACACCATAAAGATAAAATGCACCAAAGTAAAAGACAGAGAAATATGTGTTGACTCTAAAAATATGTGGTGATGTTGGAAGCACCCTGGGTGTCAGTGGGGCAGCAGAGAGTTCTCAGAGCTCAGTATTGTTGCTTATAATATTATTGAGTTGAAGAAAGATTTTATAAGAAGAGATGGAAAAAAATAGTTGAATTTAATAATATAGGAGAAATACAGTTTGTGGCATATGTGGTGTATCTAGATGCTTAGATGTCCTCAGTTCACCTTTAAATGTAGAGCATCTCTTAAACCCTCTGTTTCTCCAGATATAGCAACTCTTATAYATCCATGAAATTTTTTGTTTTAATCAATTTGTCGGCTCGTTTAGCAATTCTGTTTATCCTGTTTTGGGTCTGTTCACCCGTGCACACGCCACCTTCCAGTGCGTGCTGCTGGAGAGGAGCAAAGCGCCCCTTTTCCCTGGCCGTGAGGACACACGGGTTTCTGAGGAGGTCTGGGTTTATCTCGGGCACCCAGGCGTGTGCACCATGAGGGAGGTGGATCTGGTGTGGGCTGAGCCTCAACTCGATGGTTTCCCTTTGCTGACAGAAAGCCCTGCCGCTTACTTTGTATTCCACACCCCGAACAGCAGCATTTTGCACCTCCAAAAATCTTCATAAATCTCCATAAAATGCACCGGGCAGAAYGTTTTAAAGGGTTCCTGGAGAAATTAGTTATTATTTTTTTGCATTCGGTTAAGGTTTCAAGAAAGACCTTTTCCTCACCATCCATGTGGTATCATTGACACAATTTACATTGCATYCCTCATATTAATACTCTGATCAATCACTGCTGACAATACAGTGTCTTTGTGTGAGAGGCTGTAGGACAAATGTTTTAGCTTGTGAGGAGAAAATTGTTAGCATTTGAATAGAGAGCAGTGCGGGGGAAGGATTAATAGCCTACTTTGATGGATTAGAATGTAGGGAAATTGCTCAATATTAATATGAAAATGTTTGTGAATTGGCTGTGTGGTGCCGTCAATGGAAAATGAAGGCCAGTGATTATGTCTCCAAGGCCTTATCAGTTCAGACTTGACTCTCACCAAAGACTTTCACACAAAAGACTGATGAGAGCACTAGAAAATAGCTGAATAAGAGCCGCTATAATAAGGAAACCATTCAGCCACCGGTGTCACAATGTCAGGTTTTGTGCCCTTTATGTAATATTGTACATCTTTATATTAACATATCTGAATATGGATTGGTAATAAAAGAGGCAAATGAAACTACCTGCTAGACATGTTTATTTCAGTAATTTTTGCTTATCTCTGAAAGATGACTGGAAAATGAACCAGGGTTAGTTTTAATAAACAACCGAGTCCACAAGCAAGGTTCCTTTGTGTGCGTTAGGGTAAGGATTTCACATGTGGCTGCATGTTTATCCTTGTAAGAGAGGAGCGTGTGGTYGTCCTGTGAGACCCTGCAGGAAAACTTGTTTCCTATTACATAGCTTCAAAACGGATCAAACAACCTGCTCCATCCGTGTGCTTTGCTTTTCATGAGGTTTTGAATAGRCCTCAAATACACCTAGTATTATAGAAGTACACCTAGTTATATATGTATTTAACGTAACCGGTAGAGTTAACCTAACTACCAATTACAGATCYGCTTTCTGTTTTATTTTTGCTTCGCGCTTTGCCTACCTAAGGCTGAGTGAAGTGATGCATTAGTTGAGTGCTGTCACACACCTGGCGGAGCTGGACCTCCTGAAGACACACAGGTACGTTTTTAACAAACTTCATAGAGTGGTTTAATGTGCACAGAAACTTTACACTGCATTTTGAATAGATGTGTTTCTATTTAAACCTATTGTTTTGCTTACAAGTGCATGAAAATGACAGTAGGTTTATAAAAGCTAATTTTTTTTCCTGTCTCTCTTGAGTAACTCTAAGTTACTTGTGTTTTGTCTCTTGTATCTCACTTAGCTTGGGTTGCTTGTGTTTAGTTCAGGTTTCTGGTGCACGAGAATTGCTGATGGATGAGTCTCTGATCCGGATTATGACTTGGAAATTAAGCCCAAAGGTCTTTGAAAACACTTCTGGATCTCCTGTGCATCTTTTGTAGCATCCAATGTTGTGATAAATTGCTTGTTAACTCACAGAAAACACTCTAGGTGCTTTTATTATTTCAGTGATGAAATCACCATCACTTCACTTTCCTGCTCTACCCTCACTTAACTCTCATGTTTTACCATGACTTTACTCTGCTTTTTTAATCAGCTTTACTCTCACGTTTTACCCTTGCTTATACCTGGATTCTTTGCCCTTGCTATATTTCCATTCTTCACTTCCTTTTTAAGCCTCACTTTATTTCTGTAMTTTACTCTCACTTTTTACTTGCACTTTAGTCTCACTTCTCTTCTTTGCCCTCGCTTTACTCTCGCTCTTTACCCTGACTTTACTCCAAGCTCTCAGAGTTCTGGTTTATCYAGGGCTTGTTTCACTCAATGAGTCTGGGTTTTATTAGATTTAAGGGTTGCATCGTGTGTGTCTCAGGTCTTTCAGCCATTTCTGCCTCACTTCTACAGTTCAAATGCCTTGTTTCTCTTATCCGTAACCCATCCCAAGCAATCTAGTCAAGAGACAGTGGGGTTAAGAACTGTACTACAGTGACACATTTTAGCTGTAAGACTTCCACTTTTCCTGATGGAAAGCTTGCAAAGAAATAGGAGGAAAAAAAATCTCCTGAAGATCAGAACAGATTTTTTTTTTCTTCACTTTTCAATGCATTTTTTAAATCAGAATTGTCAGAATTGGATAGCATCATCTATTAACAAATGACATTTTACTCAGGTGTTTTGATTTAAGATTTTCATGCTTTTTACATGCATGTTTCTCACACAAACATTTTCTTTAAAGCGGAGCTCAGTGTTCTGYATGAATTAATGGTTTGTGCTTTTTCTTTCTCCTGGAGGGAAGATTCTGGCATAACAGCTTGTCTCAAGTATAGCAAATGTATTTCTGTTGCAGGAGTTAATTATAAACACACAAAATCCAGAGTTTTGTATGTAATTAATAATCCAGTTTCTCTTCCTTAATTGTAAATCACAATCTAGTTCAAGGGCACTGTTTGGTGCTTGGCTATTTGTAATCTCCTCTAGTTAGTACTGGATCAATAAATCTTTTATAACTAGTGCCAAGTCTCCTAAGCAGCTAAGAAAGGAATCTTGTGCACGTTTYAATAAAACTAAAATAGAAGACTAGCGTGTTAAATATAGTTGTGTTTTAAATGGRGGAAGTGTTTAGCATTGGTAGGGATGTAGTCTCTTTTTCAGAAGTCAGCAAAAAGGTTGTTTAAAATACTTGAAATACAAAGGTGTATAATCTCAAATTTAACCCTTGTGAAACTGTGGAGGTTCCTGAAAGATATAGCAAATTCATTCACTTGTACTGTGAGAGCTTATTGTGAAATATCTATATGTTAGATATATGAACTATTTCAAGTATGATGCATCGTTACTAACTGTATTTCATCAGGTTGTAATTTTGGGTGTAAATACATGGATTGTCTCAGTCATTTCAGGACATGAGAACTGGGTGCACTTGGTGGGGAAGAGCATCATTCTACCTATAGCTTCAACAGGTTCAGGGGCTGATTGTGAGCAGTGCCAACATTGTATTTTAACAAATTCATCCCATTATTACATGTTTTCGCAAGTTTATCCACAGGATTCTTATTATTTTTTAAAATCAGATTTAGTGTGTTTAAGTATTACAATAACTTAAGAATCACTTAGAACCTTGTATAAGTGATATTGTCCATTAATTAAATTATTTTACATGTAATTTTTCAGAAGAAATGACACCTGGTACTTTATTTTTATCTGTTATTTCTCTGTTCCTTTGTCTCCATAGTAGCAATTAGGAAACACATTCTTGTATGTGTTTGATACTGTGCTTGGGAGTGATAAAGATGATTAACGGTACTCTATGAGTAATCTTCTTAATATATATAACTAAGAATATATCTTTGTGGAYATGAACAAGTAAACATTAATTTCTCTGTGCTCATGAGTAGCTCAAGCCAAGCTACCARGACGTAAACCAGCTCTAATCTGCAAAGCTTATCGCCACTCTAATACCGTGTTAAACCCGAGCTGCTTTCTGTGCTGGAAAGTAAGTAAAGATTAGAGAGAAGCGAATAAATTTAGAGATGTGCCTGGATTAGCAAGCTCATATTGATATTTAGGGTCAGCCTTGAGGTCTCTTTCAACCYGTCTTTGCCTCTCTTTTGCACCCACATTGGTAGGTTTGCACGAGGTGGCTGCGAACAAGTAAGTCCCAGCATCAAATCCCCCGGGTGAGTRTTCCTTAGGAGGATGAACCACAATTTTTAAGATGTTACTCTACTGCTCTATTGGCCGCTGCATAATAGCTGTGCATCTGTCAGTTTTTTAAGGTCTATTTTCTTTACTCAATTCTCTGAAGCAGATATTTGCATTTTGTAGCAAGGGATGTGTGTGATTTAAGAAAGGAGTGATGCTGAGCTTAATTTTGAACGAAGAGCGGTTTTTCTGATTAGCTCTTCCAGTGCACGATTGTACTATGGAYTTGCAGTTACGGCGTAACTCTTCAAGAGAGAAGAAGTGATGACCTTAAAAAAAAAAAGGAAAGCGGTGATATGTAGATACTGTTTTCCACAGTTAAAGGTCACCTTGACTTTTAATCTTGACTGCCRTACTTTTATTCTCATTAAAATATTTGACAAGAATTCTTTGCATGAATGAACAGCACAGAACACCTTAAGACTACTCARTTTTCACTGAAGATGTTGCATTGTCATAATAAATAATTGTACTGTCAGCTAAAACTCATGATGTTACATACATTAACAAATAAAACATGTTTTTCTATGCTTATTTCCTTGAAGAACCTGTTTTTCCCTCGTAAGTGGATAAAGCAGCAACACTGAATATGTTTCTTAGATTATTTGCTTTTGTACATAAAGTGCCTTGAAATAATACTACAAGAAGGGATATTTTTCTTCCTCTAGCACTTTGGAATCTACACAATTGACTATTTTTCATGATTGACTGTAACAATTTGTTTCCCATTATGAAACTGCATTCCCATTTTAGTCCTTCGGCACTTGAAAAGTGATATATTTTTATGAACGTCTGTTCAAGTGTTTCCTGGTCTGATGTCTTTTATAGGGGCTGGCCTAAATATATAAGGCCATTTTATACAGAAGCTTTGTTATTCTCTTTAGCCAGATGCCATTCCACAATAGAACAAACTGAGGTTTAACTGTCAGTAATCTGACATCATAAATTTTATATCACTTTATAATAAGCCCAAATGAAAATCACTATGCAGAATGCAAACAGTCTGGTAACTTGACCTTTACCTAGAAAGTATGATTATATGTAGAAAGAGTCTTGTGAATTAAGAATGTAATTCTTTTCACTTTTGGTAGCTCAAGGGTTGCCGTAGGCACTGAGTTTTTATTGTTATTTTTATGCCACTAAAGTGGATGCAGTTTTCAGSACTTGTCTGAGAGGATGCACAGAATGGAACTGAAGGAAAGTAGGTGATGGGTCAGTCTGTCTGCCTTGGAAAACTGCATGTAATCATAGACACCCTGGTTATTTTTTAAATTTGTATTTGTTTGCCTAGAGATAATTAGTACATCTCAGAAATATGAATAAATGGCTGACATGAAAAAAGAAAGACTAAAATATCAAATATTGCAGATTGAGGTGAATGGTTGTGAAATTTGTTTAGTATCCCTTGACATCTGTTTGTGAAGGAAGTGTTCAAGATGATCTTTGCTAGGAAGATTTGTCACCAAAAAGTCTTTTGTGTTTTAATTGTATGGTTGTTGAATTGTGCTGTGTTTAGGATACCGATTTTAAGAGACTTTCTGCATAAATGGAAATACTAGGAATAGATTTCATTCAATCATTTCCACGGAGACCTGGGGTCAGTGTGCAAATTAAAAGTTTGACTGAAAGTTCCCTGCGTTCTGTCCTTTTCTTTCTAGAGACTAACTTTGATTTTACTTAAAGAATACTGACAATAAGTAAATGTACGCTTGATTATTGCCACTGACCCTTGATACTCAAAGATAATACTCCTTAAAAATGGGAAGGAATTTTGTTTGACCTAGAGGGGCTGTTTAGAGTGTATGTTTCCAGGAAGGTGAGAACTTCTCTTGACTRTCAGAAATCACAAGAGGAAAAGATATCGTTTCTGTTCTGTGTCAGCGTGGCCTATCACTTGTATTACTTCTTGATGCTTATGCATTACTCTCATTTCTCTCTTATCTGAAATCAGAAAATGACACAATTTATGGGTTGTTGTCTGGACTGAATTTTTTTTAAAAAAAAAAAGGTCTACCCAAGTAGCAAGAATGGAAAAGTAACAGGTATAAAGTCAGATTTTACTCTAATTTAATGTTGACTGCATTCACGCAAAGTTTACATTTWCTGTATTTTTATATAATTATTTGTTCCTCRTGTCTTTTTATAAAGTAATCCCCCYTTTTTTTTTTCCTAGCCTGTGTACCTTTGCTGTTTGTTAAATTAGGAACATAGAAACATATCCCAACAACATTATTCTGCTAAATGTTATTTGTATTCAGTACATTAAAAAAGAGGGATATAAAATGTATAGAGCACCATTTCTTTTGATGCAGAGCTCAGTCAAATCTAAACCAGTTTTTCAGGAAAATCACCATAGAATTTCTGAATACGGATTATACCCGCAACAAATGCCTGCTACGAACTCCTAGCCGCTTAGGATTTGATTTGTTTAGCAGTTTTCAATAGTGTTTTTTCTTTTTATGTATTTTTTTTTGTTTTATTTCTGCTTTTGTTTTCAGAAACTGTTGCACTGTTTCTGTTGAAGTGCTCTGTGATTATGTGCTTTTTGGAATCAGAACCTTAGTTCATTTTCTGTAACATTAAAAGTAAGGCAAAATCCCCTTCCAGCTTTGACTGCAAGTTAAAATTCCTCTCTTTCCATTGAGCATTTCCCCCAGAATTTCCTTCCATGCTGTTTCCTCCTGGAGGGCAGCAGGAATATTGCTGGGAAGTGCCTGAAGTGCCTAAAATGCCACGTATGGCACACATGTTAAATGAAGTACTGTACCTCTCTGTCCTGTCAGGTGCTGTCCTTCAAAAACGTGTCACTGAATCAAAGCCAAATATGCACCTAAACCTGAGTTTTCCCCCCCTAGAGAGAGCACCAGCTTAAATTGAGGAGCACTGCAAGTTAAGTGATGATGACRACACAGTTTAGCAGTTGAGCCCCTTAGAGCAGCCTTGTGACTAAAGGCAAGCGTTGGGACCCTTCCCCCTGYATATGCCTGATCCTATACTGATCCCAGTGTGTTATGGTGAGAGTGTCTGAAAATGACCCTATCAATTGGCCTTGACTGTTAAGAAAACCTAACCTAAGGACATGACGCATTTGCTGTCTGAGAAGGTTTCAATCTATCTCCTCCCTGTTGAGGAAGCTTGTGGAGGCAAACATGGATTTACTAACATATATCAGAGAGGTAAAGTAAATGAACAGTTCTTGTTTTCTTTCTTTTTTTTTGCATGTGTCACCCGCGGGTCTCAGCACAGGCTTTACTTTTGGGCTGGACACTATACTGCTTTCATCATCACCTGCTAATTTGTCAAGATCATTCCAAAACTAATGTAGGTGGAGGTTTCCACCATATTGAACAATGCTAATGAATCTGCCATTAGCAAGATTATTACCCAAGTATTAGCCGTGAGTATTTTGCACATCCCTTAGCACTCTGAGCGCGTATGTGTGTGTGTATATCCATCACGATGGAAACATGAGGCTCATTCATGGAGTTTTGGGTTTCTTCTTAAACCAGCCTCAGCCCTTGTCAGTGGTTCTGCCATGAAATAGTTTGCTTGACTGAAGGGATCCGGGGAGTAATTGCAGACAGTTTTAAATCCTGAAACTTAATGTAGCACTTGGCTCTTTTAAATGTTATTTTAAATGTGATTCCACTATGTAGAAATAGCATCCTACTTGTTGAGCTCACCCTTGTTGAGCATGGAGGAACCAATGTGCTTCACAGGTGCTATGGGCTGATTTCTTGGTGGGTGCTACAGGAATAACTTTTGCCAAAGTCTGATTGTTCTTTTTATGCTGCATATCCCGGTGTAAAGTATATTTAGTCTGGTATACAAGAAACACCACTTAATGTGAAATTGTCCTAAAAAGTGAATCTCTTTGGGTCTGACCTTTTTACAGCTATTTTCATTATAAAAGATTTCAAGTAAGAGGAAGACATCATGTTGTGCCTGATAATTCTGAATTTAACAGTGAAATGTATGGAGCTCAATGTTTCTGGTAGTCGAATATAAAGAAACAGAAATGTAGATGTGGAGCATAATAGAGAAAGACAATCTTAGAAAATGTATTTAACCTATTCAGGCTTTTTAAAATCATCCCCGTAATGTGTGGGAGCTGAAGAAAAGATTTCCATGCGGCCACGGCTCCTTGGTGGTTGCACTGTGCACTCACTGTTCACATCAGATGAATTCAGAGTAGGAACCTTATAGGTGAAAGCCTTCATGTTCTTCCTCCTAATCTTTTAATCCATTCATAATCTTTGAACTCAAGTATTAGACCCCCCTTATTAAATCCACCTGGGCATAGTAGATTGCTTTCCTCCAACAAAGAGGAGAAGAGCTATTTATGGAAGTGGAGGTGAAGAGCTCTGGTAAAAGAAAATGAGTTCTCCATGTGAAACTCTGTGAAGGTTTCTCTGCTGACCTGGGGCTTCTATTTTGGGGGTTTTGAAGGGTCACTTCTGCTTGTAAAATTGCATTTTCATTGGTGAATATTTTGGCTTGGCTGTTTCTTTGATCTGGGTATTGGTGTTAGCAGTGATGTCTCTTACAGGCCAAGTTGTATTTCTCCCCTTTGGGCTTTGTTGGTGCTCTAGGATTGTTTCAGTAAAAATTGATATTTCAGCATCAACAAATGGCTCTCAAACGATGCAGAGGGACCTCATCTGATGGGTCCATCCTTCAGCAGGTAGAATTGTCCTCAATTAGTGGCTCATTTGATGCCTATAACTGTCTGGAAAAAGCATAAGCAACAGATGTAGAGCAATAGATTAAAGAAAATTCATGAAGTAAATGCTGTCCCCAGAATGGATTTGGGAGTGGTTTTTCATTTTTTTCCCCCTAGAATACAGCACTTTAAAAATAGTGTTGAACAGTGGCAGGCACTAAATAGAAATTTGTTTTTTGTTTTCAGATTATTTACTTCAGTCAAAAATGAGCTGAGACTTTGTTAGATGCAAGGCTGCAAATGCTTCCCCTTCTGTTTGTGATAACAGAAGATCACGGATCAGTTTTTGTGTGTTCTCTATTCAGATGCTGTGATCAGTGCGCAAGGTAAAGCTGGTGCTTTTTGAGTGACCTATATATTCTTTAGGAGGATCAAAGGAGACTGTATGCGCTAATTTTTAAGTGCCTTTTCTTCTGCCTCTGAAGCTCTCCAGCATTCTTCAGCTCCCTGCATGTTTCGTACAACTGTTTTCTCTCTGCTGGCACAAGAACAAGTGCGCGGTGCCTCCCCTCCAGATGCCTATTGAGCATGGAGCATTCCCTCATCTTCCTTTGAGTGAGCTGTCAGAGATCTCCCCTTCTGCTTGAGTGATTCCATATATCRCCTACAGAAGAGTTAATGGCAGTCAGGATCCCATTCCACACTTGAGTCTCCTTTATCCCCTTCAGCGCTGCAGATCCTGCAGCAGTTGTAGTGCTTGTTGACCCTTTGCACCAACGGTTGTTTCATGTGGTAGAAAATTGTTTCTTCCTCTTAGTTATGAAGTGTTTCTGGATTGTGCACTGGACCAACAGCATCAAGTAATGACAACTGTGAAAGCAGCAGAGATGAGCAGAGGTAACGCTGAGGCTGCTGGAGGCAGCATCATAAAGAGCAGCACTTTGGGATCCAGGCTGCACCGCACAGACAGATATTTTACAGTGGTAAAATGCAGCTTCTTGCACATAGGGGGTAATTGCAGGCTGCCAAATGCGTCCTGCTTAATGCTTTGCTTCTAAGGGATGAGTGCGTGTGAATTCCCATCTGCGTGTAGGTGGCAAGAGTGGCCTAACCAGCGAGTTAAAGCCCGGATAGATGATGATGTGGATCACATGGGTGCTTGTTGTCAGCTCCTGCTTTCCTCCTGCATCTGCAAAACAGCAYGGGGAGAAGTTTTCTGGGAAAGGAAAAATGTGCACAAAGGAGCGAGTAGCAAGTTTGTGGCTAGCACTCCTAATGGGGAGAGCAAATCTACATGAAAAAAGAGCTTTTCTGCTTGTTTAGACAACACCACTTAACTCTGAACAAATATTTAGATGCGTTATATTCAGCGGTGTCCTTTTTTTTTTTTAATGAATGGGACTGTTTTTATGTCTATTTTCTTGGAGCCGGGAGCTCTCGCTCCCTGGAATCGTCTTCTGATATGAGTGAAATGCCTTTCTCTTAACTCTTTACCCAAAGGTTCCTTTCCTGCGAGATTCCAGGAGAAGTTTATATACAGTTTTGTCTATAAACCTTAGTGCCAGTGCATCTATTGCTTATTTCTTTTGATAACAGAAGTTACAGCACTACAGAGCTCTGTGTTTCTCACTTGGCTGGTAATCTGCCTTGCGCTTTACCCCTCACCCCTCCCTTTTGCAACTGTCTAGTTATATTTAAATGCCAAAAAAACAGAATTAGTTTTGCACATCAACACTGACTTATAAGGCTATTTGAAGTTAAAGCTCTTTGCCAGTTTCCATTTTCTTCACAGTGTTCCCTTCCGCCTCGGGTTTGAAGAAGAAGGAAAAAAAAAAGTTATTTAACAAAACTTGATCTGTTTGAAACTGAAAAGTCCAAGCTGTCCTTCCTGTGCTACCACCGACAGAATGAGAAATGAAGGCTGAAGGGCTAGGCCGATTTCAGGAAAAAAATGCCCAAAAAGGTCAGGAAGAAATGGGAGCCTTTTCATTTTGCGCTCCCCGGGTGATATTCAATAACTCTTTTGGTCTTTATACGGTAGGACATAGGCTCATTTGCTCAATTTGGGGTGACAGCAGCATGTTTTGTCAGAACATAGCTGGAGTTTTAAATGAGGACGGCATTCTGAGGCAGTAGGAAACATCCTTTATCTTAGCAACAGGAGGGCATGGAAATGCAAGGTTTTTTGGCAGCAGAAGTATAAATCTAGTGTTTTTGAGGAGCTGACCCAGACCGTGTGGAAGGAATGCTCAGTTTTCCTTTGACGGTGTGATTTCCTGTTCACGTTGGAGAACTTGTCTGGACTGGATACTGAAGAAAGTCTACATCAATTACTTGAAAGGAAATCGGCTTTGTCTCTGAGTGCTTGGCAGCGGCAATGTTCATTGTTAGGGGGTTTATAAATACATATATTTATACACACACGCATGCACGCACTGCGCGCACAGATGGAGAAGGAAAAAGCCCTAGCGTCTCCTCTCCCCTTTGCTAAAAGGGTTAGTTATTATAGCAACACCCGTTGCCGTTTTTGCAGCACGATCTGTCAGGGCTATCTTTGTACGCGATTCTTTCAAAGGACTTAGGACTTGGCTAAAAAACTGTAATTCTTGGGCTCAGTATGAAATACAGGGTCTTAGTCTGCAAGTTGTCTTTTCAGATAAAATAAGCAGCTTTTTAAAGCTCTTGGCAAGTCAGAAATAAATAAAAACAAATCTGYTCTAAACTGAGAGGTGTTTAAATTTAATTTTTTTCCCAGTTCACTGAGGTCAAGTATATTCTAATTTATTTCTGCTTGCATTTTTTTTCTGTCTTCCAAGTCACTGCCATGAATTTAAGTGTCTCTGGGTAGTTTAGAAAATATAAAAATGATGAAGTGATATCTTTTTGGAAAGCTGCTGCTGTGTAGTAACTCTTAAGCAGCTGTTAGATCTTTTGTGTCAGTAATCCCTATATTAAAGAGTCATTAAGTACTTGGTTACATGATAGATCGCAATGGCTCAGTGTAAACCTATTGTGTAAATCTGTAGAGAGGGGCCTTTTGTTTGTGGAAAGCCTAATTTTGAGCCAGTGGAGTGCCTAAACACGTACGTGCCTTGTGGTTTCTGTTACTGACTCAGAGACTATGTAAGAAAATTATAAGCAGTTGATACATTTCTCCTTTTTATTCTTTTATAATTAGAAAATTATGGAAGGGAAAATCACACACTCTTTAAAAACTCCTCCTGGCTCTTTGGGGCCTCCGAAGCCGCTAGGTTGAAGCTCTGTGAGGGCAGTGGTGGTTTTTCCTGTAGTGCCTCGTACAAGAGCTTTCAGCCGGGTTGTCGGAATTAGTTTATGTGTTTCCCTGTGTATTTACAACACTGTTCCCTAAGGAGGAGCAACGGGAGCAGAGTGATGCTGGGAAGAGCGCGGCGCGGGCGGTGCTCGGTGGGGCCGTTCTGCTGGGAAGGCCCCTGTGAAGCCACCTTGGGCCATGGCGCGGACGTTGGTTAAGGGCTGTCCCTCCCTCCGTTAGTGTTAGTCTGGGACAACATGGCCCCGTGTGGAGCGGCCCTGGAGGGAGCTTTTAGCCGCGGGGGGACACAAGGGCTCAGGAAGAAGCGAGCGTGGTGCGAGGTGCCGTGGGGCCAGGGAGAAGGAGGCCATGCGGGGCCTCCCTTCCTGCGTGCACAAGTGGCCTCCTTTCCGCTCCCTCCCTCCCCGCTGCGTCCCCTCGCGCGTATTTCCAAACCGTCCCCGGCCTGATGTGCCTTGAAGAGAGATTAATTTCCAGTGCAACACCCACGGAGAAAATCACATCCAAAATATGTCCCGCCGGTGCCAAAAGAAGAACAATGCGCGGCTGGGAAGGGGTGGAAACGCGGTTCCAGACTAGACGAAACCCAYCTCCCGTCCTCCCCCGAGCGAAACCGCAGGGCCCTCGCGCTCCGCTTCCCACGGGCTCGGGRGGAGAGTGGCGGAGCGGAGCGAGGGGCTGGCCGCAGCGTGGGGTCCCCGCGCGGCTCATCCGCCATGGCTTTGGGCAGGGCCTCCCTTTGAGGAGCCTCCATGCCAGGAGGGGAAGGGGAGTAGCGCGTGCGGCCTTGYGCCCACGTCTCAAGAGGCCTCTTCCCTAGCTGGGGAGCGATCCAGGGTTGTGTTTTGGGGCAAATTCATCAGAAAGGGACAAAAATGGTTAAATGGGATACGTCTCCCTTCGACTTGGGTACTGTTGACCACCTCGCCATCCATCCACAGCGCTTCGGCCCTGGATCCCAGCAGGACATCTTCCAAGTGAGGTCCTTCCGCTCTTGCTTTGCTTTGTAGACCTTCTCGAGAGGAGAGGATGGAACCAAACAGGTTCCCCTGTAATGCCCTGCTCTTTGAGGGAGCAAAGAAGGGTTGGGACTTGAGCACATTGAATGCTGGTACAAGCACTGAGCACATCTGTCCCCGTCTTCACTGTTGCTCACATCACTTTTGTGATGCACCCACAAACGCTGCTTTAGATGAGCATCTGTTTTAAGTTAGTTTTTTTTGCCCCTGTAAAATACTTCATTCATTACATGGCTAACTTCCTGTTATCCAAATATTTAGTTTGATCAATTTGAGAATGCAAACTTTTTCTTCAAAAATGCTGCAGTATCTCATTAAAAGGAGCACTACAAAGTACGAGTGGATTTTGAGAAATCAGAATGTGGTTTAGCCAAACAAAGCTTCCCCATGTTTTATTAATCTAATTATCACATGCAGAATATAGTTTACAGAGACAGGCTCTAATTGTAGTTCGTATTTATGTGAATTTTGTGTTGTATAACATCTCTAAAGGACCGACTTTTCCTGCCCTTTGAAGCTGTTTCCACTGGACGCTTAATTTCTACTTTGTTTTCTGATCACAGTGGCTGTGACTTTTTGAAAAGCATGAAATCTCTAAATTATGGAATCGGAGGACTCTGCTTTCAGCCCCCGGTGCGGGGAAACTATCTGAATACACAAAATTAGAAAAACATACACAGCATAGTTGTTTAAAATTCACAGCTGTCAACATCAAGTGTTTTGTGTAGAGGGAAGAATGTAAGAAACATTGAGTTAACAAAATAGCTGCAGATGGATTGGTTCTCTGTGACTTCTCCCCGGTCATTGTCTGCAGTCTGTTTTTCCGAGATTCATTTGCATCGAAGCACAAAGGTCCTCTGTGGGAGACCCTGCTCAGCATCTCCCCATATTTTGTCTCCAAGGGGCCTTCCTGCCCACGGGGTTGGCAGTTTCCAGCGCGCCGCTCCTTAGGAACCCGCAGAAATCCGCTATTTGAATGTAACGTGCAGCACAAAGTGGGCTCGTTTCGAATAGGGCTGGTGGAAGCTGCGGACGGGGGCTTCCACCTCCAGGAGTTCCTCAAAGGAAGGGGTATTTGAGCAAGGGAGGGTGGGTGTTTGCAAGAATGAAGTTATTAGGGGCCATTTGGCTTCCCAGCTTTTTATTTGTGCTGTCTGGCGTGACAGAAGTGGCGTCGGTGAACATCAAGTATTGGAATATGTAATTTTGTATGCTAATTATAGCCTGAGTGTTCCCACCAACACTGAGGAAATGCATTATTTATTATTTATTCTGCTTCAGAAGTCATAAAATACCTTTAAAAATAAACAACTGAATAAATCTGATTACAAATGTTGCTAAGAGCCATATATATTGTAATGTAACTGCTAGCGAGAGCATCAAGCTATATTTTGTCATAAATGTTATAATCTAATAATAAATAATTATCATTCATTTTTGTTTTTCCTGCCTATTTCAGTAATACTCTTTGCCTCGTATAGCAAAGAGTATTCTGCAAGTGCTAAATGTAGGACATTGGAGTTCTGCCCTGCTTTTGGCAGGGTAGGCATTTGTACAGGCTCTCAGCTATACTTTTTCCTTTATTTTACAGAGATTTCCACTTACTTTACCATAGCCAATGTTTTTGTCAGTGTTTCCAAAGGGTTGTTTTCAGAGATTTACACCTTGYTGTAGGCTGAAACTTGGCAAACGGGATTGCGTGCCTGAAGGGATTTACTCTTTAACATGTCTGAATATTAACATGATTAAGTAAAAATTGGATGACTTTATTAACCATAACTTGATTAAAGGGTGATTAGTCCTTTTTTTTGTGTTTGGGAATCACGGCCTTTTGCGTTTGGTGCAACAGAGAGAGTTTTTCGCTGCTTGTTTCTTTTTTCCTCYCTTTTTGTTTGTAGCTTACAGTGGGGCTTGGGAGCACAACCTGCATGTAGCAAGCACAGCTAGAGCTTGGATCAGACCGTAACAAACAGCCATYGTTTTTAAATGACTTGTCTAATATAGACAAATTTTCTAAAAATAGAAAAGTGGTTGTACGAGCAAAATATTTTCCTCTTTCTGGGCGTTTCTGCAAATGCATGTGAACATTCACATTTGAAAGCGCAGTGTTGCTGCAAGCTTGAGGGACAGCGGGGTCTGCTGCATGAAACCTGGCATGGAGAGTGTTCATCGCTGTCTAGTGTTAATTACACTTTGTACTTAGAGCAATTTGCAGTATTAGTTAGGAGGTAGAATAGTAGTAGTGTCCGACTGGAGATTGGAGAAGTGAGGTGTTTATATCTACTCCTACTTCAGGATTTTTTTTAGCTGTTGACAAGGTTTGGTCTGTTTTATTTAGCTTTTGTTTTACAAAAGCAAAATATATTTAAGGGCTCCATTGCTCCTATAGCTCCACTGAATTAATGCGTGTTCAACCATCAACCTAAGTGGTACCAAACTTGTGTGCTTTCTGTCATTTTCCAGGCTCTCAGGTGAAGGTTAGTATAGATCTTATGAGCCCTATCAAACCCATAATGAGTAAACATAAGCCTGTAAACGCATTTATTTCTTTAAAATTTGAAGTAGAAATTGCAGATAAACCCAATGAAAACATTATGGCAGTGTTTAGAAAATAGTCTAATTCAGAGTCCTGGTTTCAAGAAATAAACAAAGCAAAGCAATTTGATAAAAGTAGCTGCTGAAAGAGGCCCCACATTGATAAATTTTTATCATTACATGTGCCATTGAATTTTAATTAGAATTTAGCTATCTTACATAGTAATTAACTCAAATGAGAATTCTACAGAAACTGCTCTAGAAAAGGAGTGTTCATATATGCTAATGACTACCATGCGTGATTAAACATTGAGAAAATAAACTCCAAATGCATGCTAATAAATGGTGAAATTTACTATGTAGAATTAATATCTGACAGAGAGATAGCAGGAGGTTTCAAAGCCTGCATTTCCTGTATAAGTCAGCACATTGGGTTTCAAAACTTAGGGCCTTATCCTGCAGCTGCTTTCTCAGCATTCACATCATGTGAGCAATTGCCTGAGAATAACGGGACTACCTATTCCTTTTACTATGGCATAGGAAAGCTGAGTTCCTGTTAAATTCTCCTTGGAAAAGAAACATATTCTGTTCCTTGCTTAAATAATCAGACATATATAATTTCCCCCAGAAGATTTTATTCCTGAAACTTTGGTACCTGTTCTCAAATGAGTTCCAAAAAGTGTAATGGTAAAACTGATTTATTCACATCCTGGTTTGTTATTATAGGTGGCACTGTCAGAGGCTGATTAATTAAGCAGTGATTAGGTAGCCTTGCCAGTCTGGAGCTGCTACCAGTGCTGTTTATGGGGGAGTTGTTGGCTTGTTAGTGTGTTTGGTTGCCGCTGGCTTTTACTGGGGATAGATTTGTTTGAAGAGCAAGAAAATAGCTGTCCCTGCAAATACTGCTCAGCTTTTGTACAAAGGGAGMCAAGTTGTGGTCAATCTGGGGTAGAAAAAGGGTGCTCTGTGGCCCTGTGGTGTATGTGATTGCAGAAACAGATTTGTGAAGTGAAGCGAGGGCAGAATGGCTGTTTTCTGATATATGTTGGACAAGAAAACTTAATCTGCGCAGGATACTTGTTTTGGCTGTGCTTCAGAAGCCATCGCGTGTGATGTCACCTGTAAATAGCAGAGAACTTTGACATCAGCCCTGCGTGATACTGTTTAAATAAGAGCCTCATTTACAGAACCCTGCTGCCTGTAAAATGGCACTAATGGTGTTATCCCCACGCCTGAGGGGAAGTTAAATAATGAAACCCCAAAGAGTTCCTAACTGGGCAGAAGGACAGAAGGGAAAGCTAATCTCCAACTGTAGAGCCCAATCTCACGTCCTGATTTTACAGGACTCGGTCGTTAGAAAACCAGCATAAAGGCATAGTGTAAAGCCAAGATATGAGGCATATGAGACCATTAAAGAAATGCTCTTGCTGCTTGAAAGTAAGCAGATGATCCTTTGCTCCTTGTCCTTCASCACTCTGAAGGTAATTACAATATTTGATCTTACTTCGTTAGCGATTTATAATGAGAGTTTTATAGTTTTGTAAGACCCAGAGAGCCTATGTTATGYAACGCTGATGCCCTGCATAATGCAGGCCCTACACTTGTATCTTTGGTGTGTGTGTCTGTCCCTATAATGTGTCATTACATGTATATACKCGTATGGGTACGTACAGTCATTTGTTTTGGAAAACTGCATTCTCCTGGATTGCTGTGTGCCTCRATCATACTGCTCGGGCCTCTGTTGATAGCTCTTGAGTTTTGATAGTCTGGAACACTYGATGAAATCGGCAGGTTATTGTTGCTGTTCAAAACAAAAGCATTCCCATGAGCTTTTGGCTGCTTAGCTCAGGTGCCAGTGTTCATGTAYGCCGGTGCTGACCAGTTGTTTCAGGTGCAGACACGTTTTGCAGCTAGTCTCAAGTCCCTTGCTGTGTTACRTTGCTGTTGATCTGTTTAACGTTAGCTTGAGTTCATCCTCTATCCCTTTGCATAAATCCTGATGTGGAAACACTTTGAAGCACTCTCACTTTTGATCTGGAGAAAGGTGTACAGATAAGAATAGCATACCTTGAATGCTTTACCTTATTTTTTGAGGGTATTTAAAACAATAATTGTGAATCTTACTTATTTTTTAAAATGTTTTATTTAGATCAGATGSATACTTTGGGCTAGAATTTTGTTTTTTCACATGGGCAGCTTACTAGTCTTATTCAATTGCATATTTTAAACACACATGTTCAAAATAATACTTTATAGACATGATTAAAAATTAAGATATCCATTTTTATAAATTAAATATAGGTCCGTGGAAAGTTTTACCCCCATTTCTATTGTTCTTAGTACAACTTCTTACTGTCTGACTTTGTCAGTGGTTTCTGACAAAGACTTAAATATTAACTGCAGATTGCTAAATGTGTCAAGCAACTGTTGTTGAAGAAGAATTTTTTTGTTATTATGAAACACGTCCTGCTGTCATCTGAGTTTTTTGTCAATCTAAAATTATATCTTCATTTTTAATTTAGTGATATGCTAAAAAAAAAATCCATTTATTTCATTCAAGTTCTTTCATCACAATGAAAATGTTTGCCAGTGCAAAAACACAGTAGCTATTATCTTAAGTTTCATGCTCTGTAAGCAATGTAATACCAGTGTGTGCTTGCTAAGTAGTTTGAAAATGACAGTTTACAAGGATCAGATCAAGCAATCACTATGTTAAAGTGTATATTTGGTACAAATGTAAATATCTCAATTGTTTTTAATTGCATTGTCTGAAATTAAAGTAAGCCAACACCATCTTATCTGGATACTATTATCTGAACAGTTCAGGTAAAACTATAAGAATTTTTTGTTTTGTTTTATGTGATAAACAACAGTCTTAAAACTGCTTCTAGTGAATTAAGACTCTTATTTCTGGGAAACTATCTACCACTATTTGACTGCTGTTGTAAAACTTTAATAGGCAATACATCTGACCTCAAATTGGAAATTTGTGTTGGAACCAGTTTAGGAAATCATTATCGTTCTGTTGTTAATTTTATATTTGTCTAATAAAACACAGCAGGACCTCCATGACGTGTTAATGCAACTGATGCTAGCTGCTAGACATTTCTTTAACTACTGCTTTCTACCTTGTAGAGGCATATGGTAAGAAAAAGCTGATTAGACCTTAGAAATAGGGACTACATTTTTCTCTCCCAGCAAATTACCGCTCAATAATTAGTAGATACTTCTAGGTAGAATACGTATGTCTATTCTAGCAAATACTGTATTTATGTATTTAAAGAAAATGTATGTTATGATAAAAATGCAGATGAGTATTTTATATTCCAAATTATATTAGAAGCATCATTAAGCTCCTGATGATGTTACCCTACTAGATGACTGTTATATCTTACTTTCAAGAAGCATGTTAAAAAATGTTTGGCTAATGTAAATGACATTGCAGAAGTAGAAATGACAAAATCTAAAGTGAGAACAAAACTCAGGGGCTGAAGGCACTTGAATATGGTCAAATTAAATACAAAACAAAACATCCCCCATCCCAAAACACAGAACAAACTGGTACATTTGGTATTGCAAATCTGTCACCAAGGTTTGTTTCTTACCTTTGTTGAGTGGAGAGAGGACTAGTATTATTGCAGGATAAGAAATATGGCATTAGTATTCAAAAACACAGGAAGGAGTTGAATGGATTTAAAAACTCATGGGTTTGTTAATCAAATATCAGTAGTAAGCAAAGCTTAAAAAAAAAAAAAAAAAAGTGTAATTGGTAATACTGAGGGAAATGCAAACCAGGCTAGCACGTGTTTACCGGTGCTAGATAGCAAAGGGCTGATAGGCTGGCCGTGGGAATGGAGAACCTGACTTGTCGATGGTCCATCCACATCCTCCTGTACCGGAGGTCTCCAGCCAAAGGATAACTGAAGTGGGAATGGTTACACGGTCCTGACCCGAGGCTGGTGTTTCTGTGTTGGGCTCCATGTTCTCACAGACCTTGGCTCTACCTTGGTGGATGTCCATCTATTTCAAACTTAGGCACATCTCTCAAAAAAGCAGCTCTTCATGGAGATGTTTGCCACTTCCATGCAATTTGCTTTTTCATTTTCTCTCAAATTGTCAATATTGACTAGATTTGCCCTTTATTTTAGCATGGTGTCTGATCCTGTTCACTTGGAGCAGTGAACTATGATTCTTCCACTTTGTACAAAGAAGTGATACCATAAATTTAGTGAACCTTGGTTATGTGTGGCTTATCCTTAGGCATATATTTGTCTTTTCCTATCTGGATTACCGTTGTTCTGGCAGCTTGTAGCTTGTGTGTTGGTTGGCTGCCATATTGATTACAAGAAAGAGAAGTTACATTCACATATTCATGGTTTGCTGGCTGCTTTCTTTACATCACCATTTTGTGCATGCTCAGCACTTCTAAATACCATGGCTATCTCCATTCATTCACTTGTTCACTCCATCATTCATTGCTATGGATTTAGTAGGGTACCTTGTACCGAGCATTAGCCATGCTGGATATGATCTTTGTAGGAACTTGATCTGCTTGAAGTCACTGTAATTTTTGGCATAAATGAGTAAATAGATAAGCTTTTCTATAAAAGAAACTTGGAGTCTTTGCACACATTATCCCTTAGGTCAATAGGCAATATTAACTGGGCTTGTTTAATTTTGTATTACTTAGTAGTACGCTTCCTTTTCCCTGTTGTTCTTTAGAAAACAGAGACATGAACATTGAATTAAAATTAAGAGTGCTGTAAAGAAAGATCCATAAAAATTCCAGCTATTTTTCAGATTTTTGACTCATTTGTTTTTTATTTGTTCACATTTAATTCTTTTCATAAAGAGCTTGGTCTTTACACAAAGGGGGAAAAAAAAGGGAGGAGGGAGAAGTGTACATTGACATACTAAGTGAAAAACCTCAAGAAAAATTACAGTAAATTAAAATTTATTTCCCAAGGGATAGAACATATTTCGATGGGGATGAAGGAAGGAACTAATAGACTTTCTATGAACAGCCATTTTTATTTAAAGAATAAGCTTTCAGGCAAATATAATGCTGCAGTCTCTTGAGGATGGCCATTTTTTTCTTGTCAGGAATAATACCAATTAAAAAGTGAACAATTGAAATCACTGAAAGTTTGTCAGTATATGTTTTCTTTGGAGCTATGTTTTCTATCATGCTGTTGCTTGCTTAATATGCCTTATACTGCTGGTAGAGCACGCAGTGCAGCTGTGCTTCCTGTCTGCAGATAATAATTAGTTAATGTTGCCAAACATAAATGAATTGCGTCTGCTAATCTGAAGTACTTGCTAACAAACCGAACCTTTGGGGAATATTTTACCATTTTGAGAGGATGCAGTCTGACATTTTGGGTTCTTCTCACCCTTGGCTTTGKTCCCACGTATCCTTTTTGGAGGTGTTGAGGGTTTTTTGTTTGTGTTAACTCCAGATCCTATCGACGTTCTTGCCGAGCGCGCGCCGGTAGTGACCCTAGCTCGGCCGAGCAGCCAGTACTGCGGGGCAGGTGTGGAAGGGAGCAAACAGGTTAAGGGAGGAATGCAACATTTCCTAATACAGCTTTGCTACTAAGGAAGATGTAGTGTCAAATTATACCCTAAGGAAAAKCAGGATTTATAGGGAGAGGTAATCACAGACTGAGTAGAAATCAGTTCAGCCATTGCAATTTCTCCTACCTCATCGTCTACTAACTCCCACTTTTGCAAAGGTGCTAACGCTAACTCCCTGCCTCCTTCCCTGCCCCACAGGTTGGGATTACATTTTCCTGCTCAAATTTTTTAAGTTGGTAGAAATAATGTAGATATTAAATAAGTGGTCCCTAGTCTATGCTGAGCTTTGCATTTGATTGATTTCTATAACCCAGTAAGGACTTCTCTGCCTGAAAGCTTTCCCTCCTTTAAAACAGTAAAATTTGTTTTTTTCTAAAAGTACTCTCTCTTCCTCCAAGSCTGGTCTTTCTTATTATGCTACCTATCGAATATCAGCTCTCTGATARTCACGTGAATGTTAAAAGCTATCCTATTTCTCAAAAGATTTTTGAACYCAAGAAGTTTATCAAAACACATTTTATTAAAAAATTCCAAATATCTTTTTTTGGCTCATCTAGGATCAGTAGAGCCTTTTTTTTTTAGTGTGGTTTTATTTCACAATTATTTATCTTGCAATGAAACAAGCTAAGAAACTGTGATGTTCTGGAGATGCCTTGCAGCTCTTAATGATGTGCAATAGTTCACACAAGTTCATATGTTTTGTTGTAGGAAACCAGATCTCTTTTGAAAGACTTATGAAAATGGTGACCGCATGGTTTACTTCAAAATTCTGTTGTTTATCCTTCTCGTTATATATTCCTCTAAAAGTATTTAGGTTTATTTTTCCTAACTTGAAATGTGACTATGCATTCCATAAGGAATTTGACTGAAGTATAGATGATTATAGGAAGGTTTTTTCAGTATTTAATTTTGATATTTAATGTGTGTGTATTATAGTCCTTTCAGTTTTAAAGGCAAAGCTACTTGGTCTGATTTATGATGGCAGTTGTAAAAAAAGAAGTTTTATGATATTTTTGTTCATTCTTACCACATGGTCTTTAAGTCCTTGAAAATTTCAGTCACATTAAACAGGGGAGGGTGCCATCATTTTTCATACACCTCCTTGAAAAATCCATTCCTTGCACASACACAAAAAAGATGATTTCACAATGTTACATATTTAGAAAGTTGAATGAAAATACTCCATGGCTAATTTTGACAGTTCCAACTTGGCGAGRAGCCAGTGCCCCAGAACAATGCGTAGCCAGTGCAGTTGTAACATGATGCAGAAATCAATACACATGACCAGATTTTCCAGTCCACCACGCTGATTTTGCAGACTCCTCAGAGGTCTGGAAGGGAGCATTCCCCGTGTCGACGAGAATCTCTAATGACCAAAAGCTGGTGGAGATGGTGGAGCCACCTCCAGCACCAGCTGYCCTGCCCCTCGTGGCACTGAGGGAAGGCATCCAAAGCAGACAGGGGCTAAGGGGGGCACGAAGGGTGGGTTTCTGTTCTGTTGCCCTAGATCCTGTGTGCTTTGTTCAGGTGATGCTGGTATCAGAAATTGAAATGTGTGCCTGTAGCCTTCTCCCTGAGGGAGAGAAGCAGAGCAACGTGAACRCTGTTCTTACCAACAGGGTAAGTCATGACGGTCCTTCCAGAAGGGGTGCAGACTCATCTGGCTTCCAGAGTAGTGAAATGTCTTGATTCTTGTTTAACTAGTGACCTGAGGGCAGAAGTAGCTGATCCTGCAATGGGAGGATTCATTGAAGRCTTGATTTCCTCTGAATGCTTTCATCTGCTGGGAATAAATAACCCATAGGGTCTCTTGTGTCCACATTGCTTTTCAAAGCTACCACTTTGGGCAGTGARATCTGCTGGCTTTTCTGGACCTCCAGCAGTCCAGCTAGTGAGCTGAGTGAGTGGATTCAGGTAACGCTGGATTTCTGGCCTCGTGCGGATCAATTGCTCGTGCTCAGGAGGTTTGACATGGACCGTGCCCAACCTTTCAGGCYGGCCAGCGTCAACAAAACTCGCTCTAGTGCTGGTATCCCCCTCTGCTAATCGCAGCACCAAAAGCGGTAGGAAAAGGATTTTCTGTAGAAGTTGGAGCTTTTGTGACAATACTCTTGTAGAAGGACAAAAGGTTTGAGAAAAATACTGTTGCAGAATTTGTTTCTGTTTTTTTTTTTAATCATTTCCTATATTACCTGTTAATGTGAGATTAGTGGAGGGTAAATCCAATGTGTTTCTTCTTTCATTCCTTACATTAGATTCAGTGCTTGTCTAGACAGCCAGGGTATTTTGCTTGGGGACGGTGCAGTTTTGATGGATTTTAATCCTCAAGCTACTTTTGATTCCTGGCCACATTTATGGCATATACAGTCTTAGCTTTTTTTTTTCCCCTCATTCAAGATGCATGCATCCATAGACTTGAATGGGTGTTGGAAAGATAAATGGCTAAAGGAAAAAGAAATTAGTCTGAATGTTCTTAGAGCAAGAGGAAGAAGACCCTATAAAGGCAGACTGTGTGACAGAGATAAAAACTAAATGAAAATTAAGGCTCAAGAAGAGGCCTGGCTGATAGGAGGGAAAGGAAGTCCAAATATTTTCAGATAATACCCAAAAGATGAAATGTAAAAAATGCTCCATTAAATCCCATTTCCCTCTTACTTTGATATTTTAATTTCCCATTTCACTTCCTTTCATAATTTCCTTCTCCCATTCCAACAATACTCACCCACTCTCCAGTGCAAACGTTGTGTTGCAAGTCATTTTCCCAAAGAGCAGGCCAGTAGCCCAGTAGCATTCAGTGTCTATTCAGTCAGATTTTGATACAGATCAGAATACAGACTGAAAGAAGGGTTCACTTCACTTTATAAGTCAGTGGCTGGAAGYTGAGATGGAGACAGTTGAAGGCATGTGAAAGACGGGGAAAGGTCTTCAGAAATATATTGGCAGCATTGGCAATATATAAAATGTGCTTTACATCACGTTATGGAGCTCAAATATGTGTATGAACAGCTTCAGTCATTTAATTATTTTTATTTTGTCAGTAGTTCCTTATATGTAATGATAATTTGTGCACTCAGATTTATGTTATTGCAGGCTCCAGTCCAGCAGAGCACTTAAGCACTCRATTAACTTGAGGCACAAGAGTAGTCCCATTGCTGGATTGGGGCCATAATAAAGCAAAAGACTGTTTCAGGAGAAATTGCTTTTTTTTTTTGTTTTAAGTGTCAAGAGCACAGTTTGTTTGTTTGCCTTTTAGACATTAATCTTATTAGCAAAATTGGCAGGATTAAGAGGCTATTAAAATCTGTATGTTTTCACATCAGTTAAAATCACTACTGTATTCCCTCGGAATACAGAGGTTCTGCTGTGCAGTAACATGGTTTTAATGCAACCAYGTCACTTAAGATGGCATTAAAATGTATTTATTGAATTACTTGGCTGCTTTTAACTGCTGGGTTGGAAGCAGTAGCTAAATCCAGTCAAAAATGCAGAGAGGCTTTTTTGACTGCAAAGTAACATTTTGTAGTATTTTGTGCAGTTTTTCCGCGTCCATCAAACCGTGCCCGTTTGCCCAGCAGCACGTGGCCGGTGTTGACTTCATGGGTGTGTGGAAGGGTGCAGAGSGAGTCCCTCTGGCCGCAGAGGTGGCCACGGCGAAGGGCCTGTCCTGGCACGGGCTGACACGATGACAACACGATGAGGCCCCCGYGGTCCGCGTTGGTTTGCGCCGTTCTTGTGACACCCTTCTGACATGGAAAAGCGGGTCAYGAAAATATATTTTCATTTCTGCACTGAAACCTCTGAGCTGCTAATGAAAAAGCCTCATTAAACCCCAGGTGTGAAAAGCTGGTGGCACAACAGGATAGACACCACAGCTGCATACAACCAAAATTGCCTGTGCACTGTCCCTTTGAGGAATAAGGAAACCAAAATGTCCCCAAGGAAGAAACCCGTGCTTTAATCTGGACATTTCCTTGTTGGGAGATAGGTTTATGGGACCAGTAGAGCCAAGAACCTGTTTGCTCAGGATTCACCTAAGAACAAAACAAAATAAAATCTCAGCTTTATGATAGTAACGTTTCTGACAGTGATTTTCTTTTCAAATTTGCCAAGTTTGAAGTCCGGAGCTTTGTGTGTWGGTGCTGCTGTATGTGGCTCCGTGCTGACAGCCTGTGACAGCCGATGCTCCGGATAGCGGCGCGGGGCCGCACTCCTCCAACCGCGTCCACCGACGGAAGCGGGTGACTCCCGGCGTCCCCGATGCCTGGGGAGGGCGGTTTGGTGGGAGAAGCTGAATTGCTGCAAAGTAATTTCTCTGGTCATCCGATGTCTGCTCCTGAGTGCTTTGATCTTGGTTGCACAGCTGCGGGATCCACGTTGTCTACAACCTGTAGGCACTCGCTGCCTCTCCCGACTAATTGTTTCGTGCAGCTGACAACAAGATGCAAATTCTCTTGAGTCTGTYTACAAAGAGGCTTCTGCTCTGCCAGGCCTTTTTTGTGCAGAGTCAAGCAACGTTATTTTTACCCACTTCTAAAAATTGACCCCGCGCATACCTTTTTCCATGCCTGCTTGCCCTCCACACTCCCAGATGTCACCAGCTCYGGCCGGGACCACGACAGCATCCTGGCCACCACACCAGGGACCAGACAAACCGCTGGAGACAGAAACCAAACGCCCGAGCTGGGAAACCCCTGCTCTGGAGGGGGCACCGAGTGTCACGTACTGATCACCACTTCCTAGCTGGTGCTGCGGTCGTGCGGCTATCGGAGGTACTTGCTCTGTGCTTCAAGGCAGCCCGGCCGTTGGGAGCAGTGTCCCTGGTGGCCTGGCTCCTGGTATGAGTGTTGGTGCTCAGTACGGAGAGCCCTGCGCTGGGATAACCGCTATCGGAGCGGGCGGGCTGTGCAAAGTGCCAACATCCCCCTACGAGATGGTGCAATTAGCCCGTGTTGAAATATCCAAACCTGAGAACAGCAGATGCTTCTCCTTACATGGGGACTGAAGAGGAGGGTTGTGCTCTACCTTCCCCGTAACCCTAATTCTCACCCTGTTGGAAAGTGGCTCCTGGTGCCCTGCTGCATTTGTGCAACGCTCACATTTGGGAGGAGAAGGTTCCTGAGCTGTCTGGAGAATCCCAACATCTCATCGCTTTTGCATCCAAATGTAATTTGATTGGGTTTCTGAGGTTTCTTTTGAAGGTGTTGGATCCTTTTCAGCAATCCTCTCACCTATCACAGCTAAATTTCCACTTGAATTTGATGTGAAATATGCTTAAATAAGGAGTACTGTGAAGATTCAGGCTCCATCCTTCTCTGTCATTAATAGTTATTAACTTGATTTCCAAAAGTGCTGAGTACCTAGAGCTCTTAGGAGGGATTAGCACAGGAACTGCTGATACTCAATTCTTCTTCCAGAGAGCGTGCGGAGCCTCAAAGTCATCGATGGGGGCTACGGAGACCACTGGTACCTGATGTCACCTTCCCAGCTGCCCGGCGGTATAAGGAAGAGGCCCGCAAGGATTGTCAGTGGATTTGGGGCATATTTGGGAAAATTGGAAGGGGTTTGCAACCTGGATGATGGGACTGCATAGATCTGGGCACAAAGTTTGCAGCTTGCTGACTCCTCACTTGCTGTTCACAGTAAACAGAGGGAGAGCATCATACCTAGGGGCTTGCTTCCTATAGGTGCATTCTTAGTTAAATATATGTTTTACTAAGTTTGGATGTTTGATGTTAGCCTCTGTTGCTTATGGTTTAGAGCTAGCAAAAATTCTTAACCTTTTTTGAAGACTTGATGATAATGGCAAGCCTGGGGATGCTGGTAGAACCCTGAAAAATGAGCAGCCGAAACTCAGAATGGCTTCATTCACATCACGAGATACACCCTGAATTCCTTTTTAGCAGAAGTTTAGTGTGTAGCACTGACCAGCTAAAATAGGAAAAATGGCATATTTCAATTTATTCAGCTTACTTCATTTCATTCAAATTTATTCAGAAGTTTTGTGCTCAGTTTGTCTTTTTTTTTTTTGCTTGTGAGCATTGTTATATATTTTGTTAGTAAGAAATTTGACCTGTAAATAACWACACTCCAATTTAAATTAAATTAATTTTTTTGAATGATTTTGATAGTACTTTTCAGAAATGAAAATTCCAGAAGCCTTTTACGAGCAAAAATATGTTCACAGAGATAAACATAAACATATGTACTCACATGTATGTCTGTGTATATATATGCATAAAAACATATAATGAATCTAGATATTAATCATGCTTTTTTAGAAAAGAATGTCACAATGTATTCAAGATGCAGTAATATATTACTTTCCTTATTGCTTTAAAAAGCCCTGAATTCTTGTAGAATATGGTTTAGTGGGTCAAACATCCCCTTTCCTCTCATTTATCAGCCTTTTGATCTTGTGTCAGTTCTAAACGTTGGCATGCCCGGGCCGTAACAGTGTGCTGCGAGATCACAAAAAGGCATAGTTATATCTTTAAAAGCTTACGGACATCCTGGTGCTACATCCCAGCACAGCTTAGCAGATGTGGTATTGAGTTCCCCCCAAGTCTTCACTGCCCCTTTGTCTATTATTTTTTTATAGTTTTGTTCTGCATTCCTTCCCCTCAGCCTCGAGTCGATGGAAGCCTGTTAGTTTATTACTTACATATGTCTGCACCCTTTTACCTCAGCGGGGAAAGACAAAATATTGAGGAGGACTGTAGGTTTGGGATGGTCAGCTAATCCTTCCCCACCTTGAACTAATCGCCAGGCTGATGTGTTATTGTGCTGGGCTCTGTTCTGCAGCGCATTGCCAGTGGGGTTTCAATTTGTAGAAGCATAAACAGATACTAAAGTAGAAAGAACGGTGCAGTGATTTGTTAGCAGAGTTCAGATCAAATTATCGCAGTGGTCCCCTGCTGACAGTCCTAACAATTACCTCCTTTTTCTTGCTCTTTTAAATGTTTTCTGTTTCGCTTGCGACTTTGTAAATACCGTGTTTCTCACTGGGCTTTATTTATTTACCCGTGTAAGTGAGAGAAATTGAACCTCTAACTTTCATAGAAATGACTGGACTTTCTATATAATTTGTCCTAACTAACTTGGATCCCTTAAGAAATTTTAGCTTTCTTAAAAAAAAAAAAGAAAGAAAATAGCAAGGTAACTAGAATACTAGAGTCTCCTAGCGAGTACCTGTTTTTATACATTTTTTTTTTATCTTTTATAGCTTGATCATGACAGTAAAGGACCTGCTGGAATTTAAAAACTTTTGAGAACATTCGCTAAATAGAAATCGAAATGTGTATATATTCATAAAACCATTTTTAAGAATTTAAAGCATTGGAGTTGTTCTGAAAGCAAATTGGGTGTGTGTCAGCAGCTCTTCTTCTCCCATGGAATGTAGTCAGTGTTCTCACAAGTTGTCTAGAATTAACTCCAACATTTGCTTCCCCTCTTTTTCTTCCCTTCCCTATTTTCAACTCTTGACTTTCACTCTTGCATAGTTACATTTGTCTGCTTCTTACAATTCTAGTGGGACTGATTTATCATCATTTGCTAACATATCTGTCTCAAAATCTGGGCTTTGATCAGCTTGTATTTTATAACTTACATCTGTTCTATGTTTAACCTTTTGTAATGCTGTTTTTCAAAAATATTATCTAGTATAACAAAAGAATCATGTTGGCCTAAGCATTCTGTTAAACCTGAAAGAAAAAAGAAAAAGCAAATCCTACATACCTGTCTAATTTGCCATACTTTTGTTACTGTTGCATAGTCTCTTTTTCATTAAATCTATAAATCTGTCACTCTCTAACTTTTCTCTCTGACCTCTCTGAACTATAAACTCCATCTTCCTATTCCTCTGCTTGCCTTTTTTCCCCTGTTAGGGCTTGTGCTTCACAGCGTCGCCCTTGGAAATATCGCTGCTCTGGCCCRTTTGCTGCTGTAGGGTCCAGCTCTGGCTTCTGGACAGGTAAAATTGGCAATTAAAAGCACCGCCATGGTGGGAAATCAGAAAAACTCCTTGTTTTTGAACAGCATGGACTAAAGTTTCTGCCAAGGAATAACCTACTGGCCTGAATCCTCCCACAAAGGTGAGTCCTTGAAATGAGGTAGATGGATGGTGAGTTTGATGAAGCACTGATATTWTTCCATATATTCTGTTGCTAYCTAATTTGTCTTTGAGAAAGGAGGTYTCAGTTAAAATTAGCCRCCTTGGGACTCACTCCACGCTGGGYCAGACTGAGTAACACTTACATTTGGGACAGAAGCAAGAGATGCATGGTCAGGTCCAAGGACATTGCAAAAGGCAGAGGATTTCCAGAATGGCATCAGYTCATTCAAAAAGCTCATGTGCCATGGGAAAAGATTAGTTAGCTTAGCTGCAAATAGCTTAGAAAACTTGGGCAGGTATGTTGAGTGTATTGATTGGATTAATGCCAACAAATCCACCTGTATAGTGATTAATCGGAAAAAGGGAACCAAAGAGTGACCTTTTGAGCAGAAAGTAACATGGGGCATAACCAATGTATTTGGAGTGTACTTGGATGAAAGAAGTGGAACAACAGTCAATAATTAGAGCAGTTAATGAATGAGAGGTGCCCCTAGTTCTAAAATGTAACATTTACTCTTCCTTGCACTTAGGCCACTTCATGAGAAAGGCATGCATCCCTGTCCCCATCATAGGCAGATGAAGTGGCGGCCTCAGGAACTGAATTTTTGTTTCCTGGATCCCTTCCAACATTGTAAATACAAGACTAGTGGGATAGCAGATGATTACTCTACACGCAGATTTCTCTATAAAATTCTAAATAGTGGATATTCACCCATTTCACTTTTGCCTGGGGCCTTGCAAGATTCTGTCCTGTGTGATTTAATCTAAGAAACCATCCTCTGTTGCCAAAACGTTGACATTTGTACCAGTAAATTCTTCAGTGGAGTTCTTGTTCTTTGTTTCTGTATAGTTTTTCTAAGAAGATGTAAATGTTGAGATAATTTATTAAAAATAAAGCAGAGAGACGTTATTTTCCTTTTCTCTGATGAGCATTCGGTGGCACGCCGTGCTATCTTATCTGCAGTGAGTTAGTTGGGCTAATTCATTTCCTGTTTCGGACGTGCAGCAGTCATTGCCAGGCCAGATCTGTGTGCTCCTCTGCAGCAGCCCCAGCTCCCTGGTGGGGTTTGGATTTGAGTGTTGTTTTGGCACTAAATCTGTGCGTGCAGCTTCTTCCTTAAAGCGCTGGCTAAAAGTTGCAGAAGATATTTTTTGCTCAAAGAACTTCACAAAATGTTAATCTTTGAAAAATGCAGAAGCCCATTAGAGATAAAGAACATAAACAAGTGTAAAGCACTTTTAAAAGTCTTTGACAAAGGTCGCAGGTGTAGGGAGGTCAAAGTGATATCTTGTTCTTCTAAATATTTCAACAGATAGACAGACTTTTGATTGCATTATCTATTAAAAAATTGCTTTGAACCTTCCGCCAGTGCAGACCACTTGTGCTTTCTCAAACCAACAAAGGTTCGGTCAGCAGATAAGAATTTCTGACCATGGAAGGGCAGCTGCTTTCCTTTCATCTCTCCTCTGGTGTGTACATGAAATGTTTGCTTAGCCTGGCCCTGCTATCATGAGGACCTTTCTTCTTTTTTCTTTTTTTTTTTTTTTCTTTTTTTTTTTTTTTTTTCTTAATCCTCCCTCTAATTTGAATCCTACACCCCATCTGCAAATAAGACATGAAGAAAATTTAGATTTCAGCAGCGCAGGCTTAATCCGGCTGGATGCTGAGCACTTCAGCTCCAGTTCAGCACAATACTTAGCCTTATCTGACTATGCATATGCTTATCTGTAAGCCTAAACTTAAGCACATGATTAAATGCTCCGATTGATTAGGACTAATGATCCTTACTGAAATACTGAGCCCTGTGAGAGAAGTTTGCTTTACAAGCAATTTTGCTGTTGTTTTTCCTCTATTGTTACTTACTACCAGAGGAGGTAATTAAGGAAGTGTTTGTTTTAAGAGGACCAGAGTAATTTATGTAAATTTTTTATCTGATTCTTGAAAATCCACTTATGACCAGATCTGTATTTACTAGTCTCTTATTAAATATTTTTCTTCAAAAGCAAACATGATCTCTAGAAATTGTGCTGATGATATCCAGGTATGTCTTTTCCTTCTCGAAATGCTTAATCTATGTGCAATGTTAATGAGAAAAATATTAAGACAAAATGCGTAAAATTGCTTCCTAGAAAGGTTCAATCTATATGTAAATGTAGAGCTGAATACAAGAGAGCTGGCTAACAGTATCCTGAAGGAAAGATGGTATTCACATAGACTGGATCATTATAAATGTATGCTTTCAGATGCTGTCCACTTTAACATTATATGGTTTCTTAATGAAAAAAAAAAAAAAGTATTTTGCTTTACGACTTTCTATCTGTCTTTTTTTTATCAGCTACGTCTGCTGGGTAGTGTGATGAATATTGGAACAAAGTTCAAGTTGGAGGTTGCTAATTTTTGTGTGGTTTTGAGGATGAATGGAAGGCACTAACAGGTCAACTAATGATTTATGAGATTTTGACTTCCATAGATGTTTAATAAGGGTCTCCTGCTTGCATGCCACTTGCTTGAAACAGTGTGGAAATCAAAACTCAAGGCGTGTGTTTAAACAAGGAGATGGCTCTCTTCCCCGTGAAGGCAAATGTTGCCTTAGCAAACAAGCTTTCCYAGGCAGATGCTGGGCAGGGGGCTGTGAAGTTCTCCTATCTGTGCTTTGGAATAAGGCAGCACACTGAGAGGTGCTTTGAGCATCCGTTTCTAAATACCCAGCTAAGCAGCATCAGACCAAGAGACAGTAATTAAGGGAACTCCTTTTGTTTTGTCTACAGATTCTTCTGCATGGATTAGTAATGGGCAAGGTGTCTCACTGACCTGCCCAGGCCATTCTAACCAGTATAGAAGACCTTTTGGGAACCTAAGAAGGAGAGAAAGAAGGAGAGAAAGGGGCCGAGTAGACAGATGTATGGAGGACAAGGCAGCAATCCAACACCACATTTGCTGAAGGCTGAGAGGATCTTTTTGCCCTAGCAGGATTCCATTAAATTTGTTTAGCATTAAACTGGAAGTATTTTAAGCTACCAAACTCTGGAGGAGAAGCCATGTGCTTTCATGATACTCAAACTTTGATCCTAAGTTGCTGTAAGGCTCCAGTTCAGCAAAATGCTTAAGTATGTGCTTGATTTTAAATACATGAATACTTATGTGACAGAATGCTCAAGAGCAGCACAAAGTCTGCTTTGCCTCACAACTAAGCCACTGTGTAATGTAAGAGTGTGGTATATTATCAGTCTGGTGCACCTATTTCTATACAAACTAGCCTTGGAAATGCATTCACTCAAGTCGGTGGGATTTAAGTACATACTTAATTTAGGAAGAGCAGGGGAAGAGTGCCTATGCTTGATTTATATACAGTTTATCTTCTGGTGGCCTATATAGCTTCTCTCACAACCCGATT
This sequence comes from Eudromia elegans, assembly GCA_003342815.1. NCBI lineage: Eukaryota > Metazoa > Chordata > Aves > Tinamiformes > Tinamidae > Eudromia > Eudromia elegans. The sequence goes on along the minus strand of PTEX01000072.1, from coordinate 1,405,833 downwards.
TAAATTCTTTGGATGTTTAAATATTTTCCTCCAAGACTTGGAAGTTTTTTTTCTGGAAACACTGGGCTGTTTTCTTTAATAATTCCATTTTACTCTGTTTTTTTAAACAATTTGTGCATTTAATGAATAGTAGTGAGGTCTTCCTTCCTCATCTTCTATTGACTGAGGCCTTTTGTCAGCATCTTGTCTATGACTACGTGCTTTATGCTATAATACTCTGTGTACGGAAGTCTATTTGTGGTTATTTTCCAGATTTGTGTAGATAATGAAATTTGAGCTAGTTGGTTCAATGTTGAAATCTCGTATTGTTTCATGACAAATCACTAACTTAGAATCCGAAGGGGATGAAGATGCAGAGAACTGTGCTCTGTTTTCCAGTGAGGCTGACGTGATTGCATTGGTGATGCACGGGCTGCAGTGTTTCGCAGGGGTAAATTTTAAATAGTCCTGATCTGGTGCCAGTGGAATCGACAAGAGCTTTGTAATTTACTGCAGGCTATGCAGAATCCTGAACAAATGAAAAATGGAAATTAGGAAAGCCAAATATTTTGGCATTAATTCTCCACAGAGTAGCAGTATTTCAGTGGTGCTTGTATTATTTTTTTTCTTCACTATCCTTCAGTACTATTAAGATATTTTTGTAAGGAGGATAAAGTTTTACAGTGGCTTTCATTGCTTGTTTTTCTTAAAATCCTTTTTTTTGAAGGAGGGTAAGTGTTTCTGTTGTAGCCTTACATATTGTCAAACCTATCACCGGTGGTGCCGTGCGGCTGCTATTTGACGTGCGAGGGGATTCGGTGGGTTTAGTGTCAAGAGCAACTGTAAGGTCTTGCAGGTCGGATTTCCTGCATTACGCAGGTCACAGAATTTGATGAAGGTCACAGAAGCACCCCATTATAGCTCTGTGAAGACAGTAACAACATCCCAGGTTGGGGAAAAATGATCATCGGCAGTATTAGTAAACAGTGTGTTGAGAAAATTCCTTTTGGATTGCTTTACGCGCAGATGTGCCAGGAATTCTGCAGTCCTGATGCTGGCAAAACTCCAGGAAATGGATCGGATCTGTTGAGTGTGAGCATGAAAAGAAAGTTCCACCCAAAAMCTTGATTTGGGATTCTGCATATCAAGTATTTGTCATTGTTTTTACCACCCCTATCCACATGGTTGCACAGGGTACGTACAAATGAGGATRGGAAGAAGTGCTTTAATGCAGTAGGTTTGGATGTAATGCAGTGCCCTGTGTTTGAGCTAAGTTTAATTTCTGCGGTTAAAACGTGACGTTTTGTTGTTCCTGTTGCAACATTTTGCTTGCTGAGATGCCTTTTTAATCCTGCCGATCAAAACGCCAGAGAGGATAGGCAGCTCATATTGGCTGTGATTCTCTCTGACGTGTTTTGCACTGTGTCGTGTCTAGCCTTTTGCAACGATTAAACATGCATTTACACTGACTAGAGCGCTTGACAGTCTTGCATCATATAAAGCATTTTCTTCTCTGCAAATTAGGATTCAATGCAGTCCTCCGTGGGGGATTTTCCCACTAATGACATATGTAAATAGCACTCATTCATTCTAGTAGTGGGGGAAAGGTACAGAAGCATGCAGATCTCCTAATGAATCTGTGTTATACCTCAGATGAAAGGAAAACAATGTGTTTTTCACATGTTAATTCTGTTATCTGCACATGCTGCGCTCCCCCCAACTCCCTCTAAGTTGCGATACATGGGCTCAGATTTATGGAGCCTCTATGGCCACAGAGGCATTTTGCTGGAGGTGCCCATGCATGCACGCTTTGGGTGGCAATATGGAATCCCTTACATCCATAGAGACAGGAAGAAATACAGCCATATTATTCAAATGGAAACACATTAAATTGGCCTGTTCATTGTGTGTATATACGTGTGTGCCTAAAACCTTTTCCCTGCTCTTTCTGTAGCAGCAGAACATTGAGCTTTAGCTCTCTAACAGAGCCTGATGGCTTCTGTAACTCTATTATGGTTGCACCTTTATGGCAGCAGGCCTACATGTAGTCTGAACAGTGCTCTTCAGGATGATAGCTTTGGTCATCTGCTCGGCCATGCTTTGGGTTTATTTAATAAAGACTTACTTGGTTTTAAAAGAGCCACAGTGAGTATATATGATATATGGTCCTTAGCATTTGGAATTGAGGAATTTTGTCAAATTTTGGTGGCTTTTAATTTCTGAAGGGCTCATTTAGTTTTCCCTGTCTGTGGAGGCTTCAAGGACATGTGATGAGCAGGAGTGTCCACACTGCCATCCCGTGTAGCTCTTGTGATTATATTGCTCCGTAGTGGCTCTCTGCCAACTTCTACCTGTGCTTTTGAACATCTCCCACATGGGGAACCTCCTTGGGGCTGGGCCGAGCGCCCTGGGGCCCATGGCCAGGCAAGAGACAGGGAAGGGGCTGTAGTGGGTCTGGAGCTCAGCTCCACTGCAGCGTGGTGGGGCAAGGACTGATGACCCCCAGCTGGCTGAGGAGGCAGCCCCAGGTGAGCCTCATCAGGGCCACTAGGAGCTATTAGTGCATTCAGGGCAGTGACCAAAACCAGCATTTCTCACCTGGAAATTTCTATCCTGGATTATATCTCAGGAGACTTCAAAGCAGGGGGTGGATGAGTTTAACAGGATGCTGTTTGGCTTCTTTTAGCTTCCCTTGGGTCAGGAAGTGGAGAAGGAGGGTACATATGCCGAGGGTAGAGTTGACCTGCAGAGCTGAGGAGGAGGAAGGGTGAAGCAGACCTGCCCGTTGCAGTGATGCCAAGGGGAGAGAAAAGACCTTGTTTTCTTCTCTGTTCATCTCCAATGCTCCTGAAAAAGGTTAGTGTCTCCTTTTGGCAGCAGGACAACTGCAGAGAGGTTGAAGTGAATGTCCTGGGGGAAACAAGGACGATCTCTGAGCAAGCAGGGCCAAGGGTTTGCCGTTCTGCTGAGCTTTGCCTCTGAGCAGGTCCTCGCCGCTTGCCCACAAAGCATTTGGCTGCTTTAGTTCTTGGCCCCTGTGTCCCTGGATGCTGTTCCTGGCTGGGTTTTGCATTGTGCATTTACAGAGAGCTTGGAGTTATACAAGGTATCACCCGTCTGGGTTGACTCGAAATCAGGTCTTCTCCTAGTCAGGACTTAATGAAGTTTCCTTTAAGGTTAGTGGCTTTGGTGGGGGGGTGGGAGGGAAAAACACTCTAGTTCTTCTAATTACTTTGTCTTTCGTGGGGAGTGCTGAGACTGCCTTTCTGTAGAAGGAAGAGAAGCTTCCTGATGTTTATGCTCTTTTATTTAATGCATCTCAGAAGAGTATGAATTGCCTGTTGTGGATTTCAGTGCTTCCTCCTTCTGCACTGATGAAGAACAATGAATTTGTTTGTTTTTTGAAAAGCAGCAGTTTAACACTACTTAAGCACTATAGACAGAATAGTTATGATTTTTTTTTGCCTTTGAGTAATGTGCAATGTTTTTTCAGTTTTGTTTTGAGTTAAACTTGATGCAGACATCAACTGTAAATGGGTCAGGCAGTCATTAAAGTGAACAGTTGGCCACATTTGTGCTAACTCTAGTCTTTTTGTTTTTTGCCAGAGGAAAAAGAATTCTAATTTCTATCAGTCTAAATTGTGCTGGGCAGCATTATCAGCTGGAAAGACCCCTCTGATTTGACAGGCCCCACTGTATGATGATTAATTACTACTCAGCTTCATTGGACTTTTCTAATTTCCTATTGCCACTAGCTGTAGGCAACAAGCGATAAGTACTGCTCTTATTATTTTGTGCAAAGGAAAATGTCTATTACTGCTCTGTCCTACAAGTAATGAGAATAAAAAGACAGCTGATCAGGAAACCTGTGCGGTTCATTCTGTCTTTATTTCTCCTACCCTTGCTTTATTTCTGTGCAGCTTCCACTCAGAAGTTGTTTTACACAGTTGCCTGTCAAAATAAGAAGATAAAATCATAAGCTCTATCAAAGTAGTTGACATTTTGAAATTTGTATAATGATTTCATGGGAATTAATCCTCAATCTCCAAATAAATCCTCCTCAAAATGCTAATATAACTGGAAATCTTACACTGCAGAATGTAAAACAATTCTTAATCTTCCTTTTCTATTTTGCTATAAATTTATTATATTAGAAGCCTGCCTTGTTGAAAAAAATTATGGCATTATCACCAAATGCAAGCAAAGTACTTTACATAACACTTGCATTATAATGATTTTTCTAAGACACCCAATGTCCTATAGTGCACTGAGAGGAAGGTGTATCACTGAGAACCTCTCAAGGACTACGTGTTAGAGAGAAAATTGGGCCTTTACAACTCTTGTGTTGTCTTTTTCATGAAAAATTTCGAATCATTATGCAATTTCTGGTGATTTCATTCTGGAAAAAAAATCTAGAAAAGTTGAATTGCTCCTGTATTAAGAAGTATTACAGAATTTAGTTCCAGGTTTCAGGTTTAATATTAAATGCATCTAACAGTAGAAGGTGTGTTGCTTTGCAAAAGGGGCTTCTCTTAATTTCTCAGATGCTTCCACTCCTTTTTCTGTCTGAAGTCATGCTCTGAAAGGCTAAAACACTGATACGTGTTAAAAGGTATTTAAGAATTCTTCCAGAGGTTACATTTATTTTGTTTTCATGTGATTTGCTGTTCTGGCCTATCCAGAACTGTTTCTTCTGGTCAGGTCCTTCCTATTCTTTTTTCCATGGAGTTAGAACTTGAAGAATGTTTGTGATTTTGGCCAGAGAAAATTTATACTGATATAGCAAGAGTGGTAGAGGAGACAGCGGGTGTATGAGATGCTGCAGTTCCCTCTTAGCAGGTATGGAAGATGACAAAGCAAAATAAAGTTTTTCSTTTTGAGAAAAATACAGGAATTAGCTTGAGGAATGAGCTAGTGGGGGAGTTCCTGTCTAGCAACACGTGCTACATCGGGAGCACGCGGTGCTCCTCAGCCCATCCTTTATGGAGATGTGAATTCCAGCCCTTGCAAGCGTGGAGGGGTTTTGTGCAGGGCCGCACGCTGCTGGCGAGCAAGAGGGCAGCGGGCGGCTTGCTTGCCGCTTTCCCATCTGCTGCTGAGCCCAGCAGCCTGGTTAGTGTCTGCATTCCCCTCCCCAAGCAAACAGAAGCAAATGGCCCACCGAGCTGCTCCCTGTTCGAAGCCTGCCACCTCCTCCCGCTTTACCAGCCACCGAATTGCACTCTGCAGAGGCCAAAGAGACCTCAGGTGACGCTATTCACTGCTGCCCTTCCATGGTCACACCAGGGCAGGACAGGAAAGCTGACTTGTCTCCTAAGGAGCTGAGCAGCTTTCATGGAAAAGCTAGGAAATGAATTTAAGGTGGCTGACCCAATGTGAGGCTTTCTGTTTTGTGGAATATGAATTCAGTGTTGTTGTGTGCAAGTACTTGGAATATGGTTATCAGACTAGTAGCAATGCTTTAAGAGTGACCTCTATTCTATGCCTTTCAGAGGCTGAAAGTTATTGTTGCCTTAACTGGGATAACTTGCCTTTAATAAAAGGGAGAAGGGAGTTGTGTGCTTGAGTAGAGGAGTAGTGTAGTTAAGACATCCGTATTACARTGAAAAATACCTTGTGAGCCTGTCTGTTGAAAGCATCTCTCTTGATTATATGCTTATGGTAGAAAATCGGAATTTAGTAGGTACTTCAACAGGTTTTGTGAAGTACTCTTTASTTATTGGTGTTTCCAGTGGAAACAYTGTTTGTTGTGCAAAGTTCCAGTCAAAAGTATGATGATATACTCATGGAGCAGCAGTGATGGACCACGATACTATAGTTCAAACARTATAACACATTTAGAGTCCATTTTTTAAAACAGTAATAACTACTTTGCAGAGATCTGGATACTGCRGTACATAATCTGTTAAAGAGATGTGGCTCATCTTGAGGTCATCAAAAACCACATCWAAGTGGTTTCTTTAGCAGATAATATGTAATACCCATATACTGTTTATTTTGTCAATCTGTGTTCAAAAATGAGTCACTGTACAGTTTCGTCCTGTTTTCCATGTATTTTATATCCAACCACCGTGTGGGTGAAATCCTGAGAGCTGTCAAAGACCGCCAGTGTGTATAGGGTCAAGAAGACAGTCAGCATTTCTGCCTTCTTTTGGCCTAAGGGTCTGCCTCGAGTGTTAATGCTTCTGAGGGTCATGGGAAGGAAGCAGGCAGCTACCCGTGGCATGTAACATGGGTGTGTAGCAGCACAAGGGGAGATGTGCAACTATAATASTTTGGGGGACTCTAGGGAGGTTGATGCCTCTCAAGAGCATGAGRAGTTGAGGTTCACCCACTATAACACAGAGTTGCAGCTGAAACCCTCATTGCAAAGAGCGCCCTGAGTTCAAGGTCAGAGAGCAAAGCAGGCTCCAGAACCCAGCACAAGAAGGTAGGGCCCATTCTTGGTGTTCGCTTGCTGGCTGCTGTGCGGTCTGAGCAATATTTATGGGGCTATTTGAATATTTATTCCTTTGCTGGGCATARAAAGGGTCTTTTCCTTCTAGAATGCAGCTTCTGCTTCTCTGGAGGCTTTTGTTACAAGCCTTGCTTTTTCACATGTTTTCCTCTAACTATAAAATAGAATRTGGTCTTGAATTTGCATTGATCAGTGCACAGTGATGAAAGGCATTCTCAAATTAACTCATCTTTAGGGAAAGAAAATTAAAAAAAAAACCTTCTGGATTGGTGTTGGAGAAAAAGGAACTCACAATACTATTTTTTTTTTGAATGAATGATTTTTTTGTAACATTACATAGAGTAATTCACTAAAAACTATACAGTATTTTTGTCACAGATAGGCCCAGTAATTATAACATAGAGTTTATTCATTTAATTTGGACTAATTTAGAAAGTGAAATATGTAGTGGTACAACTGCTTTGTTCTTTTTCTAATAAAAGGTAGGAGCTTTTGAGTGTTATTAGACTGAGATAAGCTAGGCTTCTGTATAGCACAATTTTGTATGTCTGAACTAGCAAAAGCCTTTGAAGTCCTATGAATCTTTCTGCTTGTTAATTCTTCCATTTGTTTGATTTTTGGTACAAAGAAAATGAAAGAATATGATGAGATTATGGCATTTTAAGTCAATATTTATTAAAAAATCAATCTCGATGAAAATCTGCCCATCCCTCTAATTAGATGAGGCAACTTGAGGTTGATTTTTAATTGCAAAAGTAATTACACGGAGCAGATAGCCAGTGACATTTGATTATCTAGGTGATTGATTAAAAAGCCTAGCTCACAGAGCAGATTGTCAGCCAGGGGAATCGAGACAAAAGAGCAAATTAAAAAAGTTGTCCTGTTAGTAATCACAAAATTCAAGGATGAAATTACAAAGCCAAACACCTCCAATCCACCTCAACTTCATCACTCAAATGTGTGCAGCGTGTCTGAGCACAAAAAGGGTGATAAAGAAATGGATTACTTCTAAAAGGAAGAAGTATTCGGGGAGCACAAAATGAAAGAGCAAAAGCGCCGCTGAGAATTGGGACTTGAACCACACAAGCAAAGAAACAAAAATTTCCCTTAGTTKTGAAAGAGTTCTTTTTCCCTGTGCTCCTGTGAAAGCTCATTAAACCCAAGCAAGGTTAGTCAAATAAAATGAAATATGTTGGATAACAAAATATATTTTTAGTGACAAATCTTAATGATTATTTAAGAATCTCATTTAGATTACCTTTTCCTCTTCCAATATGTGTATTTTACAGCGGATATTCACCTAATTTGCTAATATCTGGGGTTTATTTAGTGTCATCTTAATGGATTGTGATCTAGAACTGGTTGCGCAGACCCTTTTTCAGCAAATAATAGTATACTTTATTGTTTAATTCACTGTGCAAGTAATGTGAAGAAAGCAGGAAACAGGGGAATTGTCCTTACTTATAAATTTGCCTTTTATTTTGCTTTGTTTACCACTTTGGACTATTCTATTATTGAAAGTCTATCCGATGATTTGTGATTATATATCAATGAGTCCTAGTTTGGGTCCTAAATTGGAAAAYAGATTCTTGAAGAAAAGATTTTGATGTTTGCAGCCCGAAGCACACTGCTTTTCCATTGACTTTGGASGTTTAGGATCAAGCCCGCAGCATTTGCCTTTTGGCCATCTCCATGAACTGTTCTGTGATATTGGATTTATCAGTTCTTGGCAAAACCATTCTAGTCATCTGAAGAAGGTATTTGGGATGGCAAGTTACCTGTGAAAGTAACTGCATTTTCTTAAATATCACGTGGTTTCTTGATGCTGCATTTCAGTCACCTAAACAAACATTGGTCATTTGCTGAAGCACAGATGCCCTAAAGGTGCTTGTGTAGACCGTGTGTAGGGAGGGATGAGCATGAAAATAATGCTTCTTTAGTTCAAACCAGGAATATACCTAAAGAACACTATAATTAAAATAAAACTYCCTAGGGGAAGAAAAAAAGAAAGAAAAGAAAAAAGAAAAGGAAGCCAAATGGTTGCAAGAATCCTACGCAGCATCAATGATCATAGGGCCCGTCAGCCTGTAGCCTCTTGCATGTTGGGAGTGTCAGCATCAGAGACACCACAGAAAAATCAGTGTGTATTTTCACTGCAGTGAATGAGGRCGCGGTGGGAAGTTTGTAGCCGTAAAGATGATTGTCTTTGTTTCTCCTTCAGCTTTTGGGGGAGGTGCAGTGAAATTAGCAGAAATAATTTTCTACAAGAGCAACTGCATCTTTGTTTAGCAAACAAAATGTCAAACTAATTTACGGAGGTTGGTAATTTCAAAGCCTTCTGCAGACAACCTCATCTCGCAGCTCCTCTGAGGCTCAGAGCCAAGTCAAAGAATGAACTCAGCTTTGCTCAATCATATTCCTGCTCTCTTAAGTGTAATATTAATGCTGCTACTTATGATGTATTCAGCATACATATTTTATAAGCAGTATTCTTAATTGCAAGCTTTTTTTGCAGTTCTKTACATGGTTTCTTTTACGTTATTTAATTTTTCTCAAATGGCAGCTGCTTCACAAAAAAAATGGATTTTTTGCATTGTACCACTATGGAATCCTCCTCCCAAATTTCTAAAATAGACATTAGATCACCAAAASCAGCTATGAATTTTCTGATTTGTTTTCAGTCTTTTTTTTAGTTTGACTCTCCCTACTTTTGCATTTTCCTGCATTAAACAAGAAATTCAGATGTTGGTAATTAACTGGAGTTCCCCTGCTGCCAGCCTAAATTTGGTTCCAAAAAGCCCTGTATATTGCTACTTCTGCATTTGTTAACAATGTCCAGACAACAGGTCTGCAATTAGATTCCCATCTGTTAGGCTCAGCATTTAGCATAGCCAATGGATGCAAATGAACTTGGTTCCCTCACTGCAATGGATCCTTAACTAGCAGTATTATGTATGAAAAGAAATTTAATATTAAACGCCAGGGATGGAGATCAAGCTTTTAATGGAGAAGCTCTAAAATGCTTCAATAAGAAAAATAAAATGTTGTTGCTATATCTGATGATTACTCTGTCAAATCTGAAAATAAATTAAAATATGCCACTCTTTTCCTCTATGCCTTGAAGACTGCTGCAATTAGACTGAGGGGGGAAAGCCCTAACTTTGTGTTAAGTATGGTGCTTAACACACAAGTAATGCTGTGGGAATATATAAATGTTAGAATTCTACATCAAATGTTGTTTGAGGCACTTGAAGGAGTGTTTCAAAATATTAGATATTTTAACAGGATAAAATAGAAATGCAGAGAAGTGCATTTTTAGAAATTCTTGCCTTTAATCTCAGACTGCAATTTTGTATCAGTTCTAACAGTGTTATAATAAGGGATAATCCTACCAAGTCCATAGGCTGTGTGTTGGGGATTAGCTAAAGCTTGCATATTTAAATGTTCCATTTTCTACTGGAATKTCTCTAAAATAGACAGTAAAACCCACTTAAACTAATACCTGTTGAAGGGCTAAAACAGTAAGGGGGAGGCGGGGAAGAACTGTATGCCGACTCTTTCTCTAAGTGTTCATTATRTTGCTCTTCTCCTTTCAGAATTTACAGGTAAATGATGTATAGTAGATAAACATAGAGTTTAAAAGAAAGCTTTTCCCCCCTATGTATTATAAATGTATTTGAAATAATGTAAAACAATCATTTCTAAATAAGTATTTATAAATGAATACTTAAAATTATTTTGGTGATTGTAAAAGGAGAGGAAAGCAGAAGAAGCTTTTTTAATGTTTATTATATTTATAGATTTTTCTTACATAGGTTTCTAATTTTTGCATGGATTTTTTTTATTATTATTWTTCTTAGGGATAATGAGCATTTTCAACTTGCTGTGAATTTTATCAGTGAAACTTTTGCTGTGGTGGTTAATGGGATCTAGATTTTACYGTTTCTTACCAGAACAAATCCTTGGCTTGCAGAGAGAATCCCAAAGATCACCAAATCATCACCAATATTACAATCTGAGTTTAATACTTGGAAGGTGAGAGCCATTAAGGCAACGTATTATTTATTATTTCTGAGTATGGGTTTCTGTTCTGCCTGTAAGATGTGGCATGATGATTTGTGCCCCCAAAATTTGTGCATCCGAGGTAGGGAAAGAAGCGAGAGATTTACTCGAGAGCTGTAGGGTGGGAGAGTGCAAACCAGACTGTTGAAATCCATTTTCTCGGTGCAGAGCACTGTGCTGGCCACCAGTTGCACCCAAAAAGCACGTTCCCGGTTTGTAAAGCGATTCAGGTTTCCCCGTGTACCGAATAGGTAGCTGTAAGGAGTAGGGTTGTTCCTACTGCTTTGCAGCTCCCGTTGGTTCCARGCTGGAGCTTTGCAGGACCGGGCGAGCCCGCCAAGCGTTCAGCATGGCTAGAGGGTCTGCAAACAGCCGGTTTGGAGAGCGGAGAGCGCTTTGATCGTTGCTGGCTGCCTCCGGAGCAATGTCAGCAGGGTTACAGTGCTCCAGGGTAGTGCTATGTTATTGGGTGCTCGGGGCACAATGGAAGTGTGCCTTTTGGAAGGATGTGCCCCGCTCTGCAGAACCAACTATGACTTCTGCATGGAATGGAAGTAAATGGACTTAGGGATTTGGTGCCCTTCAAGGAAAATGGCATCCGATTGTTTCAACCTAGCTCACAGTGTGGAATTGCTCGGGATAAGACGCGCACTGCTCGTCACCGTGACTAAAGAGCAGCTCTCTGCCTTCATGGGATTCCACTTTGCAGGGCCTGACAGAAGATGTGTGGGATCAGAATTCCCTGCCAGGCAAACGGTTGGTCCAAGTGTGCCCACGAACAGGGTGGGAGCCTGCGATTGCCTGGTCCATAGCCCGGTAATCTTCCAGATTAGTCTCTGCTTTCTCCCCTGAGGGATAGAAGGCCATCAGCAGAAAGCAAGAGCAATCCCTTGGTTTCTCACTGGCAATAAACAGATAGTGACAGCAGCTCAAACCCTTGTAGCAATGCCACAGAGATCCCGGACGGCGTGTAGTTGTGGTGGTTTTCCCCTTTTAGGAAGAAACACTTCAAACTTTTGAGCAAAATGTCCGTCAGCTTCTTTTGCATTTCCTGCAYGTTGTCATTACCTAGAGGCAGGTCTAATGACAAGAGCACAGCATCAATGTCCTGCATTCTAGTAAGGAAAAAACCTAATAATTGTCTCCTAAYGGCGTTTGCTTGGCGCGTGGGGCAAGGACAGAGGTCACACAATAGCACTGTGATTGCRTGGTCGTCCGTGGGGCAGCCCTTATCCCAGCAGGATAGGGTTAATCCTACACATAGCCTTTGAACRGCCCTATTTTTTCTGTTGGAGGAAAGCACTGATGAGGTAGCAGCAATCAGCCAGGTGAGCCTAGCTCATGGACACCAACTAATCAGCTAAGCTAGAGGCTGGAGGAGAGCTGGTTGGAAGAGAAGACGACAACTTTAGCTCCAGAGGCAATGGAAACTTTTATATATCACTGAACTGCCCATTGTGAGCTCGGGGCCATGGGGATGGAGAGCAGCCCTGGCCCYGGGTTAGAGGGACAAGCCCTCGAGTGTGTTAACGGCTCCGGTGTTGCAGACCTTGTGTTTCCAGCTTGCAGCCTAATTCACCRCAGGCGTGTCCTGAAGGTGGTGACTTTTCCCTGCCGGCTTTGAACTGTGCTGTGCTTGGCTTTACCCGTCCTACCCAGCTTTCACCTGGCTTTTCCTTTTCTACATCTCACAAGCTAAGACTAACCTGAGCCCTACTGCTATGTTGCTTCCGTGTTCTAATTCGGTAGGAGATTTCCTTGCACCACCCATTCTTTGGGTTYGGAAGGCCATTCGTCTTAGTTTTAGTTGTCAAAAATGGCTTTTTTCCACCGCAGTCTCAGGGTATGCCCAGGTGACTGCACACGATGAAACTGGGAGAAGATGGCTGGTAGTGCTGGATTTGCTTTGCTCTCAATGGTCTTGTTTCACAGGCCTAGTGCAAAGAGGTTTAATTTGGTTGTCCACGTCAAAAGCTCTGTGAGGGCGGTGCTCCTGGTGTTGCAGCATCCCATTGCACTGTYGGGTGTGAGGGTAGCACCTTGTAATAATCATCCTCATCTTCAGGTAATCCGGAATTGTCTGACTGTGGGGGTGGGAGAGAGTTAACTAAGATTTGCAGAAACAGAGATGGCTTCTAACTAGGTGAGTTAATATGTGACACCGATGACCCATGGAAAGAATTCTGCTGATTCCTGGTTCATTGCARTAATGTTTAGGAATGAAAAAAGAAAGCGGGGAAAAAAAAAAGTAAATRTTTTGATTTTCTGGTGTATTATTTGCATTTTGGTAACTCCTTTCTTGTTGCCGAAAAGGAGAATTTTTGCCCTCATTGGTTAGTTGTTATTGTTAAACTGTTATTGAAATGCACTGCAGATCTGTGTGCCACCTCYTGCTCCCTCTGCCGCGTGGGGAATGGGTATTGGAGCATGAGTGTCGTCTCCAGCAGTAACCACTGCCCCAGCTCCCATCGGATGCTTCTCTGTTACGTGTTGCCCAGCACGTGCCCTTCTGCAGGCCCGCCCTGGCTCCACCAGCCACGGCCAAAGCRTTGGGCAACAGCCTGTACCGAGGGCGGTAGTGACGTCTCGGGGACGGCCATCTCCTCCCAGACCTGCAGTCCATAATTGGGCTGGGTTTCCAACTCTGGGCGCTAAATTGAAAAGACAGAAGGAAAAAGAAACCCAGGAAAATAACTGGATTTCATTTAAGCTAACATAAAAGTGCGGCGCAATGTTCTTCTTGTGCCCTGACAGATCCTGGCCCGGGCAAACGCCGCTCCTTGTGCCTGTTGGCACAGGGCATCAAAGGCTGTTTGCAAAGATGCACCTACAACGTAGGGCGCTTTGCTGACTGTCAGGAGCTGCTTGGAATCGCATCCTTACCTCTGGATGCTRTTTACCTTGAGGACGTACACCGTGTGCGCTCTCCGCAGCACGAGGGCCCCGGGCTCGAGCAAGYGGCAGCTCCGCTGCCTTCGCCGAGCCCCCGTGTGAATTATCGCACGCGTGCCTCGCAGCGGCGGGCTGTTCGCTCAGCAGGCGAACACAATGAGGCCGCATTATTAAATTGCCATGAAGTTTACCGAATTTGCAGGATCAGTAGGGTGGACCCAACAGGGGAGCTCTCCTACTGCCTCCAGCACCTTGAAGGCAGCTGATGGTGCTGCTGATACTTTGCATTCTGCTGTTACTCCACGGCCGTAGCCATCTACTTAATCTCCACAGCAAAGATTAGTTTATTCGATTAAGTCTGTTCCCCATAGACCATCCCTGTAGCTCCTTGGAAGGCATCAAGACCGCGTGTCTCCAACCTTTTACCAGCTAAAAAGATTCAATAAAGTAATCTTTTTCCCCCTCCTTTTATATGATTGGAAAATAAATTGAAAATGAATTTCAGTTATTGCTTGTGTTTTAAATATGAGATAAAGGTCAGCCCCCTCTAGCTATCTCCATAGATGGAGATTAACACGAGCATGTTCCATTATAAAATCATATAGTGGTTTTGTAAATCTGTCAAGTCATCTACAAATATATAATTAGTCTGTTAGATTTTGAAATCAATAAACAATGACTTTTCAGTCCTGTGCCGAGAACGCCTTGCTGGAGCGCTTTCGGCAAAGGAGTCCAAATAACAGTGTTTGCACTGTATCTATTAAGTTGTTCTCTGAATCTATTCAGATGTCAGAGGTTAATTGAAAATTAGGTGTACGCATACTGGATTTTTTTATTATTATTATCGCATCTTCCTTTTTTTTTTCCACCCCCATTTAAGAARAAAGCCAATGTAAAACTCGGATTTTTGTGCAAAGGCAGTATGTCAAATGGTGGGTGCTTAAAGTGTAAACTTCCCATTTTTCCCTTCACAGTTGGCCACAGCGAGATGGTGACTGTGGCTGCTTGCAAGGCAGCATTCATAGACATATTTATACAAGGCATGTGTTCACCGTTTGTCATCACTGTCACAGAACATGATTTCCCGGGTCAGAAAATTGACTTCAAAGCTTGACCCTGAAGATTTGACTTGCCTGTTTGCTTATTCTGGTTCAAGATGTGATGTCAAAAGCTGTCCTATTAGTGGCACCTTTTCACATTTAGTTTGCTCAGGTTGATAATAATGATACTGGAAGGACCGCATTTTGATGTTGAAAGAGATAGGGGAAGGAGCACTGCTGAAATTGATGGTGTTGACAGTAGGAGGTGAGATTGGGAAAAGATATATCAAAATGGGGATATTCCTTTAAGTGACTTCATTCCATTGGAAAAATGCTGTATATCATCATGAAATTAACTTTAGTGGTGCCTCCTGCTACTAAATTAAGGCTTTTTTTTTTTTTTTTTTTGTACAGTATATACACTGATTATATGTATGCATTAGAATAGTTTGGGCATGAAGCAGATGAATATACACCGATTAGAGTGGATCACCCAATGTTATTCATTTTAATGCTGAACTCGCATGCTGAAATTCTTTGTATCTAGTGCCTCAAGAAGCAAGTACCAAGGCTTATCAGATGCTCARAAACAGAACTGCTATCACTCATCTGATCGTGCTCGAGTGGCATCACTGCAGTTGCTGGATACACACCAAGGCCACTCGCAAGCCAGGAGTCTTGAAGAATAAAAAGTTTAAGAATTAGATTATTGAAATACTTAACACGATGACACAGCAGGATGAATGTCAAATCAATAGCCTGATGCTCAAGACTGAATATCTTGGGTTTTAACTAATGATTACCGGTTTATTGATCTGCCTTGTGACACCAATGTAGGGAAATATTGTGAGTTTTTAAATTTTTTTTAATTCTTTTATTAAGAAAAGAGAACCTCATGCTGCATAGCATCTGCATTGATGATAGCTCTGACTGTCTGCTGATAGCACAGTGCGACTGGATCTGCTGTTGTCCATTTTTGCTAGCAAAGTCAAAATAGAGGGGCTTCCTCTGTTAATGTAATGTAATTGTTATGAGCCCATGTAAGGTCACATTCTCAAAGTTTCCAAGGTTTTTAGCTGCCTCAATCTGGTATAGACCATGTGGGAATGTAAAGCAGCCTTTGTGGAAGGTCAATTACAGAGGAGAATCACAACTRTGAGCCTCGCTCATCAGCACTTGAACTGTTGGGCATTAATAATAGGCTGCGGTTATCAATTTAGAACACTGTGATTAAGAATGATACTCTTTTCCCCTRTGTTTACTTGTGTTTTTAATTTTACTGTGACTACAATTCATTTGTATTTACAYTTATTTTAGCTGGCACAAAATTCCCATACCACTAAGATTTGGGATTTATAAAAGAAAAGTCTGAGATTTTTTTCATTTTTCATTCTTTTTTTCTCCTCCTCTGAGCGTTTGTGCATACRATGTCCCTTAGCAGTGATATCCCATACAGATTTGTCAATTTTGCTTCAATCAAATAAGTGAAGTTATAGCAGTGAAGTTATAGCAGTTCCTTTGTATTTCCATAGGTGCGGCCAGGCTAGAGACAATCTTGCTAATGGGACTTCAGCTGCAAGCTGTTAGGGGCATAATTTCATTCGTATTAATTGAACCATATTGACTAAGTTTTAGTCTTTTTTCCCAAGTTGTTTCCTAGTCTTGTTTCTTAACTAAATAATTTTGGGGGTTTGGGATTTTTGTTATTGTTGATTTTTGTTTTGTTGTGAAATAACTTACTCTGATGCAATATATATATAGAAAGGTTTTATGTCTGTGAGTATCAGTGGAAGATGTTCCCTGGACCTCCAAGTGTCAGTTCAGTTAATCTTGCAGTAAAATAGGTATTTTTCTTGGGAAAGGGAGTACAAGTCACCAGCTGACCCATCACGTGATGAGCGTGACCCAGTACAAATTACCCAGCAGCTTTGGCAATCGTCTCTTTGACAGATTGCAGATAGTCTGATTTTTCGTAAGTTATTTAGTGATACTTTTCTGCATTGCAAAATTGTAGACCTAGAGTGGAACTGAAGAACTCAATTTCAATGTTTTGGGTTTTTTTGGATGGTGAATAGTCATTTCAGAACACCAGCAAATCAGTGACAGGAACTAAACTTGTACCAAAACAGCAACCCTCACTGCCTTTACTGGGAGGGATACGTATGGGACACTGGGGGATATTAATACACCCATGTTTATTTGTGCCTGTGCTGATATGCTGACCTCACACTTTCTGATAGTGTTCAATTTATATATGCAAAGAAAATAGCAAGCAGACTGATAGCAGGCAGCTTTGCTGGGAAGTATTCTGCTGCTCCGCAGGTGATTTCTGGTGGAGTAAGATGTTACATTGCATGAATATGGATGGTGCACCTGGACCTAGTGGACAAAAGATCATCAACCCGTTCTTGAGGTTGGATGGAATTAAATTTGAGTAATAATTGCTTTATTGAGGCAAGGACTTAGCCTGCATTTTTTTATAATCTTGTTTGTCAAGATAAATATATATAAAAAAACTGACCTAAATCTAACATATCTTTGTGACTTACTTTGTGCTTATCTATAAATTTCTATATGTAAGTAAAATTATGTAAGAGGCCCAGAGTGCTTAAATGTTGCATTGGTTTCATATAAGCTTAGGTGAGAGTGATTCACAGTAGTTCCTCCTAAAGACTCTTTAAAAATACTGATTATGGCAATAGTAATTTTATTCAGGTTCTAAATAATAAATACCCAACCTTCATATTGCTTTATTCTTCAAATGTCCATTTTTACATGAAGAAGAGATCCTGAAATATTTCCAACGATGACATCCTTGGGAGGGGGGAAAGATGTACAACTAAAAGCAAAAAGAAAAAAATATAAACGCTATTAAATGTGACAGTTGCCCCATACACACTCTTCAGTAATTAGAGAATTTCAGCTTCAAGAAAAGTCACCTTGACTTTAGAAACTAAACAAGTCCTGAATGATATGTTAATTATGATGCATCTCTTTGAAAAGTGACTAAATGGATGACTAAGTTTCCAAAGCACCCTTCTTGCTTAAATAGTTCCCATAAAGTTCTTCCCTACCTCCTTGGTATTTTTTTTTTTGTTGCTCCCCCTAAACAGAGTTAGTTGGTCAAGTTGATCTCTTGTTTGAAATTCAATCAAGGGCATTAAAGTGTAAACCAGTTGGAAAAACAAAGAGCTTAGGGAAATCATTTGCTTAAACAACAACAAACAAGCACTGGTAATCTTCTTACAGAAATTAATGAAGGGAAAACCCCCTCAGCTTGGGTGGATAATGATCCTTAGCTATCATGTAACAAGCCTAGAAGGTTTAGGGAGAAGGTGAAAATTAAGAGAGCTGGATTAAACTGAACTTCCAGAGGAACAAAAAGAAATTTGGGATAAAGATCAGTTCTCCCAAGTTGAGATGGAAAAGTACTTCTGAACTGGAAGCGGTAGAGCTTAATCCTTTATGCTAATCTGGTTTAGAGTTTAAATTTCCATCTCGGAATGTTTGTTTATTTGTTTTTAAATGAAATGCCTACTAGATAGCTAATAAATGGGAAAAAAAAAAGAATAATTTGGAGACTGATTTCATTAATAGTTCCGATATGAAATGAAACATCTTTTTTTTATAAAGTAGAACTATAAAGCTGGTAAATGCGAGAATTTTGTTACCTTTATCTTCTTCTGTTTGTCTTTAATGCTTATTCTTCACTCATTAATCTCTTCAAATTATTTTACCACAAACTTAAGATCGCTTTACTTTAGAGCCTGCACCAGAGGATAGTCACCAGGGACTGCCTGATAACTCAACAAAATTTAATTAGTTTTTTCAGTACCTTCATGTTTATCTTTTAAGAATGGTAGGAGCTTCTTTGACTTCAACTAAGAAACTAAACTTGCTTCTGTAACTTCCCTTTCTAAAAGTCTGTTTCTTTTGAAACAGACAAGCCAGTATTACAGCRTGTGTATTTTTACCTACAAAATATGAATTGTCACTACAGTAAAAGTTTGGGGCATCCTATCGTTGCATTCTGTGAGTGAAGAGGTGTTATTCGCGTTTAATGTGGATGAGAGTCATGGAGCACTGCGGCTAATTCCTCCTTTCCCTCTCTCCCCCCACAGCCAAGGGGGTCTGCATGCCTCCTGCTGTCCCCTGTCTCAAGGCTCATCAATGCCTGAGGTTTGTTTTGAGTCAGRGGAAGTGACGAAAAGCCAAGTGATGGAAAGAGATGTTTTGTAGCCTCGCTAGGACGGGTAAATGATTCTCTGTCAAAATACCCCATAAAAGCATTACTATGAAGTGGAAAAAGTGGTTTGAGGGGACTGAGTGTCTAGGTAGACACAGGAGAAGGTTGTTGGCAGGTTTCACTCGCCCTGCCCTCCGCTTGGGCACAGGGGAAGTTGTAGGTGGATGTTCATTTAGGCTCTGAGCCCACAAGCACTTAGAGGCATGCTCAGATTTATGGGGCTCTCTGCAGTGTGTCAGGTAACCACGTATCCAGGCCTGTCTTTGCAGGACTGGAGCATTCACTGCTTTTCAACTCATAGGTCACCTGTGTTCAGAGGAAGCTATAGGAAATTTGGGATATCAACAGGGCTGGGATGAAACGCACTGCACGTGGTATGGAGGCTACTGAAAAACGTGGTTTTTATCTTGGGGCAGAGTGTGCAGGGGAGGACTGCCTCTCAAAAAGGTGCTGATAATGACTTCAAAGTTTATACTGTGCTATCACCTTGCCATTAAGCGTGATGTCTTCCTTTCACAGAATTTCTGGCTGATTCTCAAATACACTTAAAATATGAAGTATTATGAAGTCAATGAAGTGTTAGCTGATGATACTTTAAAGTTCTTGGAGGCTGATCGTTYTACATTTCAGTGTAGATCACATCAGACTGAGTAGAAGTCACTTCATACGAAATATCCTCAAGTGTATAAACTATTGATTTAATTCTGTGCCTCCAATCTAGAATTTAAGTGAGAAGATTAAAATAGGAGTCCTTCGCATCTTTTYCATTGAATCTTTTTTCATGGTGTATCAGTAAAAACACACAAGAAATTGTAAGCATTTTGAAAGCTTTAGTACCTGCCTAAAAGATTGTAGTCAAAACTCTAYATTATTTATTTTAACTTTCACAGAATACTAGATGGAATTTTAAAAATTATAGTTAAAAATAGCTTATGTTTACATAGTTTTTGAAATAAGAGCTCTAATGTACAAGATCTTTCTTCAGATCTCTCAATTGAGAAATAATATATACTTGTTGGCTTTTCATCTTCAACATACATTTTTAAAAAGCTATTTGCCTTTCAACAATAATAATATTGAAAGAGAATAATACCAGACTGCATTTCTTTAAACCAACCTATTTACAGTCCTTATCTGGTTCCCATATCTATAACCTTGAGTCCTTCTGAGTCTTTAGTGCATTTGCCCTCAGAATATCCCTTCTGAGGAGAGTGATGGTTTACATTCAAGAGACTGGAACACAGGGAGGTCTCAAGTCTTGATCCTCAAAAGCGTTTAGAAGCTTAGTAAATTTCTTAGGAAATTTAGAGTCTTATTTTCACCGAAAGTTAGGTAAATAGCAAGAGAGTGGTTTATAAATACATTGAGCACCTGGGCTTAAGTGGCCAAGTAGTGCCACAGAATGGGGATTTGGATGTGGTTTCCCAAAACCCAGGCTTGAGAATTTAACTACTACAGCACTGTCTTCTGTAACTTTGCTCCTTGCAGATTAGTGCCCATATCTGATTGTGGATTAGGTGAAACTAGTGTGAAATTTGTTCCTGGTTAGTGCTGCAAGTGTCCCTCGTACCAGTAACACTGGGTAGTTTTCTCATTTGTCTCAGTAGTCTTAGATGTAAACCAAGAGCTCTGTAGACAGCCTAATGGTTACTCCTGGTTATGCTCACAGATAAGAAACTCTTCCATCCAAATGGTGGGCAGCTAAGTTCAGGTTTACTGTCCTTCTCACATGGAAACCCTAATAGTTTTGAATACAATATGTGATTGATACAGTGTTGTCAAAGTGAAATGTATCTTAAAATAAGCAAGCTAGTAGTTCAAAGATTTGGGAGATCACAGGAAGAGCTAAATGTAGTAGCATCTGTCAATCTTAGGCATTTTACTAGCACACCTACTTGTAATCTGTAAGCGCTGAGTAGAGTTAGCATGTATTCTGTTGTGATCCTGTTCAACACATGTCCCGGTAATTATGTCCCAAGAGAAAGTCGTTTGAAAAAGACAGGGATCTGCAACCCTTTTAGGGGGAAACACGTAGCCTAAGAAGGTGCTTGTGAATTAAAGACAGAAAGGAGCACAAATGACCAAGCAGGTACCCAGCTCACATCTTTTAAGTGCTGCTCGCTACATCTTTTAGTATGTTTATTGTCAGTTGAAAACTCTTCCTTAGAAAGAAACTATAGTATTCAAGGATTGTTGTCATAACGCATTGTTATTAGTGGACTAAAAGCTGATGGTGCTATGTATGGCTTCTTGTAGTTGTAGTTATATCTTTTTTGTAGTTGTTTGTCCATTCTAGTCTTCAGCTTCACTCTTCAGAAGGTCCTTATTGCAATGGCTATATGGCCTTTTTAGCATTCGAATGTATTCTGGACTCAAATTAATTTCATGATGTGACTCGCTTCTCATTACTCTTTGCTCAGGTTTAGTGCCAATAGCCAAATGTGTTTGTCCACTCTCTCTGTAATTTCTATTTGCTGGTGAGATGGGAATCAGAACGGTAGCTCTCACCTGCCTGTTCCCATGTATGATCACAAATGCTGCTCCTCAGAAACCGTATTTTTATATAGGATGTAATCAAAAATGTAAAAAAACACATCAAATTACTAAAAGMAAATGTATGAAGTGGAATATTTGATACCTGTGTAAAGGAACTGTTGCTGCATGTGATCTTTTAGGCCTGAATATTTTCCTCTGTGAAGCTTAGGGTTGGTTACTGTTTGTAAATGATCCAAGCCAAAAAGAAGTTGACATATTGATTATGAAAGAGTTCAAATGCTTTCAGTTCTGGAATGCCTGAGGCTTGTTATGTGCAGTGTGATGGCCAGATTTCAGCTCAGATAGCTCTTTCCAGTGGAAAGAAGAGTCTTGGACTTTTTCCTAAATCACTTTTCATGTGATCTTTGACATGTTATTGCTAAAAGCTCCTATCTATCACCGTCAGAGTTGTACATCTCATATGTTGCCATGATAGACTTATCAAACTTGACTGAAGAACTTCCTGGAAATTATTTGAAACTGTTGACTGGGGTCCAAAGGTAGCTGCTGAAAGAAAGAGCCTTCTCAGCTGCTGAGATCATGCAACAGCCGGGGTTACGGGTGTGTGGTGCACGCTTGCTGCCACAGTACTTCGGAAGTCTGCATGCCTACAGTATTCAATCCCCAAGGCAGGAGGAGAGCTTGGCTTTGAGGAGGAATCACGGTCTTTTAGACGCAGAACCCACTAGCAGTGCTAGGACTTGGGAGGAATTCCAATGACGATCCTCTATCATCCASGCTAATTTAGTTGCTTGAGGCCATGAGATTTGGGCAAAAGACTTAGAGACTGAGTTAAGTGGGCTTAGGCCTCTATAAGAAGCCGTTGTCTAATTTAGCATGAACTGGTGGGTGACTCCACAAGGTGCTGCCTGTTTACAGGCACCTCCAAAGCTTTGAGTGCCCTAGTGTTTGCTGATTCCCRTGTAATGTGGTATTCTGCCTGCTGATCTATGGGGGAGCTTTCCTGCATTGGATGGTGCTGCAGAGCAGACCGTAGGAAAACGGAGACAGTGAAGATGGCTGTTTCTTGTCGTGACCTCAGTCTTAGTGATACTGCGAGTAGTGATACCAAAACTCTTAGTCTTCGTGTTTCTTTGGAAAAATCTGGCCTTGTCAGGAAGGAATTACTTGAGTAGATGAGATAAAGATCAAGCTGGATAAAACTCTGAATTTGGTGATGCTTTTTGGTCAGATAGAGCTTCATTGTAGAGCACAGAGGAACAGGTTAAAAATTAAAAGTTTTTCACTTCTACTTTCCAACCACTATCTGAAGTACTCATTGCAGAGCTGAGAAAGCACCATGCTAATAAGATCTTTCTATAGATAAAACTCTGGGATTTAAATTGTTCTTGGACTTTYGTAAAATCCAAATATCCTTCAGGATATCAGGACCAGTGGCATGATCTCTAATAGCGAGTGAAAAGTAAATGAACGTTACAAAACCCAATAGGTGTATAGTGGTTTTGGTATGACTGTTAACATGTGTAATATAACATGTAATTATTCCTGTTTTGCAGATAGGGGAACTGAGGCACAGAAAGTGGCACTTGTGTCATTTGTGATGATACAAGAGTCCTGAAATGTATGAGAAAGGTGCCTTATGCTTCTCTCTGTTTAGAATAATGTGCACGKGATGAGTCAAACATTTGCACCATGAATCTCATGCTATGTTGGTCTTCTGTATATATTCATTGTCTGCTTGATGGATATCTGAAAATCACCCGAATTCTCCATATATTGCCAATCCATACTTTGGGAGGAATTTTTGAAATGCCTCATACATCTAATTTTTACTTGGAATATAGCTCTCTATTAATTCATTTTCACATTTAATGAGACAATGCATAACTATGATGGCAGACTTTTAATCTCATTTTTCCACGCTTAAGAGCCTTCTTGTATATTAATCTAATGAAAAGTAAAGATTGGGCAGTTTCATGTAAATCTTCATAAATATTGCTGCTTGGGGCTGCTGCCTAGCTGTGTGAAAGCAGCACTGTTTTTCTCCTGTGACATAAGCTTTAAGGACTTTATGTCCTGATCAAGAAGGAATGCTTTAATAAGCATCCATGTTAGAGGGTTTGTGCTGTGTAAGCTTGGTACAGACCATATGGGCAAAAAGGCACATTGTGTGGCTACAACTGCCCTGCTTGTCATCCCCAATCATACTTGCTCTAATCCTTGTTTTAATTTACTCTGCTTGTACAGCACCAATCCTGCCAGTGCGGTCCTTGGGGTCCCTTCATTCCTGCCACTTATGACAAGGAATATGCAAAGGCACAATTATTCATCCACTAAGGTGACAGAGAAGGGCTCTGCTTGGGAATATGTTCCCAGACTTGCAGCAGCATAATGTCAGTTGTTAAAGCACTTTGCAGTTGCAAACAATTCTTGAGAGACTGTTTTTGAAAAATATTTTTGAACACAGAAGTGCTAAGACTTGCACTGGCTTAAATGAATCCTTATTGATTGAAAAGAATGATGCTGGAAAGGCTTATACATAACACACTCCACACTTTGCCTTTCACTCAAATAGGATGTTTTCTGTCGCCCCCCTCCACTTATTTTTTTGTGCTCTCCTCATTTGTTTAACTGCAGACAAAGGATAATATGTTGAGCCACCCTTATTAAGTCTTACAGATTGTATATTGTTTATATTCTGATGTATACCACATTCCTAAGCGGACAAAAAAATAAAAAAAGGCAACAAAACCCCCTCAAGTGTAGCATTCAGCTTCTCAAGTCCATGATGTATTTCATTTGCTACGGTCAGAGCAATTTTAACAATGCCTTTCATTTTCTTATAGCCTAAAATGATTTTCTTTCTGTGAGGCCATTCTCCAAAACTTCTCTTCCCCTTTCAGGGTATCATTTGCAATTTAAAGCTAACCTGGTGAGTGTACTAACAATAGGCTTGCCCATAAAATGGTTCAAGGCCTGCCTGCATGCCTAATGAGGTTGATGTTGAGCTATTTAGCTCTTTGTCCTTCCATAATATCTACTTAATGCAGTTCAATGGGAGTGGATTGTTAGAAGCATTAAAGATTCTATTAAGTCTTTACTAAAGCCACTCTATTCTAGTCCAGCTGTATAGTGGCAAGAGCATTAAATTTGAGAATGTAGTGGGAACAAGGGGCCTGAAAAAGCACCTATAAAAAAAGGACAAATTTCTTAACGAAGTAAGACCACACTCAATTTAAGACCTGTTACTTTTGTATCTAGATCTAAGGAGTTTGTCAACATGCATCTTGTGGTGTTCTGAAGTAAATTTACTTTCGCTTAATGGATGAACAAAGTACAGTTTTAAATTTTTGCTTATTCCCAAACCACTGCAGTAGGTGTTGGCTTTATTGCACTGTTTAAAACAGCTGAGGTTATTGTTTTGATCTCGGAGAAAATACCAAATTCTTGCAAAAGGCCCCATTTCAGATACCATTTAAATGCAATGTATTTTTTGCATGAACTTAATGTTGTAAAGGGATTGATCTGAGCTGTGCATCTCCATRCCCTCCATGAGATCTGTACACTTTGGGGGAAGATAAACAACACTTCTGACAAAAAATACTCATTCAGTGCATTGTTTTGCTGAAGCAATTGTTTTTTATCCGGCCTGTATGGTGCTAGCCACCAGCATTGARGGGGGRAAAAAAGAAGAAGGGGTAGAATGGCCAGGATTTCACACAGTTGGCATTGACTTGGCTTGAAGAGGCAAGCACTAAGCTGTCTTTTCAACCATAGTAAAAACCCTCCATCTGGCCACCCTAAAACTCTGTTAGCTTGTTCAACTCGCTGTCGGCTGATTGGGCTTTGTGAAGCAGAAGTAACAACATCAATAGTATAAACCCTTGCCACTTGAGAGTATTACATTTCATTTCATGCTTGACTTAATCAAAACTGGGGAAATGAAATTTACACCTTTTTGATGTTCTTTTYCCTGCTGTTTAAGGAGAAGAATCTTAACCCATTTGATCTTCACATGCACCCAATAAATGACCAAATATGCCAAGCTGCCAAAAGCAGACGGCTGCCAGTTGCCAGTTTATGTCAGGTCACTGTGAAAGAGCTTAATGCAGAAGGTCTTAAGTTTCATACCAAATACTCCAATTTGCAGTGCAGTGTTTTGGTGCAACATCAACAATTTAGTTCCCCTCTCCATTAATATTAAAYTACTCTGAAGAAGGCAGAAATGTCATTTTTACTGGCGGGAAATCGCAGTTAGCAGTCGGCTGTTACATGACAGAGTCAGGAGAGAGTGACAGAGATGAAATGGAGCTGGGTTGGAATCGCTGCTTCAAACCCTTGACATTTGTTCCTTTCTTTCCCGGCTCTGATCTACATGATATACACGGTGGTTGTTGTTGTTCTCCCCGCTAATAACAGACAGCGCGGCGCGGGATGAGAGCCGGGGTGCGCGCGCGCGCGGGGCTGGCGACGGCGCGTTCGCGGGGCCTGCGGGAGCCTCGTTAGGCAAAATGCAAAAAGGAACAAAATCAACCGCTAAGGAAGCTTCTGTTTCATGGCTTGGGCGAGAGGAGGTGTCAGAGCGGCCGCCGCAGCCCCGCCTGTCGGCCCCTCGGGAGCCCTCGCTTGGGGCACGATGGCAACGTGGAAGAGGCCGTCGAATACTTGTGCGTTCGGCGGGACAATATCCTGTTTGTTAAATATAAATTAACATGAACACAGGTCCCCCATCGCCAAAAGGCGAGGGGTTTTGACACCTTTTCAGCGGGACAGGCCTGGCCCCAGCAAAGAAAGCCGAGCGCCTGTAAAGGATCTCGTCTCAAAGGGCGATCTTCCCGCAGCCCTTGTGTGACAAGATACATACTTTCTATTCAGGAACAGCCAGATTACGGGTTACTATAGTTTCCCTAATGCTCAAACGGGGCTGAGGCCTAAGCTGAACAGAATAGGTTAAAAGGTGCCGATGTTTGGGCCTGCGAAACCACATGTTGAGAGTCAGGGACCAAGCAAAACAAAGAGCCCATCTCCGCAGGCTTTGATGTCCTCGCCGAGGGACGCGCCGCGCGAAGAATGCGCCCGCGTCCAGCGGCTGCTGCGTGGGAGCCCCGGCCGCGGGGCCCGCATGCTGCTCCCTGGAGCGAGCGCGGGAATTGCGCCCGTTTATCTCCCCTCATCGCACCCGAAAACGCGCGCTGTAGTCCCGGGCATAAACGGGGGGCCCTCGAAGCGGGCGGTTCAGCTGGGTTTGGTTTGTTCTCTTCTGCACGCCCTTCCCGTCCGGCTGGCCCTCGGCATTCCCTTGGCTTTGCGGTGCGCCGGCTCTAACCTGCTCCTCCTTTTGGTGCCCGCCGTGAATCCGCCCCCGCGCAGGAGCCGCGGCCGCTCTGTGCCTCCTGCACGGATCGCTCATCCTGCTCTTTTCCCCCATTTGTGAGCGCGCGGCGTTTTCAAACAATTCATATTCACCGCAAAAATGTTCTGTGTGCGATATCCCCTGATAGCCCCGGCGATGCTTTTGCATTTTTCATAAGCAGGATTAAAATACCCGCTCTTTATGCTCGTGCTGTAGCTTTCCTCCGTTCTGTTGCAACTCGGTTTAGCGTTTTATTTTTTTATTAAAACCCATGTAAGCAAGATAAATGTGCATTAGCACTAAAGGGAGAGCGCCTGCTTTGATAGGTTGTATTGCCGCAGTTTGCCACTGCTCTTTTAAGTATTGCAGCGCTCCAGATCCGAGTATTATGCAAAGCAAAATTAATCAGCACCTGCATCTTTTAAAATAACAGCATTCATGAATTCTAAAGTTTTATCAGTATTATTGTAATTCTGATTGTCATTGGTTCTTTATACCATTATGGAAAAATATCTAATTGTAACAACTGTATTCCTATAGTGAACATATTACTTGAATTCAAGCCCTTACAATGGCAATAGGATAACTGTCCTTGAATTTGAGCCTTTTGTGGTACATCAATAGGCTTACAATGTGCTGAATTAGCAGGCATATTAATGGGCAGATGCAGCACCAGCCCATTCTTTTTACCCAAATCTTCTTATGCAAATACCCCATGAATCCAGTTCAAAGAGCTAGCTTTAAAATGAGCTGCTACACACATTCAGATGGGGCCTTTCACAACCAGCAATGGGACTTAGATAGAAAGTGACATGAGAAAAGTTTAGACACTTGTTTTTATAACTGAACATGATCTTGTTATCATAATCTGATACTGGTAACTGGCATGGTCTGGTTGTAGAATTTTAAGCCCTTAACAGAGGGAGATAATCTAGGCCTTTGTGGCCGAATGTAGTGAATCCTGCACTTGGTGAAAGCTCTCAATGAGAACCGCAGTTCATGCTTTCGCAAACAAAACTTTTTCATGGCGAAAGCTTTTATCCTATGATAATTACTTAACTGGCTGCGGTGGCGCCTTTAGCGCTAGCGAGCTCCTGACGAGGGCAAATAAAAGAGGTTGCAGTATTCTAGGATAAATAAATTATCGAATAAACAGGGTTTGTTTGCTCGTTGAACTACGTGGTAATGAGGTCATTATTAAAAATGGTAATGAAAGGCAGCACGGCTAGTAAAAGTTAATGCATTTTGTGATCTTTCTTTTGTGCGTGGTATTGCTTGTGATTTTCTGACATCTACTGCGTCTTGGTGAGAGTATTTTTAATGTTTTAATTGCATATTTGGGAAAGCCCACTAAAGGATATGATGAATAGTTTTACTAAATCCTCCAGGTTGAAGCCATTTCCTTAAAGGTACTTTAAATTTGTCTGCCATTTTGAAGAAGATATATGTTTTTCCAAGTGTTTTTTTTAAAAAAAAACTGTTTGTTTTAACATGTCCAAAAGATGTCAAGGAGGAATTTCATCTTGATATTTCCCATATAGACTGACCAAACTTCCTTAAAGCAATACTTCCTACAGAATATTCTATAGGAAGAACACAGGCAACTGAGAATTGGTTCTCAGCTGGAGCAGATTGGCATAACTCATTGACTTCTGTGGATCTGGTCCACACTGTTTCAGCCTTTGGTAGAGTGTGGAGTTGAAAGACTTAGATAATGTAAACTGCAGAAGATTGTTTTAAGAAATGGGGTGGAAAATGTTTTGCTCTTTTATCATTGCATTTGGAAAATCAGAATGTACAGTAGACTAACTCAGTGCAGCATTATTGATTGGTTTACTTCTTATAATTTCTTTTCTGAAATGAATGTTTATAGGACGTTTTGAAGCTTTGATGAGATGATTCCTGTATCCAGTTCCTTAGAACAGCAGATGAGCATTAGAGCGAGTGTGTCATTTAAGTGGTTGTTTTCAGTGTAATACAACAATTGTGTACATATGCATACTGGCAAAAATATTAGAGATTGTCCTTGATAGCACTCATGGAGGAAGGTGGTTTTGAAATCAAAACTTTTAATTTCTAAGTGGCAATTTTCCATTAAAGTGAAATTAGCCCAAATTAAAGAGTTTCATTGTCACCTTCTGTATGGATCCCATTGATTTTTAAGACACTTTAATACTTGCAGAACCTCCATGAATGTGTGTTTTAGTGCTTTGAGAAACTGGGACATAAAGTGCTTGAGAGTAGGCTAGGACTGTCTGATGGAGAAAGATGAACTGCATCCTCAAGGGATTCAAATTCTTGGTTTTGTCATATTGTCATCTGACTCTGAAATAATCATTTCTGTCTGCTTCTCCTGCCTTTATTTGTGTTCAGAGGAGAGTTTCTCCTTTTTTTTTCCCCCTTTATTTCCTTCTAGGAAACTTTTTTTTGTGCTTTGGGCCCCATGCACAAATCAGTGTTTTCTACCTACAGGTGTTCACCCAGCAGTAATGTTGCACTGCACTTCATCCCAGCCAGAACAAAAAATTGAATTATACTCACAAAATATGCCAGTGTTCCCAGTCTTGCGCCTTCATCAGGACTGAAACGTTAGTAAACACGCGTCTGCTAAGTGCCCATCAACAATAACAGCATCACAGAGGTGTGAATGAAATTGTTTCTCTGCTAGCTGGAGTGCAACAAGGCTTTGCTATTTAATGAACAGCCCTAAATACTCTAGATTCTCCCATCACGTTCATGCTGGTAGATAGTAATGCCGATGCTCTCTAACATCACCAGAGTCACTATCATTACACTTCGTTTGCTGCTGCTTTATAAACTCTCACAGTTTTGTTTAATTTCCAGGTATTAGATGTGCAATATCCTACAGCAAATACAATAACAGGCTGAGTGAATCTCATCTTTTCTCTGTAATTTCAAAGCAGAAGTTTAAAGCAGAAGACAACATGTGTCCTATTTAAAAAATGCTATCGAGCATGATTTCTGCAGGCAGGCACTAATTCAGAACTGGGTGACATCCTCAGTCATACAGAAAGCTGGTGACAAGTTCCTGAGGTTTGACAGTGAAACCCAAATCATCTCATTCAGAGTGTGTCTTTCAGCCTGCGCCTTCTACCTATTTGTGACACTTAGGGGAAGAAAAGAATTATTCACTTAGTAATAAATAACTTAGGTTTTCTGAGCTGTTTATCCCAATAGCACTAGGAGTTTATATGGATGTGTTAAGTATGGGACTAGGTTAAAATCAATCATGTGGTAGTATGGTTCTCCTGCATGCATATTAGCAGAAGTTTTGAGCCTGGTAAGAGGCACGTACTCATGTGGCTGTGGTATAAAGCATTAACAGAACCCTTATTCCTGCAATTCACTGGCCATTTTCTTTCAGAAATACTTAGCATCTTAGGGAAGGAACTTTTAAAAGTAAAGCAGGTGGTTTCCTGACGCTACCATGGCTTTCTTAGTGCTCTGGTTTGGTTTAAAATAAAGGTTTGGGTTTCCCTAAGTGGTCAGACCCCTTGCAGATAAAAGCAGGGACAGAGCATGCTTGTGTTAGACCAGCGCAATGATCACGGGCTGGAGTTTGGAGCCTGAATGTTCTCAGCTGGTACTGAGGGGAGACTACGAAGAAGGCAGCACGTTTAGCTCGGAAGATTTAGAGAATGAGCTTCTTTACTGTTTACGATAGCCCTACAAGTGCACAGTTTATTAGCAGGCTGACAGAGAGGAGAAGGGAGGTCGGCGCTTTAATCCAGGATCTCTGAGGGTGGGAAAAACAATCTAAACACGTTACAGTAATTCAAATCCCTGTAAATACTCTGCTGAATGCTGAAAAGCAGGTAAAATTATTATTGCTCCCAAGGCAGCTTATAAATATGTTATTGTATTGGCTGAATCCAAACATAAAATATTTTCTTCCTGATTTGTAAAGCGATTGACCGATGTAATAGACACCACTGACTAGCTCTTAAACTTGGTTTTAAGATTTAGATTTGTTCTCAATGTTAGAATTAACTCTGGCTAGGATACATGATATATTTCTATTTTACAAGAGAAATATCCTTGCTTTCAGAAGAAATCCCTTTCTTAAATCATCTGCTCTGTCATACTCCCTTAGTCACTTTATTTTTCCTAAAATTTAGCATATATGCCAACCTCTTTCACACCTCCATCTGCTTGTTCTCTTTTTTCTGCCTTGGTTCCTGTCTAATAATGCATTGAGCTCTGTTTTTGGTCATAAGGGCATTAGCTAAAGCAGTAGTTTCCCAGAGTTGGTGCCAGAAAAGTAGACTGAATGCCTTAAGAATGATGAAAGACATAAATATACAGAGACGCTTATTGATCTGTATGTGTGCAAGAGTGGAGATGGATGGATGGATAGATGGACATGCACACAAATAAATAATAAAGCCAGTGAATGTACATACAGATCTACCAGAAAAGTCCTGGATTTCTAAAATGCTTTCCCTCATAGTCTGGTTAATGAATACAAATGCAGTGCAAACTCCAGCAAGCTTAATACTTACAATGGTTTGTTCCCAGACATCTACAGAGTGGTAAGGAGGAGAATTAACATAGGATTATCATATTTTACACATGGACATGTTTGCCAATCCTTTTAAGAATACTTTAAGGACAGATCTGGAGTCTAAGTATTAGGAAGTAAGAATCACTAAATATAGATTGTGCAAACCACTTAACCATAATTCTTTTGAATTTCTTGATGAATGACACAACTGCATGTTCAGTTGCCTGCTATATAAAGAAGTAAGCCATTTTAATTTTTAAATATGGTCCATAATCTACCTTAAATATTTAGCAAGCTTTCCTTTGATTAGCTAAGTCATTTTTGGCAGTATGAGAAGCTATACACAACTTCAGCGTTATCAAATGTTTGCTCTGAAAGTTGATGACAAAAGATATGCGTGCCTTCCTGAGTTTCAGGATTCAGCACATTCGCAAGGCGCATTCCACAGGTGTTGGAGGTTTTGTGCAGGTATAATCAAGTACCTCATACGTACAGTCACCTGGCTGCATTACGCAGCTGTCTGACAATGTAGGCTGTGGTTCCACGATCAGCAATATCGGCTCTGTGCGCCGTCAGAGCACCCCACGGTGCAAATTTGTTCTGCACAAGGAGCAGCTACATGAACGTGAATGTGTTTCTGTGTACTGGGGCTAGCTTGCAACATGCATTTGGTGTTGGCTGTGGTAGGACATGCGCTTATCAGATCTGGCGTGAAGGCTGCTGGTACACAGGTAACGACATCACAACCTTGAAGGGGCTGCAAGAAAAACGTGGCAAAGTGAGTTGATTTGGCACTGCCTCTGTGCGTCTTGTGACCACAGTGTTTTTAATATGGTGTTAGAGACCTTAAATCAGGTTTTAGTACATTGTAAAATGGATCCTCAGATGCATCTGCCATTAAAAATATTTCTTTACAGTAAAATCATTACTTAAATGTTCTTAATAACACTTTTGCAGAGATGAGGAAAGTATTTGTTTTCAAGAATCATTTTCTGGTGTGCCAAAGCAGTTCTTGGGACGGGAAAAGGTAGGTTTTGAACCTAGAAGAGAATAGAAAATAGTATTGCTTCCTCAAAGCTTTTAAACTGTATCACTAATGGAGAGTTCTTTAGGGAGGCTGGCAGTATTTTCCTCTATGTCATTTCCTGCCTTTCTGCCTCTCCTGTGTGGAAGAGAATTAACAAATGTAGTTAATAAAATGATGGAGCCAAACACTTTACTGATAGTGTAAAGAGGGGCCACCAGAAGTGCCTTGGGAAGTAGGTTCAAAGAAGGTGCTAAAGAAGCTTTTCCCCTAAGACATAGCTGTGCTGGAAGAGGTTGGCCAGAGATCCTTTACCATACCTGACTAGACAAAATCATAGTTGTTCTTGATCATTTTTTTCTGCATTTTTTTTCCAAAGGAATTATGGCTCTTCATACTAGGGCCGTAATTCAGGTGCAAAATAGAACTTCATAATTCTAAACCGAAAGTTATATATTGGTTAATGATCGCACTTCCAACAAAATAATGATGATCCTAAATGTTTTCTTGCTGAAATCCACCATTAAATGTCAACTGTGTAAATATGCTTGAAAGTACGTTTTCATAGGGGTAAAGCATCGTATTCATTTAGAAGTCCTACAACAAGGCATTCTTTGCTTTCCTCCTTTGAGGCACAAGGCTGAAATTCTGTGCTGTTTCCTCTGTTTATCCTCAGGCCTTAGACTTAAAGGCAATTATTAATGATTTTAAATTAGTATTTTGCAGGGTGATGGGGGGTGTTTGAGGTCACATGAGCAATCCTTCTGGTGTTATCCTGTACGTGACTCCTCCTAGTAGCGAATGCTTGCAGAGCAGGCTATATAGGAGCGGTGCATCATCCTTTCCCATGTAAATTGTCCCAGCAATCAATGGGTCCTTCTTCGGTGAAGTTAGCAGGATCTGAGCATACCTTGCACAGCAGTGTGCAGCACTTCATGTTTAAGCCACTGGAACATAGCATTAATTATACTGGTGCATCTAATGGGGCTGTCATTATCTTATGATGGATTTTTCCTGATAACCCAGAAGCCAGATGTTCATTTGGTCAGTGTCCAAAAGAAGTCTGCTTGTCTATAGATCTTTCACTTGGCATTCGGTGCCGTTTTCATAGCGATGCACTTGCAATTGAGTCTTTCAGTTGTCGGTATTTTTGGGGGGGAGCGGGGGTTAACACAACAATGAGCTCAACTGTATTTGCAACTGAACTGTTTGAAATTGCATCAGGCAATGACTCAGTCTAGGTCACTCTTCAGCTGCTCTGAGTTCTCACCCAAATGTTTGTTAAATCAGTTTTGGTCGCTTTTGATTTATGGGTACGTGATTAAACAAGGAGGCTGGAACAGCAGAAAGTATCTGCTGCCTTTAGGGAAGCACAAGGCCTGGAAGTTGGCGGATGTTGGCTCTGCAGCAGATCAACCAAGCTGGAGCAAAGGTCATCCTCTAATGGAAAGAAAAACAAAAATAAAACACTCCCATTCCACTGTGAGGAGATACTGAGCTACCAGGGGGAGGGAGAGCTCCGTAATATACTGCTGGGCTGATCTTTATAGTCTTTCACTACTCTTTCCTCCCCCGGATAAATTACACGGTCTGAAGGACCTGTGACCGGCCTAGACAGTAATGAAAAGTGCCACTGACCAGCCTCTCCTGTGAAGAAGAGCACGGTGCAGGGCAGAACCTGGTCCCTCCTTGTGCTCTCAGTCTCCTTCTGTGGTGTCAGCTGGTGTCCATCATATAAATAGTTGTAGATGCAGTACCTTGGTCAATGAGAGGTCTGTGAAAGGAGATGCTTCCTCTTATTTTCATTTATTCTTGAAATTTAAAGAGGTTCTTTGGTCTCCACAGAGAATCTTGTGAGTTGAGGGCATCTTGCTATCTAGGTTGCCTGTGTCCTTCAGGTCTTCTTCCTGTCTGAGGGGTATCAATATGCCATGGCTCAGGTTCAGGTCGTCATCTCCTTGAGCCCACTTGTCCAGCTATGGGCCTGGCTCTGCTGTTTCACCAGCCTTCCTCCATGCAGGAAGGCAGCAAAGTGCTGAGAGGCTTCCCTGAAAACATTGTGTCTGATTTTGCAGTGAGTCCAAATCGTAAGACCTGGAGCCTGTTATAGTTAAGCCCTGTAGAAGTTTTCCACTGCTTACTGATGGGAGTAGTTAAAATTACAGGTAATGGAGTTGCATTAGCTGAGGGTTGAACACCAAACTTTTATTCTCAAGGAGAGTTATCTTGGAGGATCTGTTTGCTAATGTGTTCTTTCGTATTTACACTTAGCTTTTGTTTTTATAATTACTATATTTAAGTATGAGATTAGAAATCATCAGTTTGGGAAGTTACAGTTTGTTGTTGTTGTTTTGCTTTTCAGACTTTTTTATAGAGAAATCTTTTGTATTTACCATGTGAAGAACTAAATCTTACTTTTGGCCAGGTGGAAATTTGCTATTTGCCTTAGGTCCAGGATTTCAATGGAGTCTTTCTCATTTCCAGTTTGTAATATTTCTGTGGTCACACAATTGCTGTTTTCTGGGGAAATATGATCTCTATTATATTATGCAAAGCTCTTGTTTAAAACCATAAAGCTAGTGTCCAAATTGTGGAAACAGAAATAAATGTGTGGGAAGGCTTAGGTGTGTACATACAACACTGCTTTTTCTGTGTATAATGAGACAAGAAACCCCACACTTTTAGTTTCCATCTAATGGGGGAGAGAGGAAAAAAGGAATTCTTTGCTAATAGCTGTGAATCCTGAGATAACCATTATTGTTTGGTTGAAATGGGCAGAATAGCGAATCGTGCTCCTCAGTGTTCTCATTAAAACGGCGCTCTTCCTCAGTCTCAGGTGCAGTTGATGCCAGTCGCATGCATTTCCAGCGTAGTTCGTTCTTGTCTTTGCTTTCTGTAGCTCTGCTTCGTCCAAAATCCCAGTCATTAGCATGCAAAATTCCTGCCTTTGAAGCCAATGGCATACTCCTGTGTATTGCCATCTATTGCAGCTTCGGGGTTCTATTCTGCATCTTAAGAGTGAAATCCCTAGCCAAATTGTCACCCTGTTATTAAGGTCCAAAAGAGAAATATACAACTAAAGGGAACATGCAGACTTTGAAGCACTTTTATTTGGGAGGAGCAGAGAAGTGCCACTACTACTTCAGTAAAGCTAGTGGCAACTTTTTGCATGGACAGGAAGCAGTACATAGGCATGTGTGTGTCCACATAAATTTCTTTTCTTTAAATTAAAAACCCCATAAAAGAAAACTGTCCGGATGGACTGGTAATAAATGGAAGGCTGACTCAGTGTCTGCCATAGCCATTAATGAGCCTTTCCTACACTCCCTAATCATCTTGATTGCCTTATTGAATGAAGCATATGACACAAGCCTTGTGCAGAATCACAGTAACGCTCCAGCACTCGCTTTCCTTCTTCATAGGATAAGTGGTGATTTACTTCTGGCACTTTTTCAAATGGCAACTCTTTAAATTTGTGGTATCCCACCATTTTCCAATTGGATCTTCTCCTACCCATACACTAAGTTTCTCAGAGCTCCAGTTCTCTTCAAGGCCAGGAAAAGCATTCCAAGCCCAAGGACTAACCATTTTGCTTCTCCTTTATGAAGTCAACACACTTCCCTCAAGAGGCAATTGACTGAAGTGCAAAAGAGCAGCACAGGTATCTACTTTTAAAGCCTCTTGAGAAGATGATCCATGCAGTTTTAACCAATAGATCCATTATCTCTACTTAGCAAAAGGTTTGTTAGTAAAGAGTCTGATTTTTAATCATGCCAAGGTTATTTGGGTAGCCCTTTTGAAGAATGTATCTGTGGTGTCTCTAATGAAAAAGCAAAATCCTGCAACTCATATTATCCTATGAGTACTATGAGCTTCCTGTTGCTGTTTGCAGTCTCAGGAAAAACATGAAGGTTACAATGGAAGTGGAAAGGGAAATGATTGAATGAGCTTTGAAAACTGAACTACTCTTCCTTCTTCAAAATAATCCTTTTGGGCATGGCTAGAAAGAAGTAGAGTACAATGGCAATGAAGTCTATATCAACTTAAGCTTTTGCTTAGGTTTTCAAACCTATTACTGGGTATATACATTTTTAGCAGAGCTCATTCAGGCTTGTAAAAAAGACCTGAGTCTGTTAACTAGCAGTTAAGTACATTGTTAATGACACTATGCAATTTCTGGTATTCTGCTTTGGTCTCATTTGGTTTTGTGAACAAAACTGTACGTATTTAGCCCATAACGACAAAGCAGATTTTCTGACTGTTGATACTTTAAAAGGCTAGATGACTAATATTTTAAAAGTTGTGTATTTTAGCAATGTGCTGTCAGCGTTTTCAAGTACCTGCTTGTCCTTTTCCTGTAATTTTAGTTCTTACTGGATTACAAGATCGCTGCATTATGCATGCAAAATAATAAATATCTAGCTCAGTTTACCACCATACTACTTCTTTTATATCACCATTTTTGCACAGTATGAATCTGATCAGCCCATGGGATGCTAACTGTTAGAGTCCTCATTGCTTATTTAGTATTCTAGAGAGGAAAGGCTGTAAGCACAGTATTTCTTATCAGTAGTATTGCCGTTTCAAAAGATCAACACATTTTGCAATGTAGTAGATAAACTGTAATATGTGGGTGAGTGGGTGTGTTGCACATGGAAGCCCTGGTGAGGAACTGGGCTTTGTACATACCTGTCTTCCACAAAAAGCCTGCAGTGTAAGCAAAACATGAGGAGAGGAAAATAAGGGACCCTGAAAGACGATGGCGAGCCATTAGCAAGGTAACAGTACAAGAGAGATGGAAGGTTAAGGGAAGAAAACAGAGGAAAATAACTTTGGAGACAAAACTGTTGACTGGAGGACATCCATGATGCACTTAGAGTAAGCATTAAGCACTGTGTATTCTACTGAAATAGTCTGCTCTCTAGAGGTCTAATTTGCTTTCCTTTACTTGTGAAATCCGTTTTGTGTGCTTGGAAGAAAATGGAATTTTAGTTCTTTCCTAATATTGCAGTATGTGGAGAAAAAGAATAGGATGTGTCTTATTTCAACAGGAACTCAGGATGACTTCTTTAATGTGAACA
Source organism: Eudromia elegans (assembly GCA_003342815.1). Classification (NCBI taxonomy): domain Eukaryota; kingdom Metazoa; phylum Chordata; class Aves; order Tinamiformes; family Tinamidae; genus Eudromia; species Eudromia elegans. The sequence continues at coordinate 1,368,678 of PTEX01000072.1, read as the reverse complement.
AGGGTGTTAGGTATTGTGAACTATAAAAACATTTCATTGTTAGACAAGGAGAGTTAAATGTATCGTTTTTAGCAATCTTCCAGATTAAGCAGCCAAGTTTTGTTCTTCCCTCTGTCACTATGACATCATTTTGTTTACACTAAGAAATTATTTTAGAGCTAAGACTTAAGCTGAAACAGCTTATTTGATGTAGCAAGAATTCATAAAACATTCTTAGAAGTTTTCATTCTTGTCTCACTAAGAGGAAGTCAAAATAAACATTTTCAGGCCTATAAGTTATGCCCTTTAAACATTACTCCCAGTGCTTTGTTTCATTTTATTGGCCAAAAGCACAAAAAATATTAGTGAATGGGTTAATACACAGGATAAAAATGAGAGAAAATCTGTGCATTTTTGCAAGAGGCTGGTCTGCATTGTGTGTGTGGCAGAACTGGGGCTGTGAAGGACGGGGCAGGAGAGCCGCCCATCAAGGCCCAGCTGAAGCACTCGTTTGCAGGGATAAGTTGCAGTATCGAGGTTAAAGCATTAAGCACTGACACTGTAAAGTCCTCCCGTAGCTGGAGCTTTGGGTGGAACTTTAACGCCTTTAGGACGGAGGCACGGCTGGCCCCACATGTGTGAGCTACAAGGGCGCGCTGTCTGAGGGTGATGCCGCCATGTCTGGTGGCTCTTGCTGGTGATGTGGTGAAGTCGCTTCTGAAAGTGTTGCCCTCCAGCGCAGGGCTGTGAACTCAGACCACTCCAGTTACGGTTATTCTTGGAAGTGCTCGCTTCCCATTCCTCCGGAAAAGCTCCCGTGAAAGGCTCCATTGGCTTCTCTCTCTCCAAGCTAGTGTGCAAATGCCAGGCTGGTTTCTCTCTGCCCCACAGCTCAGCTGCAGCCCTTGCCAGCTGCACGGGTCTCGGTAAGCTGAGTGAGGAGAGGCAGAGCCCCTGTCCCCTTCTAGGGCCGATTTGGGGTACAGGAGTGACATGTTTAACCAAAGAGCTTCTCTCGTGATTGGGTGGCTCCCTATGACGACGGGGCAGCAGAGCTGGGGACCCTGAGGGAAACAGGGTATGTTGAACCCTGAGGGAAAGAGAAGCTTCTTTTTGGGTGGAGATCAGAAAATTATTAATGAGACTGAAGTAGGAATTAGTAATCACTACACTGGGAGGCATCTGGCTGCGTAACTGAGCAGTCGATTGGCAGTCACAAGCTCGTAGATCACCATGGTTTGGGTGCGCCCTTCTCCGCGCTTGTCCCACACGTCTCCTCCGGGCTGCAAGGAGGAGGTTGGGGATGATGAGTGTGTCCCTCCCTGGTTGGAAAGGTTCTCTGTGTGTTGGAAGTGCAGTGATCTCGATGGTTTTATTTCATCACCAAAAATAATCAAATGCTGTGTTAATGGTCATGGGTTAACATGGGACTACTAGTCTCTCGGCTGGTTTGAGGGACAGGAGCTAACTAGCACCTCTGTCTTTTTGGTATGATCCATTTAGTTTAGACAAAAACAAAGATATGTTTAAGATAAGACTGTTGTGCCAAACTCTTATCTTTTTTAGTTCAGACTAAAAGTTCTTGTTAAGAGTCCTTGTTTACAGCACCGTTTAGTCGGTCTTACGGGCACAAAAGGTGCTTTTGTTGGATCCCATCTTTCTCTTAGGATGCAAGAAAGCGTAAAGGAGTCAAAACAACTCATCTCTCATTGTTAGCATGAGACACCAAAGTGATTTTACTGTTTGCTGATAACTGTAGTGGAGCCGTAAGCACTGGAACTTCACTGTGGGGCTGGAGATTCCCATAGCAAGCATAGTGTGTACAGTGTGAGAAAGAGAAACATGATCAGGGCTCCTCTGAAAAAGAGCAGAATATACACACAGCAGGGATGGGAATATCCTAGAAACAAACAGCAGGGAGCCGAAAAAGGGAAGAAACTGTGCAGGAAATGGAGTTGCAATTCTGATTTCATCAGAGAGATGGGTGGAAGCAGAAGAGAGGAGAAACCCAAGGAATTTTATGAAATCAGGAGAGAACAGTGTTATGTTTACTCTTGACCAGTAAACCACGTTTTCACACTGAGTCTGTATTAAGGAGCTGAAGGAGCCTAGAAATTACAAATGAGATGTCAGCTCCTCCTTATGGCTCAAATTTTGGTTTGTATCATTTGACCTAAACTTAGTTTGTTTCTTTCCTATTTCATCTTTTTTCCTTAAAATATTCTTCATTTTCAGGAAGTCTAAAGTTCAGTCTAAACGTAATTATTTAAGTCAAAAAACTGATCTTTGGAGCCAAGTCAACACAAAAAATTTTGTTAAACTGACCCAATAACACCAATAATTTTGCTCTTTTCTAAGTGATCTTTTGGACAAATCTATTACTAAAACCTGGTTTTCTCAGCTGTGCTTCTAAGGAAGGGCTGCTCGTGTGGACAGTAACAAAATCCACTGAATCTGTCATAAAGGGAGAAGGGGACATCACCACTATGTAATATAAAAAATGACGAGTCAAAAACAAATAGCAGAAGAGTGAAGATGCAGACACAGTGCTGTGATAGTGAGATTCATGAGATACTTCTAAATGGACAGACTTGATAGGAGGAAAGCAAAAAGCATGAAGCACGGATAAATAGACCAATTCTGCTAATAATCTCTTATGTGTTTAAACCATGTTCTTTATTCTCATATTTTTCACAGTGCAGTAATGCCTTTGGAAGTTATAAGCATTTTCCTGCATCTTTTCTTTTTGGCACTTTTTGGCAATTATTAATTATTTCTACTCGAGCGCAACAAATACAAAACAAAGTAGATGAGCCTTTAAAAATGTAATATTGCTCTTAATCAAAAGGAAAATTTTAAATGCTGGATGAAATGGTTAAGATGGCACAAGGGCAATAATTACATTATATCTACTAAGTGTTTTAAGCAAATATTCATTCTATCAGTAGCAAAATTAATTTGAATTTAAAAATGAGGAAAGGGGGTGGAAGGCTAAGGCCAATGAGTGGTCCCATAGGATCCTTGGATTGACAGGTAGAGTAGAGCAAACCATGAGATGGAGAGGAAAAGGACATATCTCATTAGAGTGTCATGTTAACCTGCAGGGATTAAAGTCTGAGGCCTCGTAGGAGCTGATTTTTTTATTTCTCTAGAAATCAGGGCTGGTAAGCAAAACTGGGAGAAGTAATAGCATTGGGCTATCTACCCTACTGTGTTGTATGATCTTGGTAAAGTTTTCTTAATAAAAGACAGAAATTAGTCCTTAGTATGTGTGATTAGAAGAGGAAACAGAGAATTGTTTTAATTAATTATTTAAAGTGATTTAATAAAAAGCAATATTTGAATATAAATTTTAATTTCCCTGCAAATAAGTCATGGCTCTGGATGGAGAAACTTTACATTTAAATCCAGTGATTTGGAGACTCCTGCCTAGAAAGGGAGCCCAGATGCACTACATCTGTTACAGGTCTCAGAGGACGGGCCCTGACTGCTGCTCTGTGGATGTGGAAGCTGCTGATTTTGCCATGCAGTAGGAGAGCGGGACAATATTGCAGCCTTATGAAAGTAGGTGGAACTTCCATTTTCCCCAGAAGAATGAGTGATCTGTGACACGCGTTGATTTGCTGAACAGGAAACAAGGTTTAAAAATGATTAATTTTTTCCACTTTTTTTTTCTTTTAATTACTCATTAATATTGAAAAAATAAAACATAGGAATATTTTATTGACCTTATGGACATAATTTTCAAACCAAGTCCTTTTTTTTTTTTTCCTGAACTGAAGATAGGTTCTGCTGTCTTCTGAGCTTGGGATGAGTGTTAATCAGCTTCAGGAAAGGAGCATTGGGCCAGCAGGACCTAGAAATTTCTGCTTTGCCATCTTCTGCCTGCCACTCTGGCCACGGAGTGACCTTCTGTTGGCAAAACTTTGAGAACTTTTGCTTATAGCACTCCTGTATTGCAGTTGTTCAATGAGATGTGTTCATTCTTTCCGAGTCAAGATGAAGATGAGGATTTTCTGCTAGCAGCTTCCCTGCAAGGTAGGGAATTGCCATTGTTTATATATAGGGAGGTAAGGTGAATAAAGCAAGGTGCATCTGCATGAACCAGTGTATTGCAACATAAAACTTTACTATTACAGAAAAGGCAAAGTAAATGAACTCCCAGGCAGAGAGCTGGCCAAGAGAGTTGTACTAGCAGCACTCACCACCTCTTGGCACCTGAGCAAGATGACTTGGACACCTGTGTGTGTGTGTGCTCTTCTATGGTTATAGTCTGTGTCACTAGCCTCCTAACCTCCTGACTGTCTCTTGTGGTCCTCTCTTATTTTACTCATTGAAATTAAACACTGCATTAGGTAAATAGTGCTACAGAGAGCCAAGTCACCTGTATGTGTTTTGCGTCTGCCCCAGAACAACTCAAACTAGCTCGAACTAATCACACCCAAAGCAGGAAAGAATAGTTGCCCTTCAAGGCTGCTGTGTTTAAGAGCTATTCTTAAAGAGCTATCAAAATGCTCTTTTAATCCTGAAAATACTCACATTTAAATTCAAGGAGGGAGCACTAGTATTAAAAAAAAAAAAAATGTTGTGTAGTAATGTTCAAGTATTTGCAGAGACACCTGCAGTGTGTAAGTCATTATCATGTTGAAACTAGGGATAGAACTTTTTCCTTTTCATAAACATGGAATTAATTCACATCTTTTACTTTCTTCCATAGTACTGGTTCAGAGCATCATAAGCTCCATGTCCTGAATTTCTTGATTCATGTCTAAACATTGACTATACCCTAATTAATCCTTTTGTGCCACAAGTTGAATTTGCCCTGCATGCTTTTCATTGCCAAGGAAAGATGCACCAAATCTGCTGATGCCAAAGAGGTAATGTCTATTTAACATGCATCAGCACTCACTCTCCCTTTGATAACTGCTGATCCTACTGCACTTAATAATACACTGCTAGGTTAAGGATATACACAGCTGAGGCAGTGCTATCTATCAGGGTGTGTGGTTATACTGTAATAATCACATTTTAGGGTGTGTTTCAATTTTACAGGGCAGTCATTTACTTCAAATTACCTTGTCATTTCTTACAGTTATTGTGTAATTCCTTTATTAAAGAAAAAATATAATTTGCCTGTTAAGGATGCATTAAGTAACACTAATTATAATGCTTTGCACTTATCAGGTTTTTGATGCTCAGTATTTTATAAACGTTTTGCTAATTATTCTTTACAACATCCTTGTGGGGAGCAGCTAGTAATAACTCGGCCTGAAAGTTAGCAGCGCTGGGCCAGGGAAGCCCAGAGGTTTGCCCGATGCTCCTGTGGTTTGTGCAGGAGCGGGGCTTAGAGCTGGGATTAATATTGAGTTGTTCCTGTCTGCTGGGTCATGCTCTCACCAATCTCTCTTTCCCCCAAACCATATAAATAGTCTCAAGAGTTATTTCATCTTTAAAACAGAAAAAAGCATAGCCTTAAAATAGCATAAGTCAGTTCTGTGATCAATAAAGCCCTGTGTGTGCATAGAAAAGATTTGCTTCTAAATAGTTCTGGTTAAAAAATGAAATTCATGTTCACCACTATTAGAGCAGGCCTTTAGAGGCAGCAGAAATCCAAGCAAATGTCCACCAGTTCTTTTTTCTTGAAGTTTTGTCAACTAATTAGTGGTTGTGAGGGAGTCATCTAAGTTTCTTTTGCCTCCTTTAAGATCTTCCCAAGCTTCAATCTAACTAGTAGCTGTCGGCCTGTGATTAAATTTCTGAGCTGCCTTTGGTCCCCAGAGTGTTCAGTGCAGTAAAAAGAAATGTTTCCAGCTGCAGGCTTCTGAGAGGCCAGGTAGAAAGGCAGGGAAGATGTATCCTCTGTCACTTGTAGATGCACCATCTACAAATAGAGAGGAAGGAGAGGCAGTAAGCAGAAAGTGAGATGACTGAAGTGGGAGCAGCTACATGCTCAGGGCTTCAAAAAAAAGCAGGCCATTGGATATAGGTCAGTATATGGAGAAGAAAAAGCCCTTTTTAACTTTCTATCCAGATGAGAACTTGGAGAACAAGCTATTGCAACAAATTTATCAATGTGGTCAATTTTAAAGCGTTCTTTAAAGTACTGGAATATATTACTCTGTATGTGTGCATATATATTTATGTATATGTAATATTGCATTCCAATAATGCAGTATCATGGAACAGAATATAATATGGGTATCAAATCAAGTGAATTTATAAGATTCAACTTCCACTTTCTAAAAAAATTAGAAATATGTGTAAGCATACAGCAGCTTAAAGCTACTCAAAACTTAAATGCTTGTATTTGATGATATAGTGGATACCTTCGTTTTCTGAGTGTGGATATAATATACATATTTATCGTAGCTGGATTGTTTTCAACTACTCGGCCTTTCTCTTTTGGTGACTGTTCATTTTGGTTCCAGCGTTGAGGGCATTCAAATTGAATCCCCTGGTCTCCCCATATTAAAGTTAATTACTTTTAAGCTTCCACCCCAGTTATCTCTGACTCAGGTATTTTGTTAACACTGCAAATGCTAAATAATCATTTAAAGGTAATAGGTGACCTTTCTGATTTTCCCAAAGGTCCTACTTTTCCAGTGGGATCATGGTGCAATACTTAGCCAACATGATCCGATTGGCTTTGGAGGAGCTTCACCTCCTCCTCCCTGAGGATCCTAGCCTTACAAATGTGTTGTTTTTTCTGATTCTGATGGTGCTGGGTATTTTTGTCAGGACTTCATTATTCATGGTATTTTGCTACAATATAAACCTCAAGGTCTTTACGATAAGACAAAATGAAAACCATAAAATACTGCTCCCTTGGAGTCGCTGATAGACTGTTTATTTTCCACAAACAAGAAGAAATATTTACCTAACAGCTGCATCTCAAAGGCTGATGCTGTTTCTTTAATAGTCCAAATAAAGTCTAGCCAGGGGCCACCTTGTTGAAATCTGCTCAAATACCTTTTATTTAAAACCACTGCTTACTATAGATCTCTGTGCCCTGCTCTAAGAAATGCAGTCTCTGGTAAAATTAAGAAATGGATGATTCATACACCTGGAGGAGGAATTGAATATTCAAGTCACTTGTCAGGCTGGCAGATTTAAATTATATAACAGGAAGCTTTCTATTCATATGTAATGTAACTGAATCACCACTTCTTTATTGATAATTCATTATATGTTGCTACTATCACTCTGCAGCTCTGAAATGCTTTTTGCTATAATGATTTTATACCATACTAGTATAATGGCCTTCTGACTGTGTCAATCAGCACCACTTGCGTGTACAATAATATTATTCTGCAATCTGTCTTGGGAGAATGCTTAAAAGCTTTCTCTCATTTTCTCCATTTAACTCATGTATTATCTGAGTTTTTACATTAAATGGCCATACTTAATATCCCATGACATGTCACCTATTTTCTAGGGAGGATACTGATACAGTACTTACCAATTCCAGAATCTATACTAATCAAATTATACCTGCCCGCTTCAGCCAAGAGCAGTTAGTTCAGTGCATCAGCATTTAATCTGTAGAAGGAACTTATGGGAAGGAACAAAAACAATGTGAACTGTAGTTGGCTGAATGTGGGCATGGTTGATGCAGTTTGTTTTGTAAAGAGGAATTAGCAGATACTGAAGTCAAATTGGGGTACAGGGGTCAAATTATACACAGATTTATTACCAGAATTCAACCTACCCTGGTAGCACGTTTACAAAGGCAAACCCTGATCCTGCAAATATTTATCCAATTTCAGATATGCTTTGCGATAGGTAGTTCTACTGAATGAGACTCCTTTCCTGTAAAATTAAATGTATGCCTAAATTCAACAAAGTCCTGGGGTGTGACGTCAGAGTGAACAGAGAATTCAGTCCCAGCGCAGATAACAATTGCAGGTTTTCATTGCCAGAATACCTGCATGTTTGAAAGAGTTACCCTAAGCACCCTCCACAGTCAGATTAATAAACTGGAAAGTGTAAGACCTGAGATTCCAGGTTCTGCCCACAAAACCTTACACTGGAATTGTGTTAATGCATTTAATCTGCTTAAAATAGATATTTTCTCTAATGGAATTGTATACAGTTAATCTTACTTGCTCTGATTCAGGCAATGCTATGGCGCAAATAACTGCTACATTTAAGAGTAAAAGACCAAATATTTCTGAAAACTGAGCAATTAGGTGTCCATTTACATTAATGCCTCCTTATGATAGAGGAGCCATCTCCACTCTTCATACCATACAGGAACGTGCACCCGAGTCAAACTGCTACCTACAACAGGCAAAACACGTAAGCAGGTTCTTGCACAGCGGATGGGGAGAGGTCGACGGCTCTCTGCAGACAAGCTGTGCTGCTCCATGTTTAGAAGTTGGGGAGTTATCACCAAAGCCTCTCCTGGTTGCAGCTTTCTTGTGCTGTTGCCCCCTTCCTGGTGCAAGAGGGTAGAAGTTGCCCGATGCCCGTGCCGATGGCCATGGGCACATTGACGGCTGCCTGCCCGCCCTGCCAGCCCCTGTTTGTGTGGGAGGGCAAAGCTGGGGCCAGACCAGTCCCTTAGGTCACCCCGGTGTGTGTCCCGCCCGTGTGAAGGTGACACCAGCCGCCTCGTAGCGCCCTGCGTTAGGTCACCACTGCGAAGCTCAGCAGGTCTCTCTGGCTTCTCTACTTGGCTGCAATTACTCACTTGATGGTTCTGTTCTAACAGTCGTGGCATAGCTAGTAACCTGAATAGACAAATACTCATGGACAAGTCAAATGGAAAGACGTGAAAGGAAGGGATAAGGCACGTGGGGCGGAGCGTTCTTTGGAAGGCAAAGACTGGTTTCCGGTGAGCATGTTTGTTTTGTAATTCAACAGAAATAAACAGTTCCTATGGCAACTGCCATATCGCCGTGACATGCAAAGCAGAGAAGCCCTGGCACAATTACCCATCAGTGGGGTGAGCTTTGACTGTTCAGGGAGCCACATTGCTTGGGGAGAGGATGCTGCCCCATCTGCAGCAGGAACGGGCGGATCTGCTCCCCTCCGTCCTCCCTGCCCCGACTGCCTCTCCTCGGAGGTCCCTCACACCCACTGGTCCCCATGTCTCGTGGGCTGGTGGCAAAAACCACTGCGCTCCAAGTGGCTGGGGCATGGTGGGGACGATCAACCACCCTCCTGTGACACCCGGGAAGCTCGAAGCGCATTACTGGTGCTAATTAATCCTCACAGCAGTCCAAGGAGGGAGGTAAGTCTTTTCACCCCAGGCTTTTCTTTTCCCCCCTATCTTTAAAACATGAGGAGGTTGGAGTTTGTTTAAGTGTCCCCAAGGCCAAGGAGATCTGCTGGTGCAGACCGCGGTGTCCGGGTGCTGCCCAGCCCTCCTGCTTTGCCTTGCTGAACTCCTCTCGTGCTCCACCACTGTGGGGTGTGTAAGGAGATTGTGGCTACGGTCTTGGAAAGGTGGAGCGCTTTGGAGCACCAGGAATTGTTTCTTTTTTATTTCCTTTCTGTTTTCAAATACAGCACAGCAGCTCTCATGCAT
>PTEX01000072.1:1319167-1354167 GCA_003342815.1 Eudromia elegans | reverse complement strand
AATACCTTGCCTGATTCAACTACCAGTAAGGGATACGTTAAAATTGCAGTTTTCTAAGAATATTGATGAATTCTCTATGGTCTGTGTTATCTTGAATTTTCCTCATGCAAAAAACTAAGCCACGTAATGAACAGCACGGCTATGTGAGCAATCTCCTATTGCTAGCATTGAACTGCATTTTGCAATAATGTTTTTTGCTAATCTTATCACATGCAATATTGATTTCTGCACCTTTCTTTGTGAACTCAGTCCGAGCTGAAACTGGAATGTCACTCCTATATTTCTGTGTATTGTAATTCAGTTAGCTAATAAAAGGTAATGTAGTTAGACTACTGTACATTCTTGGCAGCAAACCCAAGAGGAAATTATTATTTACTTAAACCTATGTTTTCTATACATGTGGTATTGAGCAGAACAATCCTACATGAGAAGGAAGAAGATTAGGTCACCTATTAACTTCATCTTTCCATCGCTTTCTAATTATTCTACATCTGAAAAGGATTTTCTTTCCTTTTTGTGGATTTTGTTTTACCTAGAATTTAATCATTTTCTTTTTTTCCCCTTATTTTTTACTTTTTATTGATGCTAGTTAGACATACGAGACTATTTTGTGGAGGCTACTTCATTTGTGTACCAAAACAACTTGATTTTCATGGGGATTATGTGACTCCGCACGTAAATCTTTATGTAATTCTGCATTATGGAGACTTAACTTTCACGATTTAGGTGCCTTGAAAACATGAGATTTCACACGCTCAACACCCTTCTTGGCTTTCCGAAGAGCACTAAGCTTAGAAAACAGAAAATAGGCTAATATTGATACAACAGACCACAAAGAGACACTGTTTCCTTTTGTTTGGCATTATATTCTGTGTGAGAGTATTTATTACAAACAACACCAAAATGAGATGTGCACATTTATAACAAAATACATAAAAATACACCCTGAATATGCAGAGCCCATAGTCAGGGGAAGCCACGTTACATAGAAGCATCACAGCTGAAATCTGCAGGAACAGTGCTGTTCAAATTAAGGAAATTTAAAGACCCCTTTCTTTCTTTTTTTTTTTTTCTTTTTCTTTTTTTTCCCTGTTTATTAAAATTTCTTTTTCAGATGCTTTTTCCCTGTGGGTTCTTCAGCAACTAATATTTTTTTTTAAATCAGGATATTGTGTTATTTTTATTTTAGTAATACATCTTTTGGGCACATTTGCTTTCCTGTGATAATTTAATATTGGAGCTAAGCTCCCAATTAAAAGCAAATTATTAGGATTTGCAGTTAATCCAGAAGTGAAGCAGAACACTAGCAGAATTTGCCTGTGAGTTAGGCCTTCTATTTATTGCAAAGAACCAACTTCTCTCTCCTCGTTACTATGCATATTGGAAATAGCCTGTTATTTCCATTTGTCATTAGGTGGAGATTATTTTCACATTTGTACTTATAATTATTTCTATTTATGTAAAATACAGACGTGCAGCGGGTATTCAGTATGGAAAATAGTGAGTTCATGCATAGATGAACAGCTGAACTATAGCAGGGCCTGCATATCTTGAATTCTGAGTTTTACAAATGTGGGATATATTTGACCTAATTTATCAGCCACTGTTAAATTTAGCCACAATTTCTGTGTTGTCATTTCAAAAATATAGATGCACAGAGTAGTTTAATTTCCTGCTGTTTCACTTCTGGCATGTGCATAAGGAAAGAAAATTATAGAAATACGCAAAACGATGACAAGTTCTGTGAAAAGCAAAATAGACAATATTTATGTAAATTTTAGTCTCTCATAACTACTGTTTCACTTGGGTCTGAGTGCAACAGTTGAATTTATACTCGTTCCTATACCTAGCCTTTCTGTTTTGGCAAATTGCATTTCAAAGCCTCTGTTAAGCTACAATCATGATAGAAAACATCAACTGAAAATTCTGAAACCTAATAAATATTCAGATGCCCTGATTTTTTTTTCCTCCCCCAATTACATATTTCTCCAAGAATTTATATTGGCTTTGTGAAACTGAAAACTTTTCAGATATGTAAATCAATCTTAACGTTACTCTGCAGTGTTATTTAAATTAAATTACAGTACAGATATCAGATTCTAGCAGTTCTTTTGCTGCAATGAGATAATTTCTGGAGGCAAGACACCTGGCCGGGCTAGAGTGGTGATTAATTTTATGTGTTTAGGGTGCAATCATCACTCAGAAAAAGGCTTAGGGTTTGGATGATGGATGATGGGTAAAGTGCAGGCTGATAGGACATGGCCCATGAATCTGTTCTACATCATCAGTTCCTTTGATCACTGGCAGAAGTTCAGAGATACTTCTTTGCATCTGTCCAAAATAAACAAGGCTACCATATACCTTTTGCAATATCACTTTTAAATACAGACCTATCTGGAGGGGAAAAAATAAGCCCTTTTATTTTTGCAACGGTGGCTAAGGAAAATAGAAAGCAAATATTTCTTGCTTGCATTTACATGCATATTTACAGACAAAATAGGTGAGTGTGTGTGTGTCCATATGTGTATGTGTTTTAATGAAAGATGATAGCAGAAAGCCAATTTTTTTTTTCCTGTGCAAACTGATATGTATGTTGACATCAGAGATGGGATTTGGCATAGCTGCTGAAACAGTGTGTTGCATAGCCTGTCATGAGAAGAAACTCCTAAGTTACAGCAGTACTGTGCAGCATTTGTTTTTCCTTCAGTAATGCTAGTGGCTCCGAATTGTTGGGAATGTTTCTCACTGCGGATAGGAGAATGACCTATGTAGCCAAAATATTTCTGATTAAATAATTCCGAAGAGTTTGAGGGCGAAAAGACAGAGAAGATTTTCGCTGACCTCAAAAAAGAATATTTCTTTGTATCTCAATTAGCAAAGTACAATTTGATAATTGAAAGCAAATGCTTCCTTATCATATGATTTCTACTTTTCTTTACCCAATGCTGTCCCCTGCAGGGTGTAAGAAATCAGATCACAGAGCTACTCAGAGGCTAAAAAAATAAATAAGTTTAAAAAAAAAAAATCTGAGGGTAAAAGAAAAAGAAATAACTGAATTAACATCATGCCCTCTATGAGAATTCATTAGCATACCAGCACAGTTTATAATGTATACTTTGAGAAGCTTGTCTGGGGGCTACAAGGACATTCCTTGAAAAATTCTCTTATATCTTATTGCATCTACACAACACTTCTTTGCATAGGTGTTATGAATTCCTAGTGCTCGTATTGATATTCTCTCTGTGGGCAGTAAGATGTTAGTCATTTCTTTACATGTCTCATCAACTGCACTTGAACCTGGAAATCAAACGGAAGACATAAATTATAAAATTATTGTAAATCTCAGTGGGCTTTCTTACAATTTTATAGAAAGGGATATAAAAAGTATGCAAAGACTTTGCTCTGTATATGTGGAGCAGGTAAAACCCCTAGGCTGTTTAAAAGACAGGCAATCTTCTCATAAGGAAATACAGCTCCTTTCAGAAATGACAGAGAGAAATAAGCCCAAGAAGCACAAGAATGAGAGAACTGGTCAGATTTCATTCATAAGAACATCTTTGTGCTAAACAAACCCAAAACATAATGTAGAGCTTAAAAAGCTCCAGGAGCATTTGTTATCACATAGATGTCATGGACGTGTTATTACTCTCTCCTTTCTCAAGTGCAAAACACTACTTTATCTAACTAAGTGCAAATACCCAAATGTTCATTAACTTGCTGCAAACACCTTGGCTTGTCTTTATTGAGTTGCATTTCATCCATAGCCTTTGCACCCGGGGGCACATAATAATTTTTTCTGCACAAAGGCTTTCTCGAGAGAGGTCGGATCGCTCCTTTTCTCCGCGTGGTCTGAATGCATTGCCCCCTGTCCTGGCGTGCTCGCGAGCCCGGGGCCCGCCATGAGGAATTGTTTACCATCTCCCAGCCCGAGCTTCCCACGTAGCAGATCGAATTGGTGTTGCTCTGCCACATCGCTGACTCAGGGCTTGCTTGCTTGATTTAAAGCACAGTTCCACTGTGAGAAGTTATTGTGAAAATGGTATTTTCTTCCTCGGCAAAGCTGGTTCCTGTGTGTATGAAGAATTATGCGTGCTGAGTCAAGTGACAAACATGAGTATTTACTGCTTCTGGCTGTTGCTGGCTCTGCAGAGCAGAGGTAGCAGAGAGAAAGGGGCTTGCAGTGAGTTTAATCTGAACATGTTAATACTCCTTTCCAGGCTTCTCTGTGTTTACCCCTTTGCAATCCAGTGAGAACAATAACGTTCCAGAGCTGCTTGCTGGGGAATAATTTGGGCTTTACTGCCAGAGATGACCCATCCCTCAGATACCGCAGCGCGTATGGAAACTTGGCAGCTTTGTACTTTTCCATACTTGCATTTTACCTATAGCTACTATACCTTATATGCATAGCATACCTATAGCTATGGAATTTATAAGATTTTTTTTTGTGATGTTTTGGCTTTGTATACTTGTCTTTTGTAGTAATATCATCTGTGATGGTTCAAAGGCGGTGGGAAAACTTTAGGTCTTTCATCAGCAGTTACTGCTGCTTTTAGAATAAAGCAAGGTACTGATTTTTTTTATAATGTCTGAGTCCATTTGGAGCTATCTGCTGTCTCGGTGTCTTGGTCTGTTAGTGCATGGCAGCGTCCCTCGGTGACTCCKTTATTTCCCACTAAGCCTTTCTTGCAGTTAGTGAAGGTTTTCTCATTTGGCTGTCTTACACAGGCTCTATGTGAAACTACAAAGGGAGTTCACGAGGAATTATGGGCCCAGGGTTGGTTTTAGCTTGTTCGCAGTGTCCAGCTTTATTGCTTTAGCTTGTCTAATCCAGAGAGAGCAGTTGTCTCTCCGTTTCAAGGTGACACTGAGGCTTGCATGAGAATGGCTTGGGCTTATGTTCCCTCTGCAAAATGCAGCGGTTCGAGCAAGMAAAGAAGCAAGCAGATTTGCTTGAGTATCTCAGGTACTTGGAAGTGATTTTTTTAGCCATCTTCTTAAACTCCTAATTGCTGACAGATGATCAAATAGCTGGTAGTGTGTATTGGTTGCTAGCACTGTCTTTTRGCACTGCAATAGGAACTGTGTCCTTTGCAGAGTGGCTTGAACGGGACTGTACTAAGCAATATGACAGCCTATTTTATTAGTCCAATGCCTTGCATGTGGTTTAGGTGAAGCCAAAGCAATCAGATTGCTTTTAAATTCAGTTTGTGGTCACCAAATTCCCCAAAACAAAGGACAGCRGCCGGTAAGAGTCCATGCCCTGGTATTTGGAGTAAGCAACTGTCCCTCTGCCGAGGGGTCCTCGGCACTGGGAAGAGGTGACAGCTCTGAAATTTACTGCCCACTTTGGCCCGAGGAGTCAGCTCWTGTTGGCCTCAGGGTGTGCTGTAAACCCTTTCAATGCCATAGGTGTCTTGGGAACTAGGACTAGGACTCCTTTTATTAGAGTGCAGTCTTAAAAGATGGTGAAGTTGGTGGAACTTATGCCTTTGGCAGAGGCAGTTCAATTCTAGAATGAATATGTGTAAGTAAAAGTGGAAACTCATAACTAAGCYTTGTGCAGCCCATGTTCTGCTAGTCTGAGGAACACTTCACTTTCTCCAATAAATTTTTAGAAATGGTATAATCTGTCATACTGGAAGAGATGAAGGCTCTGTTGAATCACTGCAGAATGAAAAGCAGCTGCAAAGGGCTATATAGAAGGCCACTCTACAGAGCTCAGCTCCTGGAAAAGGTAGCATACTTTCTAGGTCCCCATAGAATCTGAAAGCATTTAAGTCTCCATCTCATATGAGGTTAAACAACAAAATATCAGACAATTCTTTTAATTTGCCATTAAGTAACAGCATAACATGACAGCAGTTATGTCCAAGGACGCTGAAGAGGATCTGTGATCCCACAGGATGATTTACCCTCTTCTGGGAGCCCCGTTGTCAGGAGCAAGCCTAGCTCAAGGGGATAACAGGCACTTGAAATAAAAGTAAATTTGAAAAATGCACATATGCACTGCAGATATATACGCCTGACAGTCTTCAGAAGCTGTGTAATAACTTTCTACAGAGCAGCTTGACACCCTGCTGCTATTTTTTAATATTTGTATTTACTTAAGCATACAGCAAACTAATCTTGTTGCTCTGTTGTGCTAATTATTTTATAAAACTAAATGGAGACATGTAGCAGCTTGGAATTGCTTACGGTCTCCTGCAAACACTTAGCACACTCTTCCATTGAGGTCTGTATTTACTGTGACTGCTGAAATAGCTGGACTTCATTCTTTATCAGAATCTGGGGCTAAGAAATGCAGTAGAATACTCTTKCAAAGATCCAGTGCCAATATCACTGTAAGTTTATATTACCACCAATAATAAAAGTTTTCTGTTCAGTGGCATGTTCCACACAGAGAGAGACTTGTCTAGGAGCYTTATATATCCCTTCTAATTACTGCAAACATACTCTTTTAAACCAATATAAAATTATGTTCCTTGTTGCTATTGGGGATCATTCTGCTGCATTCATTTGGATGTCAAAGTGACAGGCCATTAGCCTAAGGATAAACTAATTACTTAAAGTACTTTTCTTGTTTTCTACAATGGAGAAATATTCTTGAAAATACAACACAAACATAGATATCTGTGTCAGATGATGACGGTTCATTTTTTAAATATGAAAATGTAATTTTAGRATTCAAATAGTCGAGACAATGGTAATTTAGAATAAGACAAGAACAACAGTCATTAAATGGCTGTGTTTCTGGACTTAGATTAATGCTTAACACATTGATCTTCAATAGAAGCTTTCCATATTCCATCTGTTAGAATCTTTGACCTTTTCTTAACACCATTAAAAGATAAAATGTTAATCTACTGAAAAGAGATACATGACCTTTTAAAAGTGAACTGTACCACTTTATAGTCTGCCATCATTAAAGAACTTTATGCTCAGGAGCCATGCATTATGTGTATCATAGCAATATAATTGTTTAGAATAGTGTAATTGTTCGACCAAGAAGATATATACCATGCATAACATAAATGAGAACTAGAACTGTGTGAACTTTGAAAAACCCAATCAAAATAGCATGTCAGATCAAGGCTTGCTTTCAGCTTTAATCAGCCTCAACCCCCAATTTTTTTTTTTATTAACATGCATGCCCAGAAGACATTGCTTGAAAAAAGAAAAAGAGGAGTATTTTGTGATGAATGAAGCTGTATCATTGGCAAGGGAAGATACTTCACTGCTTGTGTTTTAATTGCCCATTTTTGCTTTTTCAGTGTCAGGAAATAAACACAGAACCAATATTTTAAATTGCAGTAAGGCATTTTAGTAGCAACAGAATGCTTAAAAATGCGATTTATTTTTTGCGCTGAATCTGAATAGCCTTAAACTAGAATTCCTAATAGCAATGGCCACAATTTAGAACAGCATCCAGTATTGCAAAGCACTTCAGAGCATGCTGAGTTTTGAGTACGGGATAATTTGGTTGCACTTCAAATTGAGCCTCTGTTTTCTGAATCCCAACCAGAGAGAACAAACTGAATACATGAGGCAGGTTCAAATCACTTAACCTTATCTGCTGGTGACTTCCATACTTTAGATGGAGTCCCTCAAATGAAATTGAGAGTACAGCTGTCTAATTAATGATGGGACTACGTAATAACTACATAGTAAATGACGAGGGAAAGTCCAGATGTCTTCTGCAGTGGAATATGTTGATCTGCTAAYATTTTTTTTTTTTGCTTGTTTTAAAGGACAAAGAGCTTTTCTACAGAGAGGGTTGTATTCTTAAATGGAGCTTAAATGAAATTTACTCCCCAGGTAAGTAGTTACATGCAAAACCAAAATACAATATTTCTAGGATGACATAAACTTAACTTCTGTTATTAATACTGTTTGTTCATAAAAACATTGGCAGTGTCACTGTTGTCTAGGCTCTCGGGCCTCATRGAAAGGGTGCATCTGCATTAGTAATGTAGGACACAAGAGGGTTTTTCTTGCATGAATTTGCCGTGTGTCTGTACTTGGAGGCTCGCGGTGGGCACCCAAAGATGTTTCTTGCCTTGTGAAACAGGGCAAGTCCTGTGCTGGGTGACCCGCTTGCAATGTGAATACACAGTTCTGTGGAAGTTAACTCTCTGTACKTGCATACCTAGGACTGGAAAATCACTTGAACTTCATTATTAGGAAAGACATCATGTGGATATATGGTCCTTGAGCCGTCACAGAGCACAGCAAATTGAGCCCTGGTTCTTTCTTGTTCCACGGCAGCTGGGAATGTAGAAATATGAAAGAAGTTGCATTTAATGAGCAGTAAGAGAGAGCAGAARGAATAAATGAGTTTTGTTGAGTTTTGGCTGGAAAAAAAGACATTCTCTTCTGTAAATACATGGACTTACTTTTTAAACTCCAATTAAAACTTTGTAGTTTATTGCTGAGCATACTAGCCCTGTCCATTTATATTTATTGCTGTTAAATAAGTATCACCCCGTTTTGTAGAGGCCAAGCATTTCATCTTTGACTTCAGTAGGGACTTTTTTGTTGAGCTCTTTCATTGTTCAGACCTGCTTCCCAGTCCCAGCCCCAGATTATCACCGCAAATTTCCTCTCTTGCATATTCTTCCCTCTAGGTCATTGATAGTGAAAGCAAGCAATATGTTTCCTGGTGTTCAACCATGTGGCACTTCACTAGTCACATAATACACTAGATAAGCAGATGACAGTCTGTGCTGCTCTGAATAGCATATGTGCATGCCATCTGAAAGCCAGGAGCGGGATCACAGAGATCCAGCCAACGGAGGGAGTCAGTGGCAAAAAGGCCCTGGCCAAACCGGTGCTTTGGAGAAAAAGAAAATGGACAGCTTTGCATTTATGGGCAAAGAGTAGATGATTTCAGCCCGTTTTCCCTCTTAGTCTGTGGGCATCCTTCCAGGGCCACCTGGATGAGGGTGTAGGTTACCTACCTTACACAGGTTAGTCCCACCTCTGCAGAAGGAGGTGGTACCCCAGGAAAATGTCATATGTTTCAAAGAAAGTTTGGCTTTTCTTTTTTTTTTTTTTTTTAACAGTGAATGGGCAAGATATGACCTGTAGCATTTGCTTTTGTGTCTGCTGAGTGCAGCTACTAAGTAGTATGCAAAAGCTCTGATTTCTGCAGCTCTTGGTAATTAGCATTTCCAAATAAAACCTWCATTGTAAAGAACACCTGCTAGCACTTTTTTTACGGTATAGTTATAGTGTTCAAAATCTCCCGTGCATGCTCATAACTTGTTACCAAAGAGAGTTGAATGATACAGACCTCATCAACCAAAGTGGTGTTTCCCTTCGGACTCGGAGAGTCCTAGATGTGTGTGCAATAAAGAGAAAGCCTGTCTTTTCCCTCTGACAGAAGCAAGCTGTCACAGCAATAGTGAAATGAGATGCAGAAGCAAAAATATTTCAAGGTGTTCTAAGACACATTCAGGCAACATGTAAATAGAATAATAAATCTGATAAGAAAGATATGTTTACTTTTTCCACAAAAGGACTTTTTTTTTTTCCTTTAGTTTTGAAACGTGTATTTCTTTTCCCCCTGCCTGACGTTGTGCCGTGTACCATAGAGCAGCTGTCCACGGGCAGAAACTCATCATTCAGCCTCTGATCAGCACATACAGTAAGTGACATGGAGCTCTGCTTAATTCTCTTGTGTCTTCATGAAATAATTTCTTCCCCAACCAAAGAAATGTGCTGTTTACCATAATCTCAATTTAACACCTACTCCCAGTGTTCAAAAGTAACTGTCTGCATTTGAATAGGTTTTGAAAAGCAGAAGTAACTGCCAGAGAAAACTAAACAAGTCATGTCTCTCTSCCTTGAAAGTTGGAAAAGGCTTTAGTTTTTTATCACAGTGACAGGTTACATGGTAAATAAAGTCCAAGATCTTTGCTTTGGCCATTTCAGACAAGAACTGGTTAGAAGCGAACAAAGCTGAAGGGTGCAGAGCTTGAATTAAACCCAAATTACACATTAAGGCAGTTGTTCAAAAGGCAGTGGCACACGCACACGGGGTAAAACTGGTTTGGTTTTTTGKTTTTKGGTTTTGGTTTTTTTTTTCCATACAGTATGACAAATAAGGGATGTTTCTTCTGAACTACTAAGGAAACTCATTGAATGAATGACTTTTCAGTTAACAAGAAGTTATAAAAAGCATCTTTGGAGAACATTCCAGTTCTTAGAGGCTTATGTATTTGTTTTGTGTTGTATGGAAAAAAACTGAGAGGATCTCAGGCCAACAAAGCTGGTGGTGGTCCCATCTCGCTTTGGATCGCCGTGCATAACAAGATATAGTTTTTTTAACACTCTCTCATTGATATTGGAATGGGATATTACATCCTTTTATCAGCMATCGGAACAAGGTGCTTGGCAGTATTCTTGGATTAGGAAGGTTTCTAGAGATTTGATTTGTTCTGCAGTTAACAAAATCGCACCCAGGAGCTGGGGAAAGCTCTTGAGAGAATTACCTCCTTGTGGAAGTTGAGAAGGAAAATCTGAGACCACAAGGAATGTGGGAAAGAYGGCCTAAATAATCACGCTAGGCAGCGAACAGACAGAATGGAACAGGACATACAAAAGCTAACAGAACTGAACTTTGCCAGTGTTGGTGGTAGCGTCCATTTATGAGCCTGTGTGGTTAACTTTGCAGAATAGGGTGGTTATTTTGCTGGTTTTACAGTCCTTATGGATATGCTGAAATGTCTTGGGTTGGCAGTTCCTTTTCTCAGATTGCCTATATCCCCCCTTTTGCTATACGATGAACTTTGTCATATTTCCATTATCCATTCCTGGCAAATCAAGGACTGGYTAGCATCCTTAGCAAGCCAACACACAGCATTTTATTTATTTGGCATTAAGTCTCATTTCCGCTCTCATGGTGTCTGGGGTTCAAGAGCATCAGTCTTTGGTAGTGGGTAGCAAAATGAGCAAAGCAGCCCATTCCAGGTAGGCAGGTAGAATGCATCACTGGGCACTTAAAACGGCCTGAACCTCCTCCTGCAAAGGCTTCCCTATTCTCAGCTTTGTTGAAAAATGCAGTCCTAATCATGGGCGAGAGTCACATTTCTCTGCCTCTTGCAGAGTCTTAAATTAAGGGGTACTTTTTAAAGAAGAAAATTAAATGCTATTTCAAATTTCTTGTAGCTGCTGACCCTTTGGGGTTGGACTGGGTTCCTGCCACCTACCAGTATTCTCGCCAGGCAGTCTGTGCAAATATTATTATTACTTAAATAGAGTCTGAATCATTACCTTGTGTTTGCACTTTGTAGTGAAGTGATTTAAATATAGTTTTCTTATGTTGGGATCCTTTGACAAACGCATAAATAGTTAGCGCATTGTTAGCAACAGTGAAAAGGAAATGGATGCCTGGCAAGAGGAAGGGCAAATAATTTTCTCATGCTTGCTGTGCTGTTTCTGTAGTGTAAATCAAGTCTTCTCCTCTGAAAGTAAAAACTTATTCCAAAATGTCAACAAAAGTAAAGTAATTAGGAGGAAATGTAATTCCTCCCTGCTGCTCCTTCCTCGCACACATTAGTAAATGAAAGCTATTTAAAGATGCAAACTGAGGAAACTGAGGTAGATTAATTGGAGCAGATGAGTCATTTGGGACCTGATCCTGGAAATGTTTACTCAAATGAGTAGCCGTGCGACTCTTTGCCTGGGYGAATTTTGTGTGCATGTGTGAATGCTTTCAAAATTAGGAAGGCAAAGGTTCAGYCTTGCCGGGTGCAGAGTAGGCCGTTTCAATAATACAGTGCAGAGAAGCGTGTGCCTGGGCTCTGGGGCCGTCCTGCTGATCTCAACGGGAAGATGCGTGTGCTTAGAATCAAGTGCCTTGTAGGATCAGAGCCGGTTTGATCAGCATCTCCCAGGAATGAATCCCAAATGCTTAACTTTAAATAGAATAGCAATATTACGAGGCTACTTTGATTAATTAATCTCATTTGGAAAAAAAGAGACAATCAGAAAACCAAAGCACACCACAAAACTTTCCCACATTCACTTGTGCCTCTGGTTCATGTCTGTCATAAAATTAACTACTGTAATATGCTTTTTCCTTTGCTGCAAAGGAAGCTGTAAAGCTCAAAGGCGTATTTTTTTCTTAGTGTTAGCAATTAATATGCCACGAGTCTTTGCATAAATAAGTTGTCTATTTTAAAGCAACTCAAATGGGCTATTTCGTTTTATATGACTGTTAATTAAGATGTTGATTAGCTCTGCTATTGAAGCATTGAAACCCTTTCTAAAAGAAATGGCCACTGTTTCAATTTTATTTTAATTAGTTGGACTTTGAGGTTATTTACTACAGTGTCAGCTATCAAAGTAAAGCTATTTAATTTGATGTTCAGTCTAAGGTAGGTAGCACATAGATTTCCACGTTTGCTTGTAACCACTGCCATTAACAGCAGTATGATTTAAGGTCATTTAAGAGTCATCAACCTCACAGATGGTAAAATGCAAAGTATCTAAAAGGGAAAATAACAATTGTTGTCTTGTCAAATAAAATCCGAACATTGTATTTTTTGTGAACACCCACGAGCTTCCAGCAATTTTATACAGAGCGCGTTTCCCTTTGGGCGGAGAGTGTTAGGTCTTCCCTTTCATGCATCCTTCCATTGAGACCTGCTAACCCCCTCGGGAGGTGAAACCCACCCAGATATTTGTGATTTTAAACCTTCATTTGCGTCACTTGCAACAGAGATGGGTCATTATTCTGGGATAAAATCACATCCTGCACAGTGAAAATAACAGGCAACATTTGACCTGAAAAGGGAAAGAGGAAAAAAAAAAAAAATGGAGACAACTTTAAAGTGTTAAAAGAAACAGACAGTGTTAAAGCTGCTTCAGGAAACAAATTCTCCCTGTAATGCAGTGTAATTACAATCTTTTCTAAGCTAAGTATGGTACCCTAGAGATTACTATAAGTAACTTATAATAGAATTTTTATTAGTGGTAGTAATTTTTTATGATAATTAGTGTAATCTGCAGCCAATAAAATCAGAAGATATATAGTTATCTCTTTTGCACCAGGAAAGTATTCTTCAGGCATGTGAAACATTAAAAAGAAAAATGTATTATTTTATGACCATTGTACACTTTTATGTTTTGATTGTTTGGTATTCTCTCTCTTTTATTAGCTCTTTTCACTTAATGGTGAGAAATGTGAGGCATATCGAATAGCCAGTGTAAGGGGCCGCTTTGGGGCAAGCATTCAACGTCCATTTTCTGTGATGGTTTTTATTCTGCTCCATCTGAAGCCTCATTCTCTGTAAAAATTGTCAAATTTTAATATTTCTCCGAGGTGATGGGTTCCTCTTGCGTCATACTCCGCATCGTGCCTGATGAGATGGTCTTTCCTTTGGCTTGACAGTAGAGCCCCAGCTGTTAAAGAAGGATGTCTGAGCAGTCATGCTGTGGCTTGGACCCCCTGTGTCCCTAATGCATTGCCCCATGAGGAGCTCTTGCAGCACCACACTTCTCCAACACGAATGCACATGCAGAAATATTCCTTCCTATGCATTATCCACCCCATACAGTAGGGTTGAGRGTTAATGCAAGTGTCTGGGCTTTGACCTCCTCTGTTTTTGAGGGTGTTTTTGCAGAGGGAATTGCACTGCACTGCTATCAAGCCTGTTGGCCGGCTGGGCATATGAAAGATGAGAACCTTTCCTAATAAACTTATAGAAGGTCTAATTGCTCTTCTGCTGTCAGTATTCAGGATCATATTTTAAGCCTTATTTTGCCTATATGCATCTCTTACTCGCAATAGCTAGTAAAAGCTTTGCCTGAGTAAGGAAAGAGAAGGTAAGACGTGGATGTTAGGTTTTTTAAAACCGTTTTCCAAAGCAACAATTGAATTCAAAGCTGGACCAATTGTCATAATTATTTCCCTTAGAATGAAGACAGGGTGCATAATTATTCTCAAGTCATTTGGAGAGGTTGGATTTTAATTCCTGAAGAGGGAAAAGGAGAGAGACTACTCTTAGAATAATGTTTCTGTGGTGAACTCGTAATGGGAGGAGGCTATTGTTTCATGTGTTATCTGTGGCCTGATACACTGCTATTTTCTTTTCTCTCTTACTGACACAGTAACCCCAAGATGACCCTCTTAATCTACATTGTCATCATTCATTGGCAGCAGCTATAGACTGTGTTAAGAAAAAAAAAATCACTTAAGCCATGACTTAAGAGGAACTAAAGAAAGTTTTTGTCACCTTCCTTTGCCTTGTGATCTTGTGTTCAACAGTTATGCAGGAGTAATCAAGTTGGTGAAACCCAACTGGCATTTTCTACACAGTGAGCAATGTTAAATCTGCTTTGGAGACAGAATCACTCAGATTTGGTGTGGGGCACAAATAATGTGACAATCCTCCAGGTTCCACAGACAAGATGAGCTGCTCACAGTAGGCTGTGCAGATGTTCAAGCTGTGATCAGGCATACCTGGAATTCCTTGGGTTTAGGCTTCACTCAGGACTGTCTGAATATACGCGAAGAGTGTCTGTTAGCTTCCACAGCATATGTTCTCCTGGATTCTTTGAAAAGTCTTCCAGCAAACACAGATCAGAGGTGTATTACGTTCTCCTAGGCTTCCTAGGCTTGGATCATCTCAACTGGTATAGGAGAGGGGGAGAAGAAATGGGGAAAAATAGTGAGATAATGTTCACTATAGTAGCAGGTTGCGGTAGGAAAACAGCCTCCTGATGGTGGCACTTGTGCCAGTGGACAAATGATCAAGTATCCGTGCTGATTCTGATGGATTCCTATCTAGTGCTAGCACTTAGAGACTGTTGACCGTGAGGTTTCTCTGACACTCTTGTGAACCCTCCCAGGGACAGATGGATTTACTCTTGAATGGCTCCATTCTTTTCTCGTTGTGAATAGCCCTGACAATTGTTAATTTGCCCACACTGCTGTCATGCACCACAGGGTTCTGCTTTGTCACCCCTCCTGCTGACCACGGCCTCAAGGCCGCTTGGTCTCGTATGCTAAAAATATGTGTACTTACTGTATGAGTCCAAAAGTCCCTTGGGAGGAGGGAGYTTGCAACTAAGCATGGACAGTGCATTTCCCCTTGCTGTGCTTGAACTCAAACGGGAGGTCATTATTCATGGGCTTCCAAATTTTAAGCTGGATTAGTGAAAATCATTGTACCTAAGGTGACATCTGAAGCATATCTGCACGTTTTCCATAGGAGTGCAAAGCTGTTTCTGGCTCACTTTTGCCTCTCCAGAGCATGCTTTATTTGCAGATTGCTCTCCCAAAGTTCTTGAACTGGGGACCAGCTGCCAATGCATTTCCAGATTCAAATACAAGTGGGGTTTTGAGCCATCAGGCCCAATAAAACAGCTTCCTCCTTCCCCATCGGTTGATGTGCATCAATTTATAGTGTGTTTGGTTAAAGATAACAGTCCTTCTTGTAGCACCATTAAACTGGTGTACATTCCCTCCTCCTGCCCACTGTCCTATGGGCTATATAGCAAAAATGTTACCCAGATAGTTTCTATGGGTTCATTGGCCAGCAGGATTTCAGGCCAAATGAGTTATATTTTCAGTTTTCAAGTCTGCAAATACCTCATTAGCAGACGCTGCATTGTGTGGTGATTTGTCTTGAGGTTAGAACAGGTGCACAGCAAACTCCCAGATAAATAAAGCTTAAATTGTAATTTCCACTGCAGACAGATCAATCTGTGTAATTTAGGTGACTCAACTTTTACAGTTAGTGTGCAAGTAAAATACCTCTTTTTAGAACAGCGRCTGTAAATTGATAGTGCAATTTGTGTTGTGAAAATTGGTCACTGTATTTAATTATATATATAAAAAAACAGCACTGTCTTTTGAATTGCACCCACAAGAAGCCAAAAAAAACCCCCAAACATTCAAATGTATGTGGAGACGTTGCTTCCTATGTCTGGCATTGAACTTCAGGGATTGCTTTCTTTTCTTTTCCAGGAATTTGGCATATGCCACAATATCACATCTGGTAAAGGTTTAGCTGAAAAATTACTCATTTCCAAATTCAAATATTTTTTTCCAGTTAAAATGGATCTCCTATGCTGCATGGTTTTCATCCATTTTGGCGCCTGTTAGGTAACAAATCACATTGCTTGCCTCTTGAGATGAAATTCAGAGCCATTCACTGTGCTATGTACAACACTGCAAAGAAGCCACAATGCAGGTGATAAATAGTAGTAGGTTGGCAGGTAAGGGAAGGATGTTCTTCAAAGAAAAATTATACTAAAAGATTAATGACGTCACCATCCCAAGCATGAACTCTGTACCTCCACTGGAAATTCATTGGTGAGTAAAGAGGGTAAAGACAAGAGCCTAAAGCACATGAGTGYGTGGCCCTAGCTGAGACATTGTGGTCACATCTTACACCCCTTGAAATCCATGCGTACGAATCCCAGGTAATTGGGTTGGATTCTTAGTCACCAGAAAATGTTTTAATTTGTTGTACCAGCCCAGGGGAAGGGATAGAAGACATCTAAGGTAGAAACAGGCAACTRATAATCTCTACAGACAATATCGAATGCAAGAGGCGCTCCCTGGTACCACCCTAGAGTCTAACAGGTGATATCAATTGCTTTAGCTGAGCAAGTAAACAACTGAAAGACATTACAGTTTCAGTGGATATAATTTCAGTGCCAATCTGAACTGCTATAATGAGCTGCTATAAATCCATTAATTTCAGGGTGAAATTTGAACTGAATGACTTTATTTGATTTTTTAAGTATTACGTGCAATCAGCTATTTTCTGAAGGGGAACAGAGCGTGATTTTTTCCTCCCGGGACTGTCAGTAATGCTTTACTTTTTGACTGATAAAATACTCCAAAACTACATTTATGCAAAATGAAATATTTTCAGTTTGGGGTTTTCCCTTTTTGTCTTCTTGACCTGTTCTCCACTCTTCAAATAAGCAGAATGCTTCTTTCTGTCTTTATTTATTTATTGGCTGTTAAATGTTTGTTTAGCATTTTCTCCACCTCCCCTAAGGTGTTCAAAGTCACTGGAATATTTTTGTTATGAGGCTCCAATGTGGAAAAAAATGTCAACCAGTTCTAAAAATAAGGATTCCGTTACTGTTTGTGGTGTCAGAGACTTGGCTAAATTGGCAAATGGGATGCAATATGTGGTCTTGTTTTGACAAAAAGGAGAAATTACCAGTAGACTAACGTGTAGCAAACAAGTCTCACATGGGTGCTTTCTTCTGGGCAGTTTCCAAATTCCAGGCTGGAGTGTAACCCTGCTGCCGTGTCGTGGGAGGAAAGACTTGCGTGATGGCAACATCTTTGTGGAAGAGGCTGTGGAAAACAGTGTGGAAGTGGGTGGAGATGACCTCCTGGAAGAGCCCTTCTCCCTCGCCCTGGGCCTTATGTGGCTGAGCGGGGCGAGTGCTGCCCACTTCTCTTGAGGCAGCGCGCTCTGCACTTGGCTGCAGGAATGCGCCGCATGTGTTGAAAGGACAGATAGGGAAGTGTGGCCAGGAATGTGRTAGAGTGGATATAAACTAAGTGAAGACAAGTGTCCTCATGCTTGTTGCGGTGGTGACGTGCGTTATCTCCGTGCGTTATCGGCGGGGAGATGTTTGCATTCCCATGGGTCAATGCGAGTTGTCACGGATGGGGCTTCCAGTTATTTCTTATGGAAATAACATCATGGGGCAAAGAATGCAGGCAAGTCTCCTGCCTCCTTGTGCCTGCAGACACGATGCCACGATTGTGAAGGTTCTCTAGAGGTGCAGTGTGAAAATATGTCAGTTGGTTTTTCAATGGTCCTTCACTTCTATATATAGCAACAGAGGTGATTAAGATGTTTTATTCTTCCCCTACTTTTACCGTTCATTGAATCCATTTAGTAGTGAGACTACTTAGGATGTTTTCAGGATGTTTTTTTGTTTGTTTGCTTAACTTCCAAAAGTAAGACTTTGAGGCCAAACATAACTGTTGGCTCTCCTTTTCTCTCCCCTCCTCTCTTGGARGTGCAAATAGAAGTCCCATCCTGGCACTTTCTACCCAAGTCCAGCTCTCTGAAGCTATCTGATTTTGCAAGAGCATTTAAAAGGCTTTTTTGTCATTCCAGGGTGAAACCAAAACAAATAATGAGGCTTCAGACTTTTTTTTTTTCCAAAATGCAGTTAAATATTTGCCTTTATTTCTGAAATGCTAATCAATTCCATAGTATCAACTAACAGATCCTTATAGATCTGTTCCTCAAATCCATAATAAACAATACAAAACATAGAAAGGGAATGTATGCCATAGATACCTGATTCCTAAATTTATTGATTTTTGTGCTGGCTCCTTTATGTGCGAATATAGTACTTGGTAAAGTGAAACATCTTGTACATGGTAGTAGTTAGTCATAATTTCTTATAATTATTACAGCAATACCTTCTAGTAGCTATAATATGTGGCAATATGTCCCAGACGCTTGTACTTTATAAGCCCATTTTTTGGTCAAATTTAAAATTTTTTGATGTCATCTGTGTCACGATGTCATTGCTGTCATGATAGTTGTCATGTGAAGTGTGATGTGTGCACCTTTTGCTCATCCCAGCTTTTTTCATCCATCTGGTACCTATTGTTTCTGCAAAGACGATATGAAAAATGATGAATTTCCAAGGCTATGTATTTGCCATCTGAAATTATTTGTGTCACAACTCGCTACATGCTTCACTGTTTCTCTCTCTCCCTCTTTGTTTTCTTTATCTCTTCCTATGGTATCCTTTAAATATAGCGTTCAGGAAAGCGAGGGACAAACACCACTGTTTTGAGTATAGTTTGCTGTGGGCAAATTCTCTGTAAGATTTTCCATACAACTGTGTTCAAGTTTTAACATTTGAGGCCCATCCTGGTTTTGTTTGTTTGTTTGTTTGGGGGTTTTTTGTTTGTTTTTGGTTTTTGTTTGTATATTTTTGAGCTATATTTTAAAACAGAAAGGGTTTAATGTACCAATTTGCATGACTTTTTATTCTGTGAATGGAGAATATGATGAGACCAGACATTTATTTCCACTTATCCCCAAAATCAGATAGGAACTCTTGCCTTCAGACATAACTCTGGGGCCGTAGGGTGGTAGTATTTTTGTTGGTGGTGGTTTCGTTTTGTTTTAAAGAAAGCTCCGTTTAGCAAACCTGAAAACCACCAGCGTCACTGCAAGAAATTGTGCATAATGATAGGATGTGTTTTTTTACACTCTCAAGTGGGACTTATTTTAGCTTCCTTTGATTTGTCCTAGAGAAATAACTTCTTGGATTAAATAAGCATAAACAATCTCAATGGCTTTAAACACGTTTCCAAATAAAGCAAGACTTGGAAAAAAAAAATGCTGCGAAATGTAAGTACTTTTCTTACATAAATTCTTTGTTTTAAAAAATTGTAATAATACTCTGCGGCTAAAAAAGGCTCAGGCTGGTGTTCAGTGAAACAGGTGTCTGAGTACTCCAATACACTTCTGTGCATGCTAAAATGCAGGATTTACACAGTGAAACTTGTGCAGATGTTTGACAGTCATGCCAAGCAGGGAATGACTGAAATCAGAAGAAATGTGCTTTCAGTTCCCTGTACGCTCCCAGATTGCTTCTCACGGCTCAGTATTTATTGACTTGCAACATAATTTTTTTCCAGTGAAAAATTAGTGTTTACCCATGCTTTTTTTCTTTACTGTGATATTTGAGGTAATAGAACATACTTATTTTCTATGCTTAAAGTAGGAAATAACTATGACAACTTCAATACCACGGCTTGATTAATATTGGATTCTTATTAACGATCTCCACACATAGATTTTGGTGGGAAGATGAGGTTGTTCGTGCAGACAGCGTTGATGCTGAGTGAGCCAATGGTTCCACGGTAACTCGGAGAAATCCATCTGCAGAGAAGCCAGCTGGTGTTGCCTCCTTACATGCAGGTACGTTGCAAGATCTTTCGTTCAGCCCTATGTTTGTCCAGTGTCAAAGCATAAAGT
This sequence comes from Eudromia elegans, assembly GCA_003342815.1. NCBI lineage: Eukaryota > Metazoa > Chordata > Aves > Tinamiformes > Tinamidae > Eudromia > Eudromia elegans. The sequence continues at coordinate 1,334,170 of PTEX01000072.1, read as the reverse complement.
TTTCAAAATAAAATGAGCAGGTCGATTCTGAAGGTTAAACTGCATGGCAAATACCTGGGCACGAGCCATCTGCAGAAGCTGACATTAGGGGACTGCATTGCTCCAACACGCCTTCCATTCTGGCTACCAGTGTAAAAAAAATGTGTCTGTAAGTGGTGAAATGTCTATTGAGGGAAAGCTCCTGCTGAAAGCTCAATGGGAACTTTGCTTGAGTAAGGGCTGCAAAATTTGGCCCTGATTCAGTAAAAACATGTTTCCAACTCTGATGCTGTAGGGGACCTCCATACTTTGTGTTTTACAGCACAAAGCCATTAGAGTTAGAATAACTCAGATCACTCTGTCATGCATTGTWCACATGCATGGGCACAGGGGCCTTCTCAGATTAATATTTTTCATTCTTTTCTCATATTAGTGTTACAAAAAAATAACATTCCCAGTATTCATTTCTTAAGACTGGCAGTTGGAATTTCCTGCATACCTGCATTGACAGCACCTCAGTGTGCCAAGTTCCCTGGTGCCAAAAGCAGCTCATTTTATAGTTYTTTTGAGTTACTTTTAATTTTGAGAAAAAGACAGTGGTTGAAACTAAGACTCTTGGTGACTCTCTGGTGGCTTTTAAATCTGTAATTGTTTCACATATTGCAAGAGGAGAAGGGAAAAACAGTACTCTGTAAATTAGTGGTGATGCGAGACAAGTCTGGTATTCTTATTTCCCATAGAAAGATGCAGGGGTCTGCAGGTCATTGTGGCAATAAGGCCTCTTGGTCCAGGTCTAAAAAAGAATACTCAAACCAGCATGTTCAGGATGTATATTAAAGATCATGGGATCTTTAGGGTGTTGCTTGGTCTACAAGTGCCACACTGCGATGTACTCGAAGCGTCTCTTCCCACAGGGATGGTAGGCAGTGATGTGGTGAATATCCCACGTAGCCAAAGGAGTGGCAGAAAGAAGTTTCCTCYATTAGCCATTTATTTCCTTGAAAGCAGAGGAAACAAGGCAGATCCAATCTTCAGAAGCTTATCTTTACGGTTTGCATTTTATTGAACCCCATTTTACTAATTCCTTCTGATTCCGCATTGGCCATTAGGCATAATGTGTTCTTTATTGGTGTACCATTTAATAACATGTTAATTGGTGGCTATCACAGCATTTATAGTGAGAGGCCATTCTCTGTTTCTAAACCTGGAAATGCTAAAGCAATGGTCCATCACTAACTACAGCATGGTAGAAATACGGACGTTTATGATCTATGCAGAGCCTCAGTTTCTGTAATATTTGTGTCCGAGTGCAACGCAGGCAAGTTTATGAAGAACTGGTGTTTGAGTGATGGTGGGTGGGGAAGGTGAATGGTACAAGGTTGTACAAGGCTTGTAGCYGCTTTGAAAGCCATTTCATGACAGGTGGTGCTATGGAGGCTCACTGAGTTTGCTTGTATTTGGCACTCTAAAGCTAGCCAGCACCAGGGTAACAACATGTTCAGCTATTTGTAAACCAAGCAGGGGCCTAAAAAACATTCCACTCACAAGGAAAAAATTGATTTAAAGAGGCTTGGAGTGGAGCTTGAGCATCAATGAACACTGAAGAGCCTTCTTAAACTGACACAATAAATTAGTTCAAAACAGATGACAGCCCTACAGATTACCCACCTCTGAACAAAGGAGGGGCATTCTGGTCCCCTTCACGAAAACATAGATAAAAATTTTGTTCTTCTACTCTAATGAGGCAAGCTCACATATAAGTCAATAGAGCAATTCATTAACAAATCTAGTGAAATCCCCTGGGTTACCAGCGAGATGACAGTGAGAGTGGATGTGCTGTGAAAACTCTCCTTTGGTAGAGATGTCCATATGCTAAGGGTCAGAGAGCTGAGTGGTTTGCTCTGTTTACTATTCACCATACACATATGGCAGTTAAGGTCACTGTTATCAGACACTTTCTCTGTACACAAAACAAAATTTCCATATGGTCCATGAAAATGGATATGCTTTGCTCCCATGCAGCTTCCCACGGCTCTGTCTTTGTGCGGCACCGGTTAGAAGTGTAAAAGAAGGGTGTGAGGGGTTACCTCGTCCGTCAATGGCGCTCCCTGCTTTGTGCATCAGTCCAATTTAGGGCAAATCTGCATCACTTTTTTTTCCCCCCCTGTCTTTCAGGCACAAATGCTCATGTCAGTCTATTAGAACGTGATAGAAGTACTGATCACTGCCTCTGCATCTAAATCCTTTTGAAACCAGGATGACCTGCTGAAGAGGATTTTGAGTGGAAGGCCCTTCACAAGACTCTTTCAAATCCACATAAATAAAGCCCTTTACTGGCTTAAAATGGCCCCTCAGATTTAGCACTACAGAGCCCCTAAAAAGCACAACACGATTGTCATGGATATTACATGATGGTAACAACAACAGGCCAAGAAGACAAGTCTCGATGCTGAACAAAACTAGGCCAGACTTTTTCATGATTTGGGATACAGATTGCTGACAGCCCAGTAAATAGGCTGTTTAACCCTTTGAAAGTGAATAAAGAGTGCAGAGACAAATGCTTTCTGATAGACTTTGTGTATGTAATGGGCAAAAAAGTATTCTCCGGCATTCCAGGATTTCTGGTGTGAGATTGATCCTTAAATAGCTGGGAGTAATTATCACAGCCCTTTTTCTCCTGCAAAACCAGCTAAGCTAAATAACCGATTGCAGGTGAATATCCCGGCTGCACAAAGGAGCTATAGGGAAAACAGCTCTTTCTTTTTCCCCCTTTAGGTGCAACATATGTTTATCCCTCTCTTTGTTATAATTTCCTTCGTCAGACGGACGTGAATGACAGGCACACGTAACCAGCTAATGTCATCTCTCCTATCATAAAAAATGCAACAAACTGAAGGGCAGTTCATTTAGCTGCCGTTCGTAGCTTACAAGTAGCTTGTTAATCTCTCGCTGTCTTGGAAAGCCATTTGATAAAAAAAATGAAATTTTAAAAATCAGTATTTTATCCGAGTCCTTTTTATCCAAGATGGCAAAACTGCTGACAAAATCATCTCCTAGAAATTAAAAATTATGGATATTGCCTCCAATTTTACAAAGCTGTTTATGCTACTACTTGAACGGCTCCCTTGTTACACACAATTTCTGAGGCTTGGCAGCCGCATGATTTTCATAAATTCAGATACTACCGTTTCTAACCTCTGACCATGTTTTAACTGCGCAGGGCCTTTTTAATTCATTTAACTCATTTTAATTGTCTTTCAGGGGAAGAGTGCTTTCTTTGGCCAGCTTAACTGGCAGGGAGAGCTGCCTGCTTGAGTACTCGCTGCCATTCAAAGAGACCCCTCATGAAAATGCATGCTTGTCCGCGCAACTCCTTCAGTAACTGTAATATCTCTCCCTCACTGTTTATGTCAGAAAGTCATTACTGGAAACTGCTGACATTTTTGACATTCAATAGCATCAGAGCACATTAGGTGGTCCTTAGATAATTTTTAGACAAAATTTACTTGTATCGTGCGCTCAGGCCATTACAGGCTACAGAAGTAATATCTCTCTGTGCAAAGGTATATCAGTCAGTACGCTCATTTTTGTGGGCTTTCCTATGTAATTCTGTAGCTGGATGGTTTTATCCGTGYGGTGCATAATGCATAGTACTTAGGCTGTATAGCCAGGCAGTGCCTGCTTTGTTTTTGGCTTTTGTGGAAGATCAATCTCTATTAGGAAATCTATTATCATCACTTATGTTTTACTACAATGAAATAAATAGGCAGCTGCAGTTATTTGGCCTAATAGCTCTTAGTTTGATTGCTAGAAGTAGGAAATCAATGCAGGGTGAAGGGAAGAAACATTTTTAATAACTTACACTTCAGATATGAGATCCCCAAGTTATTACAAATTATAAGGTTAAGACCTCTTGAAAGAATCCTGGCTAGTTAAATATTTAAAACTCCTGGGTGAGAACACATGCACTAATGAGCTTCAGGCTACTAAATACCAGAATCTAGGGGGAGACATCTTGTTTTATATTAGAAAGTATTAGTGAGTATAAACTGGCCATAAGAAGTGTTTAATTAAGAATTATATCGGTATGGGGAAAGCGCAGAAAGAAACAGATTGCCCAATCTCTTGGTCGTTGCTGTGAAGAGCTGAATTTGTCCCTGCAGCAAGGGGAGCAAAGGAAAGCCGCGTGGATGAGACCGGTGCGTTCAGAGGAAGATGCCAGAAACCTCGTGGATTTGGAGCGTCCGACCTGTCCCCGATGCTCTTCCTACCCTGCGTCAGGCGGAATCACCTTGGCTTTGGATGGCGAGCGAGGGAGCATTCTCAGTGTTGTGTGTCCAGCAGTTCTGCTAGTTTAATGATGGTTGTTCTTGGGTGAAAACATCCATATCTCAAGCATCAGGCTCRTGTGCACCACCCAATTCCCCCACCCCAACCAAGTGTAGGCAGAACTTCACTAATCATTAAGCCTTTTGCTCTTGCAGTCTTTTAATTCAGCATTTTAAGAGTGTAAGAAAACCTCTTAATTGCACCTGGACTTATGGYGGCAAGAACTGAAACACTCAAACGTAAATGGTAACGAGTAGAAAWAAATATTGAGACTGACAGTAAAAATGGGTGTGACGTGATCTAGGACCAGRTAGTGCCAGGTCTGGTCACCCAGGGGCTGCAGGCGCCCGTCTGCAGCGTTGTGTGCGCACATATATAGGTATTTCAGCCATGGTGTGTCTGCTTGCAGAGAGCAGGGCACGCGAGTGGGTAAACAGCTCGTAGCARGAGCGGGAAGGCTGCTGGAGATGGGGCTCCCCGCGCAGAGCTCTCGGCGCCGTGCGAAGAGGCAGTCGGGGGTGTTTGTGTTTCTGAGCTGCGGCGTGCTTGAAGCGCTCGCTCATCTTCACGGCTCCCCGTTTCCTTATTCCTGGTGGGGTTCATCAGCCCGGCTGCCTGCAGACCTGCTTCGTAGGGCGGTGTTAGTGAGAGGCATTTCCCCCACCTCATCATGCCCTCTGCCTACCCGAGAGGAGATCAGAAATCTCTTGTCCTAATTGATGATGCTAAATTACAGTACCGAAACCCTAGCATCCTGCTCAYGCCGTACAAGTCTCCTGCTGCCTGGTCAGCATAGGTCTGTGATTCCATTTTTAAATCAAATTATGCTTGTGATAATATTGTCTTGAGCTTACAGTTGCTGACATGGATATTGACAAAGGCTTAGCCGGTATTTTAATAAGAAAACAAAATACGGGAAATACTCTAGAGTTTCCAGGTGGATCATTAACAAGACGCCTTGGAGGGCTGAGACTGCCAACCAGCACAGGGAATGCATCACAGTTCGTCATACAACTTAAACTTCTTTTGACATCTAGTTATGTCGAAATGTGACTGATCACCTAGGGGTCCGGGCTCCTGTGAGGGAAAAGTTCACTGACAGACAGCGAACGAAGCTGATCTTAAATGAGAATCAAGAGCGAGCAGCATTCCCGCGCCTGACAGTCTGCAGCTGCTACCTGGGTCTGCCTAACGAAGACGAGCCTGCTCTGCTGAACAGCGATATTAGCATCTGTATGCTTCTGTCTCATTATCACACATCTGCCCACCTTTATTCGAGTGACGCCGCCTCTGATCTGACAGCTCCGGCATTGTCAGCGAAGAGATATTATGGGAGCCGGGTACAGCAGCTTAGGGTGTTCGCTTTTATTTTCTAAAGACTGTTGTACAGCTTGACAGTCTAATGCCACGGAGGTAAAGGAGATAATTAACATATTGGGCAGTTTCTAAACAAAGCGGAGACAGTTATGCTGGCAAAAGTGCTGCGGCAAAAGCAGCGCTGTTTGCGCTCGCCCGGCATCAAAGGCTCGCGAGAGCTGCACGAAAACAGAGCGCGTGAGCGGGCCCAGCGTGTTCCCGGCCCTGGGGAGTCTGGGGGTGACAGGGGTGCTTGCGGTTTTCCTTCTCTCGGGGTTATTTTTACCCCCCGGCRCCAAGCGGGGAGCTTGCGCCAGCATCGCACTACTCATATTTGGATGGAGATTTAAACCATCTACGTTGGAGATCACGTATGGGATATGTGGGAGAGGTTTCATCGTTTGTCTGCTCAGTGATAGATGGGAAAGACTTTCATTAAAAAAAAAAAGACCCCAGAGTCAGGGAAATAGGATTTGATCCCACAGTGGAGGTGGACTGGGCTTTGAGGATGAAGAAGGTGAAGTGGAGAAAAGCAATACTGAGCAGTGTTGTTCCCTGCTTTGCCTTCAGTTTGCAGTGGATGCTGTGGGCCCTTCACATTCCAGCTGTGGACCTCGACACAACTTGGTCCAGTGCTTCATGAATGCTTCAAACGTGACTAGCTTCACACAAGGCTAAGCATACCCTTAAAAAATTGCCTTACTTTTTTATACCGTGCTGAAGAATGGTCGATAGGATGCTCTGCRGCATCCCTGGGAGCGCTGGATGCTCGAGTCCTAGCTTAGATTTCCAAAGGYCCAACAACCCCGGTGCCGCTGCCTCTCGGTAAAGCTGCAGGCCAAAGAACGCATCCTCAGCGGCTCGAAACGGGCTGCTCGTTTCTAACCAAAACACTGTTTCCCATTCCTGCAGCAATGTGCGGGCTATGCGTCTATAATATCCCGCTACGAATTTAGCCCCACATCTCTAAGATGCTAAGGACCATCCTCGTCTCCTTCGTGGCTTTCATTTTGCTGCTTTTTCCTTTGTTCTTGAGGGAGCCCAGGGTTTCCCGGGGCTCGTGCTGAAACGGCTGCTGTTTGGCATCAACGCGGACAAAGTCACGGAGCCTTCACCACCGAGGGGTAGGAGTAGCTTGCTTGGGTCCAGCTGCTGGCAGACCCCTGCTCAGGAGCGCCAAGTTAGAATGCAAAATAAGATAGTCATTAAAGAAGAAAMATAAAGGATAGGCTCCGTTGTCATTCATTCTCCAAAGGCGTTACGGACTGCCGACACCGTACAGAGAAATAGGAGATGTTGACCTTTTTATTATAGACTTTTCTGTCCTGTCGCCCTCCTTTCAAAGGCACCCGTCCCCCCCGCGTCCCCACGCGGGCGCGTGCACCGGGCGCGCGCACCCGCGCTCCTCAGCTATACGTTATCTCAAATAATTACCCTGCGCTTCTGGCTGTCCCCAGTGACTGCTGCTGCTAAAAAAGCTACTCATTGTCGGTGAGTGAAGAGGGATTTCAAACCTGCTTCTTGTGGCCCAGCAACAGCTCTTAATTAACCACTCAGGTATTGAGCCGCCTCCTCGCCCGGCTCCCATCCATATGGCAGGAACATGTCCGCGGCCGCAATCACGGCGGGAAGCGCCGCGTCAGAAAGCAGGGAGAGCTCCCGCGAGTTATTTTTAATGATTCCGCTCCGGCACGCGGGGTTATCCCCGGCAAGCAGGGGAGGGAAGGGGTGCTTACCCCGTCGGGCCGCGCGGTCCCGGGGCGCGGGGACGGCCCCGGAGCACAYGGTGCTCTGCGGAACTCACGGCGCTGGCGCCGCGCGCGCTCCTCCCGTCGCCCCCGGTTTGTGGGAAAAGCAAACACCCGTTTGCGTTTATAAATCTAATTAAAAATGAAGTTGCATTTACATTTTAAAACCTCGCGTATAGCAGGCATACTGTGTCAAAAGATATTATGTATGATTTTACTTTGTGACAGAAACCATTACATTTAAAAATTCATTACAGCAAGGTTAGTTAGACACATGATGGATGCAGCTTTAATCCTGCCATATATTATTACAGTTAAAATGTAAATGATGAAAAATATTTTGTGCTTATCAGCATTTATGTGGAAATGTGTTTTACAGTGATATATGGTGTTATATTTYTATTATTATGATGAGAAAGAATGAAATACAAAAAGATGAAGTGTTTATTAAAACATGGTTACTTGTGATAAAATATTCTTGTTGTACATGACTTTAAACATATTTACCGAGGGCATTTGTCCAAAACAACTGTGAAATGCGTTTGCTATGCAAATCATTCTTTGCAATTTTTTTCCCTCTGTTATTCTGACTATAGCCTTCTAATAGCCTAATGTAAAAGCCATGTAAATATATTTTTATTATTTTTCATTTCAGACACGAGCGCGAGGGGGACGAGGGCTGGCTCTGTTTGTACACATGTGTCTGTTCAGATGGAGGGAGGGATATATAAAAGGATAGATAGAGCTGATGTAAAATTTGTTGCTGGAAAGGTCCTTTTTGCTGTGTGCGTTTTCAGGTTGGAAGCCCCCGAAAGGCGCTCGGATGGGGCTGGTGTCCCCATCCCGCACGGCGGGGCGGCCTGTGCCGCGTTTAGCACCCTGCTGAGCTGAAGCCTTGGACGGCACCCAGGTTGGCGGCTGATTCCTGTTCCCCCGGGAAGGGAGACCCGGCTGCGCGGCCGTTCCCCAGGTGAGCTCAGCTTTAGCGCGCTGGTGCTTCAGAAGAGCCCGGCCAAGGCGGGCTGGGCAGCATTCCCTCTGCTCTGAACGGTAACAAGTACCGGGGTGGCTATTGCAGGTCGCAAATCCCTACTCAGGGCAAGATTTTCATTTTTTTTAAAGATTTTTTACTTCAACTGCATCCCTTCAAGAAGACTTTCTGGCACCGAGGGCCTGGTTTTCACAAGCAAAATCCAGTATAATCTTGCGCAGAACAATACAAAGGCAAGAAAAAGCTATTAAGTGACTTGCCCGGCATCCCGCAGGAAGCCTGTGGCAGAAAAGAAAATAAAAACTTGAAGGCCCTGGAACTTAGGAATTTAACCGTTATGTATGGCTTCCCACACGTGCTCTGCCCACTCTATTTCCAGCATCTTTCAAGTTTGCTCTGCTGGGCCTGACCGACAACCACATTATTCCAGTATTAATTGCACAGCAGACGTGCCACTGCGTCCCAATGCTCCTCTAACTCGCTGATACTTCCCAAGCACCCAGCCCATATTTTATGGACAGTTGCTACAATTTTTTTTTCAGGTTTTCTACTTTTTATGGTTATTTCAGAAAAMAATAGATTAAACAAAGAGATTATATATTTGCAAAGAGAATATGTATTAATTTATATATATTRATTATTATATATATTACAGCTTACTGCTGTAATTTCCAGTTTATGTTGCTATACCTCCAGGAACTTTAAATTGTTTGAAATGTGTTGCAATGCAGTAGTCAGGCTGAGACTGCTTCCAGTTCCATGAAACTGAGCCCATCCTTAGCAGCCCAAATGCAGTTATTAAAAAGAAATAATGAAGTAGCTCCGAACATTTGCTTGGGAGCATCAGGGGCACATGCACCACTCACTCTCTAACACCTTTCTTTTGATGCAAACAGAAGCGGGAGACCTGGTGCTTGTAGTTCACTAAAGTGGCTATTTCCTTATAACCTTCCTCTTGTTACAATGTTTATTCAGTTATCAGGAAGAAATATCATTTGTCCATGCAGCTGCAATTACCCAATTTGTTGTATAAATTATTACTTTTTCTTTTTCCTCGTCTAATGCTGATGACAGAATCATTTAATAGACTTTCAGTTTCTCAAGCTTGAAAATTGGTTCCACATTCTCCCCCCTTTTTTTTTTTTATCCTAGCTTTCCTCCCTAGGGCGAGGGCAATGTGGTCTAAATGCAGTCTCCATTTCTCTTTTTTTCCCTAAACATCTGCTTGTACGAGGATGTTGTTGTGTACATTAGCGCTGTAAAGTTTAGCGCTCTTTGGGGCTACCTTTGGCTCGCAGCTTCCTTGTTCCCGGGGCCAATCATAATASATCAGGGCCCGTCGATATTTCCTATCTCGGCGCTCCTCGTAACTCCCCGGCTCAGCTGTCTGGTGCTGTTTTCCTTAGGAAGTCCAGAGCGAGGGGGCCTGGTTGACCTGGCATCGGTCCTATTTATAAGAATAAAACCTCTTCCCCGTCCACCTTGGCAGGCTGTCGTGGTGGGGTCACATCCGCTCGCCTTAATAGCTGTTGCGCCGGGGCCGGGACGTGGCCACGTAACCTTTATTGTCCTCTCCTACCCTTTTGTTTGAAGTAGAAAAACCTCCTCGGCGGGTTTGCTTCAAAGCTGAGGTTAAAGGATTTGCAACTGTGTCTTCACCACATAATTCATTAGGAAGGAACAAAAAGCAGCTCTCATCACATTCGGCGTGGGGTTTTTTGCTATATGTTTGTTTGTTTACATGAATCCTCTATTTGCTTTTTAATTTTCTGTCTCCCGCTGTCGCTGTTGAAGTAAACGCCAGGCAGGCGTGTGTTGGCTTTGCATGGGAGTTACTGTGTGRCTATAGGAAGGAGCGATGTATGGAGCAGCCACCTCATTTCCAGCCTGCGAGCTACGGGCTCCTCTTGGAAGGAAAGCCATTCCCGCGCCTGCGGTGCCAGGGATGTCACAAAGTGATGATCTTGCCCTCCACGAGTCAACTCGGTTGCCTGTGGAATGCATTTATTTTGTTCTTAAGCCTAAGACTATTTGCTGAAAGCGGGATTATCACTTTGTAGACCACCAACAGCTGTTGAAAAGCGGGGCATAAAAGTTTGTTTATGTCTTTAATAACCCACTTAATGACGGAGCAAGCACATTATTCATAATAAAATAGCCTGGCATAATCTGACTTCAGTGTGTGGTGTCAGGGAATTAAGAAACATCTGCTATGCCGTAAAATAACATTGTGTATACTGTGCACATTAAAAACACGTGTGTATACGCATATGTATATTATGTACATATATTTAAAATGTCTCAGTGGAATACTCCCTTTTTTTTTTTAATTATATTTAGAAAAGAATTAAATGGTTAAATGATTATTTTTTTACTTTTAAATCTGAATTTTCTATAACCTTTCTGCTGTCTGGCTAGTTACAGGAGTGCGGGGCAGAATGTATTTCATGAGAGTCCATTGAAAGTCTTTCAAACCCCCAAACTGGGGTCCAAATTCTATTCTTAGCCTCCAAAGGAGTGACCTAATTTTTCCGAAGTACAAAGCGTTCACGGGTTCYTGACTTGATGAGGATGTTGGTTGCTCAGCAACTCTGAAAACCAGGCTGGTTTCTGTAGGCGCCTCCACGCAGGTTTGCATCGRCGGCGGAGGCACCCAGGTTGGCAGCTTTTACCAGGGCAAACTCTGTGCTCGGCGGATGGCCCAAGAAGCCGCACCACGATCCGTCCTCCCAKTCCATAGGGATGCTGAAGCGGCGCCCGGGAAGGGGCCGAGCAGCACGGTGCCCAGCCAGCACGGCGTATAAACATCTCTTAAATCTAAGCGTGTGAGAGGGAAGTGGAGCTACTTGCATCTTAAAATTAAATGCATGTTTTGCTAGATCAGGCCAGATGGTTTTACATGCTCAAAAGTGACATTTACAAGGTCACATAGGAAGTGTTTGACAGAGCCAGGAACTGAAACCAGATCTCCCGAGTGCCAACCCAGTGCCTTAATTTTGCTCACATCCATTTTTTTTTTTTTCCTTTTTGATGGCATGTTTCTCTTCAGTGCAAAGAAGGAAAAAATTAATCCAGTAAGGAGACAATTAAGTTGTTTTTTCCCGTCCTTTAGAAGGTCTGGGAACTCAGTGCCACTGTGCAAAAGGCTAGTACTTTCATCTTTTCAGCACGGCATGTACTTATAGAGTTTTTTTMTATATATTTTTTCTTTCTTAAAAGAACATAACAATCCATTTTCATTTGTAGGTGGTCTGGCACATGATAATAATAAAACAAGTTATAAATTAGTAAAAATTCTATGCAGATTTATGTGAACTGGATGAACTCTCCCAGTATGAATGTTAATCTACTGGAAAATAGTGGCTGTGGTGCTGGAATAGCTCAACGTCATCCAGCGGGGCACACTGAAMGCAGCCCTCTCATTGACATTTTCCTCACAAATGCCAAAATAAACATAAGAAATTATTATAGGGRAAAAAAAAAGAGCTACTGGGAAGGCAACTGTGATGTATTTAAGCCTATTTCTTGAGATTCTCCTTTATCTCAGCTTTCACTAATGTATATACATTTACTTAGTTTTACTTAGTTTTACTCTCCCCAACATTGTCTTGGATACTTTTGGTTTAGTCTGTGTTTGCTAGCTCTGGTCCTGATGTAGACCTCTTCTTTCYGCAAGCTCCCTTCTGCCTTAGCTTTTAATCTCTCTTTGGCCTGCCTGTCTTGTCCAACTCAAATCCAGGCCTCATCACCATGAGAAAATACTCTAGGTAAAACACTGATTTTATTCCTATTTATGCTTCTTGGACCAAGATCTTACTCTCTATGTGGAAGGGGAGGAAGGACAAACACCACAAGCATTGCCCTCTACACCCACGAGAGCTGGTTTGCCTCTTTGTTTCACCCTCTGTTGTGTTTAGAGGACTTGAATGCATGAAGCTTGTGTATCTGTGACCAGTTTACCTAAACTGGAATAATAATTACAGTACATGAAAATGCTTAGGCTCACTATGGGCTCACTATGAACATTAAAGCTCTTGGTCGAAAGATCTCTTGCTAAGTAGCAATAATACAGTTATTTCCAAGTTAGGCTTAAAAACACTATATTCTGAACAAATACAAGTTTTCCCCCTAGCAGTAGAGTGGATGCAGACTCTGTTAAACAGAATATATCATTGGTGCCACTTCCTTTTCTCATTGCTTTATTTATCTATATTAGAGTCTGCAAGGGATATAGGAACAGATGCACTAGGAATAAACCCAAGGTCCTGTTGATGATATTTGTTTCAGGATAAAACAGCCACGTACTGCTTTTGATGATGCAGAATACAAGTTAAGGAAATGGCAGTAAGCATGGAAATATGAAGAGCGGACCTGAACTGAATCCCCTTCACAAGGTAAGGGATTTGGGCTGACGTGAAGTAGCTCTGGATTCCCCATGTATCCACATGGCTGAGGCTCATGTTGGGCTGCAGGTAGCGTGTTCCTCAGTCTTTGGTAGCCTGCACCAAAGGCGCTTTAAATATCAGATGGGGGAAATTCTTAGGCATTAAACCAAGGTCTAAATCTGTCAGGCAAGAGATTGAGTTGCAGACTTGAAAAACAKTGGTACACTTAATTTTATGTAGTTTTAGCCAGCTGCTTTATTTGGGGGCTTCTTGGTTTGTGGCACTGGGGAAGCTGGAAAGCTAGTACCAGTGTAAGCACCTACCCTGGCTTATTACAGAGGGTAAACAGTCAGTGTTATTAGTAGATGAGCAGGAAAGGTAGATCAATATAAAGAAATACTGCTCTCATTCACTATTCCCTTTGTCACTGCCAGACCTCAGAATTTTTCAGTTCATTGATGTCAGGAAGGATTTACTTGCCTGCCCAAGGAGCTGGTGCCAGATTATTCCCAGGCTGCTCAGATACCGATCAGCGTGTAAGCTGTGTAAGAAAATAAAATTTAACATCACAGCAACTTAAAATACTGCTCGAGTTTGTAATGTCCACATTGGCATTAGGCAACTTGGCAGTAAAAGTGGCCAAAACACATGTCTCCTTTTGCTGTAATGCATACTGAATACATCGGGTTGGTTGCACAGAGGGGTCTAATGTTTTCATTAGCTGAATGAGCTTCTAGCCCAAGCCAAGTCTGTTAAGGCTTCTGGAAACATTTTATTCAGCAGGGGCAGTTCAGGGGTTAAACTCTGCTTGGAGTATTTGCTTCCCCACGGACACAAAGTTATTTCGGTAGTGCAGTGGTGTCCTCCCTAAGACCCAACCCTACCCTCATGGGTCTCACTGAGGGGCTCCTCAATGGAAGCCATTGGTCACCTTGCAAGTGTCRCCAAAGCCTTCTGGCACAGCGTGTGCTGCTGGCCTGAAGCACCAAGGGGCCTGAGCGGCTGCAGCAGCACGGGGCAGGCCCTGCCTTGGAGTGTGCGGTGGGGAGAGGGATGTGAGATCTTCCTAGAGAAGAGTTGGGAAGAGGTGGTGCTCCCTTCCTAGAGAAGAGCTGGGAAGAGGTGGTGCTCCCTTCCTAGAGAAGAGTTGGGAAGAGGTGGTGCTCCTTTCCTGGAGAAGAGTTGGGAAGAGATGGTGCTCCCTTCCTAGAGAAGAGTTGCTTCATGTGTTGCTTCATGTGTATGCACTGGTCAGCGCCGTGAACCTTTGCTAGCCCTGCCAAGGGGGTGGCAGCACCAGGATATGACAAACTGACAGGGGCATTACCATTTGTGACCATGAAGAAAATATTCTCCTGGACAACACCCATAAACTCAAGTCTGGAATTACAGATGTGAAATGCAGCAGTGACCCTCATGAATGACCGTAGGGCCACCAGTGCGCTGTGAAGCAGCAAGATGAGACCATCTGGAACGGCAGCGTTGGGCCGTTCCTCATGGCCGTGTCTCACCGAGCACCGGGTGAAGGCTGTGAGACAGAGCCATGGCATGGTGGCCCCACACAGTCTGGYGACATGGCAGCTCCACAGGGCCCAGAGCAGGGACACCCTGGACACCCGCCCAGCGGAGAACTTGCCTCCAGGCTATCGCTGGGGTCGGCTGCTCATGGTCCCTGCGAGCTCCCGGCCCTGGGTGACCGGCGCGTAGCTGCCACACGCCACTGCTGCCGCTCCGTGTGTGGTCCTGGGAAGGCGGCCTCATGATGATGCCGGTAATGAGGAAAACTGCTGTGTTTTTGTTTTGTTTCCTTTTAAATAAACTCGCCACTCTTAATCTGGCAGCCCGGAGTCCGGCCTCGACAGCGCGGTGAGTAATGAGGTGCGGAGGAAACCGGGATGCGGGATGGGAAGGTCAGCGCGGAGGGTGCCCACGTCTGCTCTATGGGTAGGTGGCAGCGCGGCACCCGCTCTTGCCTCGCCCGCACCCCGACACGGCCGTGCTCCYGCACCCGCGGGGCTTTACAGACCGGCCTGGTAGGGCAGGATTTGGTACCGGGGTCAGGATTCAGTAGGGTKGAAAATGGGTTATAGTCTGGAGTAATTGCTGCAACATGCAACATTAAAGGGTTTAGTTTCCTCTCCCATAAAGAAACGAAAATTTCACAGATACTTCTCTTTTGCCTCCATTTGCTGAAATGAAAGCACTTGTTTCCTTT
>PTEX01000072.1:1299167-1314167 GCA_003342815.1 Eudromia elegans | reverse complement strand
TTATCTGTATTCAATTACTGGTATCTGCAAACTTGCATACTGTCAGCTGATCATAGACTAAATGAAAACTTATCATGCACAGAGGCAGCAAATACATTTATTTGAAGCAGGCATCATATTAGTTCACTGGTTTGACTGTGGTTAAGGAAAAAAAAAAAGGGGGGGGGGTTATCAGTCTTCAGGGAAATTCTTTCAAATATAACCTGCAGTAAATATCTAAAATTGGGACTATCTATGTTATAAATCTTTGTTCAAAAGTAGCAAAGGAGCAGCAATTCCTCCATAGTCCTCAAAGACAATAAATTATATTATTTAACAATAGATAAACTTAGGGCACCTTTCCTGTGGTACAGCCCTATTGTGAATTAAGTTTTAATCTGCTTCGCCCCAACATCTGCTGTGAGGAACCAGAGTGCCGGCTGCACTGGACACCGACAATAATTTGTTTGTTAACTGCTTCTCCGGAACAATATATCATTTCAGAAAACAAAGCMTACCAACACAACGCGTATTTATCTGTTTCCTCTATCTGTGTTCCTTTTTCCATAAGTGCAAGTTCAGGCTTTTGAACTGTTTTCCTAGTGATAATTTGTGATGCTGTTGGATTCATAACCCTGGAAAAATAGCTTTTTTTTTTTCAGCATTTTTTTTTCATCTTTGACCAACAGATGTTCTGTTCAAAACCTGAAAGGACTCGTGAGGTATGAACCAGCAAATTATAATTGTTAACGCCCCTGTGGAAGGAAAATGTCAATAAATATTTGCTATCACTGGGCTGTTTGGAAACAAAGCCACTTGCTTCACAGAAGTTCAAATGATTGATCTTTCTATACAGCTTGTCCAGCAGTCTATTCAATTAGAAATTCAGCATTTTCTTTCTTTTCTGAAAAGAAGTGAAAAACAGCTTTGCGCTAGGAAAAAAGAAATATGTAGAAGCCTGTGGGCAACCTGCAGTTGCTGTTTTACAGTGGTAAAATAGCACATGAGCGGGTTTGGTGATACAAAGGTGACCACAGACACAACAATGTCCCAGCTCCAGCGTTTCAAAGCAGAGCGGCAATCGAGGAAACAGAAACATCTGGAATTGTGATGCAGATAAACGCCCCAACATCTGTCTGCTAATGAGAGCTATCCGCCCCTCTGGATCACCTCTGCAGGCCAAATGGCTCTGCTGAAAGTGCATTTACCTACAAATCCTCTACCTACAAATTTCTCTAGTGAGAAATGAAGTCTTGTGTTTCCCTCTAGTATTTTTAAAAGTCAGGCTTGTTCCATTCTTCTGAGGACTAAAGTGCCTTTCTTTCTTTCTTTCTTTCTTTCTTTGTAGATGCTTGAAAAAAGCAAATCAGAACTATCCTACAGAAATAGCATAACAACACATCCAGCCAGTTCAGCTACAAGCTCGAAACCATCCTTATAATGTACTTCTCTTTATTCTATTCTATTCTATTCTATTCTATTCTATTCTATTCTATTCTATTCTATTCTATTCTATTCTATTCTATTCTATTCTATTCTATTCTATCCTATCCTACGTTAAGTTCTTGCATTACCCCTCATTTTATCACTGCATGGGTCTGAACTCCTTGTAGTGCTATACTAAGAATAGGATTAATGCCTAACACATGTTGTGCTGATCTGGGGAATCAGTCCCCGAATGGCTGAAATAGACTCCATCTTACAGTGTGGACTGCACGGCACTGGTTTCAGGCAGTGGACTGCTCACAGGATGGGGTTTCCTTGCTGCCTCTGCAGCCTTCTGTCCGTTCGTTGGTGTGATAAGCACAGAAGATGCAGGATGCATCCTTTTACCTAGCAGCGGAGCATCATTAAAATGGGAAAAATCAGCCATGCAAATGAGRTGGAGTGATGGCTGCCACCCAAGGCAAAGGGAATTTTCCAAGTCTGAACCCTGCACAACTTRGTATCTGTTTTGTGGAGTCAGTACAGGAACTGCTAAAGCTGCCGAGAGGCATCTGAGATGTTTGCACGACAGGAGAGCCCGAGACCCCGGAGAGGCTCCACGTTCCTGAGAAGTCGCATGCGGGAATTCGGGGCTAGCAAAAGAATTGTGACCTACTTAGCGGAGTCTGACTTAAGCCCCAAATAATGCTCTTGCTCAAGCATGAATTGCAAGCAGCTGAGGAAAGATGAGCTTTTGCACTTGCGCTCCAGCCAAGTTTGCCCACATCTAATGAGGAACAGCCCGGTTTGGTGCCACCTTGCATTCCTGGGGCACGGAGCAGACGGAAAAGCTGAGCGGGAAGGGGGTCCTGACGCAACTCACCTCCTGCGCCGGGTGCAGATTCCTGGAGCTTCAAAGTCTCCAGCTCATGAGCGGAGGATGGAGCAGTGGCTGCAAGAAGCTGCCTTGCASTGGGGCCTGGAGGGCAGCGACCAGAGTGGGCAGCAGCCACGCTCCGTTGGACCCCCTCCAAACCTCGAACCCCTTGTACCTGAGCACAGGCGCAGCACCCTCGTGGCTCTGACGTTCTGCAGAGGCAAAGGAAAGCAGGAGTGCAAGGATCTCATCTCGCTGCCATCATGGGCACTGCCTTGCTGCACGCCAAGTCTGGGCACACGYCTCGGTGTTGAGCTGTTCGGGCCAATGTCCTACAGAAGGGAGAAGTGAGATCCAATGGAAGGATGCTGTGGGCCAGGAAAGAAACGTGATGTTGAGGTTGGCAAACATGGTACTGCTGTGGGATTTAAATAGAAAGAAAAAATAGCCCTCTAAGGAAGAAGGGATGCAGTTGATGGGAGAAACAGCAGAACAGGCAGACAGGACATATCCTCCCGGAATACTGCAGCCAGATCAGYTGAGATGTCTCTGGATGTGAGGCATCAAGAAGACATTCCCTCAGCAGAGCTTCTCCTCCGTGACTTGCGAGGTCAGGGCTGCCTTAAACTGGCTGCTTGAACTGCCTGCAGGGAAACAGGAACTGCAGCGGAGCAGCAGCTTGGTTACTGCCTCAGGACACTCTCACCCTTTGCAGCCCGGTGATAAAAATACACGTGTATTTGGGATGCGCAGGTTACGAGGAATTACATTGCAGGTCCTATTCTCTGGATAAATATGGGACTTACTGGCTTATGAGCACTGCTCAATACAAAATAATTTCAAAACTATCT
Organism: Eudromia elegans; assembly: GCA_003342815.1. NCBI lineage: Eukaryota > Metazoa > Chordata > Aves > Tinamiformes > Tinamidae > Eudromia > Eudromia elegans. The sequence goes on along the minus strand of PTEX01000072.1, from coordinate 1,311,035 downwards.
CGGAAAATCTTTCCACTTCCATTTTCCCCTCTGAGACTTGCATTTTCTCGAAAGTTTAATGTCTGGTGCTACAGGTTTTATGGCCGTGGCTGTGACTCCAGAAGCTGTTAGTGCGTTTAAGCAAACAGTAACTCGAGTCTAAATGCCAGCCAGAAGGTTTGATTATAAACATGCTGTCCAGCTGTACGTCACATACGTCCAGCCTCGGCTGCTGGCTCGCATCCCCAGCAACTAGGAGTTCAAAGTGTGGTTGCAGTGGGAAAACTCCTGGTTGCTCCCTAACACCCTCTATTTCCTGCTCTTGTTCTTGTGCCATCACGCTCCTTCTTCAGTGGATGTTACCCGGCCCTTCACCTATGCACCAGACTTCAGCAATGTCCCACCTTGTCTTCCCTCCCCTTTTTCACCTCTGGACACTCCTGCCTGGCCGTCTCTTCGGTGCTCGAGCTGTGCTCCACCTTTCCTTGGCCATATCACGGCTATAGCAGCAGGTGAGCCCTTCCATTTGGATCCCAGAAGCCTAACGTGGACCTATGCTCAAAACCTGCTGAAAACCTGTTTGCCAATAGGTAGACAGGGTGGCTTKCTGCAGCACCTCCAGCCCCTTGAACCCTCTGCTGGGATGGTGGGCAGGTACATGGGTCTCAAATAGCCTGTGCCCATCTTTCAGGGTATGGACAGCCCCATAGTTAGAAGCCACAAAATGGGAAGAATAACAACTGAAGCATCATAGAGACCTTCACCAAAAAGGCCTTTTAACTAAAAATGGGATTTTGACATAATCTTATGTGACCAGAAGGCACCAGATCCTGGATAATCAGCCTGGACAACCTGTGATAAAAGATAAACCTTCCTCAACAGGCAGAGTCCCAAGTGCACCTAGGAGCAGGCAGCCACAGCCGGCATCTCCTCGGGCTTCAGAGAGCTGCAGCTCGGGTTTTAGCCATCCCACTTGATCTATAAAAGTAAAAATGGCCATTGGTATCAGCTAATACTAGAAATGGCAAGGGGGAAGCAGGAATTTAAAGGAGGTTGCAGAAACGAGGAATACTGTGAAGGATACTTGAACCCTACATGGTTTTGTTTAGCAAGAAAAGTGTTTTCTATATAAAAGGCCCCACATTCAAAGACACCGTTTCAGCTCAGGCACAACAGCATTGGAAATCCATACCGGCTAAAAGGAAAAGTAGAAGAGGCGGCTGTTTTCTGAAAACAGTTTCTGGAAAAAATCAAGGTTCTCTTGAGGCATGTAGAAAAATTCCAGGATCCTTTATTGTTGTTATTATTATTATTTTTATCCTTGATCTTTAGGATGGTGGGGAAGGAGCACATGCAGTTTTAAAGAAGGAAGGCAGGACATCTGCAGCCCTTAAAAAGCAAAGCACAAAGGCTGTGAGGCTCTGCTTACAGCTTTTTTAATTATCTTCCTTAAGTTTCCCAAATAAAAACACATCACATTGAGCCTCACCCAATAAAACTATGTGGGCAAATACAATACCCATTGTCTAATCAATATCATATTGCTCATGGCTTTGGCTAGGTCAATAGCTGAGATCACGAGCTCCTGAGCTGCACCTAGGCATGCCAATATCTGCTTAATGTTGGACAAAACTACATTTGTCATTCMCGGTAAGCGAGAGTCCTTTAATCTCAGGGATAATCCACAGAAAGTGAAACACAGCTTGAGCTAAGCTAATATGAACTACRAGGCTGGCAAAGGTTTTTCAGGGCACAGGTTTAGCTCAAATGCCAACCTACTGTGAGATAAACCCCTGGTCCTCAAGGGGATGCCCTCCAGCCCCACTGCTCCTGTAGGAAATACCCACAAAGGCCAAAAAATTGAGGGAAAAAAACCCACTAACTTTGTTTCCTCTTATTTTTATTCTCCTAGCATTATAGAAGCCGCAGCATTTTGTCTTYGAGTGGAGCACATGCAGTAATGATAGCCCTTAACCATAACTACCAGAGAAGCATGGGACACCTCGCTGTTCCCAATCCGTTGTCTTTCCAAGCTCTCCTGCATATGGCAACGAAACCACATGCTTCAGTGCAAGAAGTATGCAACAATAAATTATCTTCATTGGAAACACATTGCAAACAAAATGCAAATGGCAAGAAAGTGCTTGTTCTCCAAGGCCTGTCTTGAGAGTTCATCTACACAAATTATAAACAGTTGATAACTATCCTGATTTTCAGGCTAACCGTCTTTATGTCAGATCCCAAGACTAGGCTCCGGGGATTTCAAAATGTATCATGAAATAAAAACAGCTGCAAGGGAAACTCATATGACTAGGATAGGTGCCATATAGCAATTAACAGCCAGAAGTTTTGATCTGGAAAATCACATTTATTTTAATTGCTCCACTGTTGTGTTCATAAAGAATTTGGCTCATTTTACTATTTTCCTTATTAGATATACTATTTAACTTCGGAACAATGTAGTCATTAGTTCCATTGTTCCAGGTTTTTCATCGCACTGAAATGAATGACAGAGACAAGTTCTGCAAGGAATATTGTTTATAAATATTTATCATAGTCTTAACAGATATTTGTGTAATCCATCCTAATTTTTCCTAGCACAGAATCCGCCTGCTCTTTAATCCGTGGGACGATGAGTGGCAGGTTTGTTAACCTGCGAGTTCRACAAGCCATTTCAAGCGGGCTACCTCGCATCAAAAGAAAAGAGCAAGAGCAGAGGGTCTTCCTTTTCCTTCGAAAGACCCAATTCTCTTCRTTTTCCTTTAGCAGCCTGCTTAAAGAAGACATAAGTGTCCGATTGCCTTCACCTCCGCTGTTTATTTTTTGAATCAAAGCCCCATAGGTAAAGCCCTGCCTTGAGGGGCAGCCCCTACGCGGTGGCTGGTCCTGGGGCACGTGCTCAGCCAAGGGCAGAGCCCCGAGCGAGCCGGCACGCACAGAAACCAACCCGACGTGGCGAGCGCGGGGGCACCTGAGAGAGGCACGAGCTTCAATTCCACCTTCCGCCCTATAAAATATGCATAGGCCCTTCTGCTGGAAATGAATATACTTAATTGAAAGGAATCAGGAGGTGAAGAATGAAATTTGGCAGTTCAGCTCCGCTCCACCACTTGGTGCTTGTTGTGGGACTCCAGTGAAAGGGAGCGATCACTGCGGGCATAATTTACTTGATTTTAAGGATCTCTATGAATTCTGGCGACATACCAAGTAGCCATTAGCAAGGAGGAGCGTTTCCCGATGCTCATTTGTTTTCCATGTGTGAATTTTCACTCTTCCAAACTTCCTTTAGAAAAAAAAGTATTTATTTCTTCATCGATTCCATGTGGAAAATACAACAAAAAAATGCAGATAATAAATTATTCAAGAAACACAACTTTCTTTTTTTTATTTAATGGAAAAATACTATTGTTGGAATCAAACTGTCAGCTTGCTTTGATTTTGATATTTTAAGTGTTATAAAATGATATGCTTGTTCACATGCKCAAGGATAGTCTTTCTGGGCAAATTATCCTAAATAGGGTAACTCAATAGCAAAGTAGGCAGGCTTTTAATGCTATTACTATTAGGAAAATACCATTAATATAAGACATATGCAGGATGCTATTACATCAGTAGGCTACATTTATTTAGTCAATATGCAGGAACAATCCTATGGATCASAGCAGAGATGCTGGGCCTTTAACACATGTAACTTGGCTTAAGTCTTGAGGTCAAAATCTGCTAATGCAATTTTCTGTATAAGACCAAGAATTTAAAATCCATGTGGTTTTAATGACACATTCCAAGATTTTGGGGGGAGCTGTTGATTTTTTTTTTTATTATTTGTCCTACTCGCATTAAATGTGAACTTCTTTGAGATCCATTATGTGTCAGACACCGAAACTAATTTGTGAAGCAAGGCAAACTTAAAAAATATATATCTTTCCATTTATTTGCTTGGAAAGTTTGATTTTGGTTAAGCTGTGTTTCAAATTAAAAAGATCATTACTGGTAATTTGCATTTACTTATTGAAGCATTACATAATAAACCAAAACCATGTGTCAAAATGCAACACTCATAAAATAAGTGTACTGAGATAAAGGGGCTTCAGAGATTTAAAAATCAATGTGACACTAAAATAAGACATCTAAAAAGGGTGCCTGCCTTTAAAAAGAGAGTGTTTCCATTTCAAACAATTAATATGTTTTGGTTTCTTCATTTTTGTGGTCTCGGAGCACAACTTATATCTAAAGCACTATGTTGAACATGCATATTTTGGACCGAGCTCTTGTTTGTGTCTATTTAACAGCTACTCACAGCTGTCTCTACTTTAAACGTATCGGGATACGATTTCATCGCAAACTTTCGTCAACACCAAACACTAACATTATTTTAGATGGGGCTGGCAGGGCCGGGCTGGCAGCTGGAGGGGGCCCGCGCGCGCCGGGGTGTCCCCAGGGCTTTGTGGCGCCGCAGACGCCAGCGAGGAGACCGCGGCGAGAAGCTGCCGGGCTTTGGTGGCCTCCAGGGCCTGGCCGTGCCTCTCGACAGCGAGGACGTTTGAGGGGAGGGAATGATTTCAGCACCAAAGGCAGAAAAATGGATCCCTCGTGATCCCAGTAGGTGCTAGGTGTTAGCGCACAATTAAAGCTGCTCTCAGAAGGGCTGCAAAAACAGTGGTGTTTGCATAGGACAAAAGCACCCTAGAAGAGGATGGTGCTGGTGACCAGACCAGGCTTTGGCCAAGGGCACCACAATATTATAGCACTACTATAGACCTTGGCCATTTCCTCCTAGGTACGGTGGCGAGCTGCACCCTTATCAGAGCACTCTCAGGGAAACTCCTGATTCATCATCCATGTGACCGAAACTCAACCACCATTAGCACGACGTTGGGTGAGGCCTCGTGCATCTCATTTTAAAATATCTAGGCCAGGGTACCTTCGAAACACTGAGCTGCCTGCAGACCAGGCCAGTAGCATTCCCACTCCAGCACGCTAGCCTGAGCCTTGCTTTTCCCGGCATTCCATAACACCAGCTTGAGGGAATGCAGGCACTCCAGTTCAATGCAAAATCGCACTACATTGGAGATAATTGGCCTCCAAAGAGCAGTCAGACATGAGCCGAGTATCCCAGGCTACATAAGGCACGATGAGAAAGCAGGAGGGGATCAGCTGAATTGCAACACGCTGGTAAATAGGGTGACCAGTCACTCCACACATCTCAACTCTCTCATAAGGACATCTCTCATTGTACTCCTTATATTCATCCATCCTATTATGTTTCTGTTTACTGCTGCTATCAGAGAAGTTGAATAATGAGGCCAGGGTTAAAAAAAGYCATTCATGTTGTGTGAGCTCTGCCCGGGTAGTAACCTGGCTTCAGCCATCCCCACCAGCCGTTTATATTCACCTGCGCTCTCAATCCCAGAGATTGGTATAAACCTTCTCCCAGCTCCCACTCCTGTCGCTGGGCTGGCACAGGCAGCTGCCATCAGGACACGGCTCTTCCCACCTGGGGAATTCAGTGTGGTTTCACTCGCCTAAGTGCAATTGCCTTCTCTCCCTRATTGTCCTCTTTATGGTGGCATATGTCACACAGCTCTGTACACTTGTGTACACACGTACATACCTAATGTACAGAGGCCACATATAGGTGGGGGAGGACTATACAMTATGTGGACACATGTGTATGTATWTGTGTACATATTTATATATGTGTATATGTGTACATACATATACTCCCATGTGTACATATTTATATATGTGTATATGTGTACACACGTCCATGCCTAATGTACAAAGGCCACATATAGGTGGGGGAGGACTATACAATATGTGGACACGTGTATGTATATGTGTACATATTTATATATGTGTATATGTGTACATACATATACTCCCATGTGTACATATTTATATATGTGTATATGTGTACACACGTACATGCCTAATGTACAAAGGCCACATATAGGTGGGGAGGACTATACACTATGTGGCACATGTGTATGTATATGTGTACATATTTATATATGTGTATATGCATACATACATATAACCCATGTGTACATATCTATATATGTGTATATGTGTACATGCATATACACCCATATATGTGTGTGTGCATACATATGTACATATATGTACATATGCATATATACATATTGGATCAGATGATAGGGAACTTGGGCATGCAGTTCATCTTCCCTTCCATTCTCCCTGGTGCCAACAGCATTYGGGCGTCTGATGGGATCTGCCTTTCTCAAAGGAGCAAGACGGTCCTTGGTCAAGCTGTTCCTCAATGACTTAAACAAGGGGATGGAGTGYACCCTGAGCAGGTTTGCAGATGATACCAAACCAGGTGGAGGGSCCAACACTCCAGAGGGCTGTGCTGCCATCCAGAGGGACCTGCACAGGWTGGAGAGTCACACAGAGAGGAACCKCATGAACTTCAACTAGGAAAAGTGCAGGRTCCTGCACTTTYRGGGARGAATAACCCCAGGCACCAGGACAGATTACAGGCTGACCTGCTGCAAAGCAGCTCCRCAGAGAGGGATTAGGGAGTCCTGGTGGACAACATTACCCATGAGGCAGCAATGTGCCCTCGTGGCCAAGAAGGTCAATGGGRTCCTGGCTGCATCAGGAGGAGCATTGCCAGGAGGGCAAGGGAAGGGATCCTGCCTCTCTCCTCAGCTCTTTTGGGGCCACACCTGGAGTACTGGGTTCTTGGCTCCCCAGTACAGGAGGGATGTGAAGAATGTAGGGAGGATGGGGCCAAGTTCTTCTCAGTGGYGGCCAGTGACAGGACAAGGGGTAATGGGCACAAGCTGAAAAACAGGACATTCCACCTCCATGTGTGGAAGAACAGCTTTACTATGAGGGTGACAAAGCCCTGTAAAAGGCTGCCCAAAGGGGTTGTGGAAGCTCCTTCTATGGAGATCTTCAAAACACACCTAGATATGTAGGGATATGTATAAATAGGGATATGTATAAATATATACACATGTATAGGGATATGTATAAATATATACATATGTAGGGATATGTATAAATATATACACATATATATCTATGTATGTATGTGTGTGTACATATGCACACATACACACATAAACACATATGTCTAATGTACCTGTCTATATATATACACATACCTACATACATATATATTGTATATACCTATGTATACATAATGGCTCGGTATCATCTGGACATTTTGGCAACAGGGAACCTTACATGGCACCAGTCAGGCTGGCATCTGATGGGACCAGCTTTCCCAATGGGGAAAGAGGCCCCTCGTTCACGAGCCTGCGAGACCCATTGCTCCCAGAATACTCGAAACCACGTTCAGCGGTCGGGGTGGAGTGGGGTATCATATCATCAGGGCAGCAGGTGATAAGGTAGGGGCTGGCACAGCCTGCCCCTCACAGCAGCCTCACTCCATAGCCCTCCAAGGATGTCCAGAGCCTGGAGAGGGAGCCCAGCAAAACAGGGGAGATACTAAAGGCCCTAACTAAGGATACTAACACAGTGGAGTTACAGGTGCCCCAGCTACAAAGACAGGCACATTGTGAGCCCAACTCAAAGGTCTCCATGCAAATGCATGCAGCAGGGGAATAAATAAGGGCTATTTGAGATGCGTGTGCAGTCCCGTGGCCAGGAGCTCGTTGGAATTACTGAAACAACTAACAGATAGTTGAGTTAAAGCTGCTGGACCTGGTACTAACAAACAGAGATATCGGGTTGGAAATGTGAATGCTGGAGGCAGTCTGGGCTGCAGTGACCACAAGATGTTGGAGCTGACAATGCTGTGAAGAGGTTGTGACACCTCCTTCTTTGGGGAGCTTAAAAGTCCTCTTGGATGTGGCCCTGTGCAACGTGCTCTAGGTCATGTCGTTCGAGCGGGTCCTGTGGCAGGRGGGACAGGGGGCAGGTCCAGKTCRACTRGATGAACTCTAGYGGCCCCTTCCAATCTCAACCATTCTGTGATATGTATAGACTTACACACATAGACACATATGTACACATGTGTATACACACATGTATATGTACATGTTCCGTGCCTACCTCCCCACTTACGCTCTCTTTTGGTCCTGGCAGTTGTTGTACCCCATTCAGTTCCAATGAAACAGGTTGGGGGGTGGGGGTGGGATGGGAGGRTGTTTAAAAGAAAAGAAGAATTGTTCCTGCAGAATGTCCTTTGAGCCATAAACCTGACAAAGGCCTCAGTCTGATTCATACTATATAGTCACGACAATTGCAATTAGATTTGCTAAGAGTATTTTTGATGCYCTTTACATGAACACCACTCATTTCATGGATTGTTTGTGTCTGCAGAATACTCTGCCACTTGGCAAAATGTTAATTATAAACCTGTTCATTATAGTAAGTAGTATATATTAACTTATATCTCCATAAGCCTTAACAGCAGAGGTGCATARAGAGGTGCATAAGGACCTACACTCTACAGTAAAGATGACCTGGCCTCTTTTTAAGAGGCGCCCCGACACCGGCGAGTGGCAGACTTAGTTCCTGGCAGGCAAAGAAAATGAAACTTTTTTTTTTAACAACTTCTCTGTTTCACTTTCTCGGTGACCTCATGTCCCAGGTTTATGAGGCAGCAGACCTGAATTTGCAACGTTTCATTCTTCAGGTCTGCAATACCAGCAACACAGTGCTATCTGTGCGAATAAAGCATTTGCTCCAAGAACATGCCTGATGCTTAGAGCCAGCCCTCCAGATGGGCTGTAAAACACTTTGAAACAACCCCACTCAAAGGATATTATACTCCTGAAGTTGAATGTTTGTTTTATTATAAACAGAGCTTTCTAAGTAAGAGACATAGAAATTCTGCCTTCTTCTGAAGCAAAGTGACATGTGGAGCTGCTCTAGGTCTCTGCTGAATTTACTGCTCCTCCTAAATATCAAAGGGACTCAAGGAGAAGTCGTATCACTTTGGGTCTTTTTACCTGAAAGATGTTGTGGGTGACTCAAAGGCCCAAGCAGCTTTAATTTATCATCTGATAGGTATTAGACGATCTCCTTCCCTGATCCGACTTAAGTTGTTTTCCTTATCTGTAACCTACAAATTCAGCAGCAGAATTGCAGCAAAACCTTTGGACACCTGGGAAATATTGTGAATTTTCTGTCATGCTGTCTTAAAGTAAAATTAGACCCTTTTCTCCTAGTGAGGGCTCCAAACCAGAGGCAGTTRAGGGCACAGCCAGGAGGAGGAGGAGGACACATGGCTTCGGGATGGAGAAGTGCTGGAGATGGTCACTTCTGCAGGGGACAGTGGCTCCTGGCTGGCCTTAATGCTAATGCCACTGTATTGATCCCACATCAGACTATGCCTTATTAACTGTACCCATTAATTATACCCTTTAATTATCTAATGGGCTTCCCCAGCACAGAGAAAACCTAGTCACATGAGCACGTACTCAGGGGATTTTATGTACTTTAATAYCTTTATTCTTGGAGGGTTTCGGCATTGCCCAGGGGTCTGGGACCTCTGTCACCAGGCAGGACGAAGCTCCAGGCGAAGAGTGCAGCCCCACCAAGCAAAGTCCTTATTGCACCGGGACAGCGAGGGAGCTGATGGCTCTGCCAGCCACCTYCTCTCTTAGGGCTGGATTTTATCCCTGAAGCCAGTAATAAAAGTTCCCCACAACAGCTTGCATTTGATCTGACCTCCCAAATGTGCCACGTATATCAAAGACTCCTGCCCTGTAAGAGGGAAGAGAAGTGCTGAATAGAAATATTTACTATTTACAGTCACCATTTTATTCCTTTTTTACCTAAGGCACTGGAATTGTCCCTGTAAAACACAATTACTGTCCGCATTATGATTCGTTGAACACCACCCATAAGAGAATAGCTAAGCGGATTTTTTAATCTGAATTTGCACAGGCTTTTCTTTCATTCTTTAAGCAGCTTCATTATTATTTTTCCCATAATTTGTATAAAGTACTTAACATTCAAAACAGATCCTTTTTAACCTTTTGCCCAACTTAGTTTTTTTGTACCTAAAAAAAAAAAAGTGTGTTGGGGGGGAAATGGAGAGAAACCCTTTAAGTACCCTAGGCCTGGGTTCCTTCAGTGTGCAGGCTGTAAATGTTTTACTTTGATTTGAGATACATGACAATAAATTAGGGGACATTTATCAAAGCTGCTTTGTTGCATTGCTGACAAAAGCTGCTTTTTGCATAAATTACTGCATTATACAAATACACTTAGCAGGATCCTGGTTCTTTGATGTTAGTGCAGGAGATTTATGTCCAATGGAGTTTTTATTTATCTGCCCTGTTCACCTCAACAAGGGCAGGACATATTCCTCAATTAGTTCCATACCCCTAGAAATGACATATATATCTCACAACTAGAAACAGAGAAATTTAAACAAAGCAAAACAAAAAAAGCAAGTGCACTTTTGTGGCAAGTCTAAACTACTGTACGGTGCAAAAAAGTAAATATTAGGTTGGAGCTGTTATCTTTGAAAGCTTTATTCTGAGAAGACTTTGAAAACTACTTAAGTAAGCTAATTTGGACAAAACCATTTTCCCTGTGCAAGAAAAGCTTTTCTAGACTTCATTACAAGACTAAGCAAATACATGACCATTTCAACAGTACTCGGTAGCTGCCTAAGTAGGCTGGAAGAACAGAATCCTCTGTGGAACTGTATTTATGCTAAAATCTCTTTCAATGAATAGCTAATAAACTAATGAAGGCCATCTTGGGCTAAATGGTGAATTAAGATGGTTAAATAGAAACTTGTCCAAGGAATATATTGGCTAAACAGTCCCATTTCTTAAATTAATACAGAATCTCTCAAAATTTCTGGGCTCTTTCCTTCACTCCCCATCTCCATCCCTCAACTTGCACGTAATTTATTCTGCTCCTAGGTCACCAGTTCAAACCCAGCTCTGTGCAGCAGCGCTCCACAACGGCTTGTCAGTCCTCTGCGTGTTTTTTATTCAGCTCCAACACATCACGGGGCAAGAGGAGATGGTCTGTGTTGGAAGCCCCCAGTCGTGCACCAGAAGCCTTCACTTTCACCYCCACGAGACCTGCTAGGGACAACCTTTAGCTTATGCAAAGGACTAGAGACCCATGCAGGTCTCCAAGTGCAGACCCAGCTCCTGCCCACCCAACAGCCAGAGGCACCCCTGTCCAGAAGAGCTCCCCATGCCATCCCTGCTACTTAGGAAATTTCACTAGCAAACTGCTGCTTTGTTCTTACATGTTGATAATTAAAAAGCAATCAGATAATCTATTTTTCAAAGATTCTGGAAAGAGCTCGCTCTCCTTTTCCCACCATTCAACCCTGAGGAAAAAAAAAGAAAAGAGAAACCCTTTGAACATTTAATGAAGATAGGAAAACAATAAAATTATACAAAAATAGATTTTCATTATTCAGGCAGCTCTAGGGAGCAGATTCCACACAGTGCATTTCAATGATCCCAGACAATGGATTACTATCATAATTTGTTCTTAAAGTGTGTTTAATTGGCTTACTTAGCCACCTGTTCAGAAGAGTTGCCATGAAAACAGTGGTTTTGTTGAACCTGGGAGCGCCAACCTTTCATCCTTCATTCTGCCACCCTCTCCCCTTCTGCCTGCTCTAATAGATCAAACAACGCTTAGCAGATTTAAAAATAATCTCACAGCCATTCAAAATATATTGTAACTAATCAGGAAGGAATTGCAAAGTTAAAACAATAACATGCTAATCAGGGCATTTACTCACTGTCAGGTCTATCTGGTCCCTGGGTGAATAGCAATTTATTACATCCCACTGCACGTATAATAATGGCAGAAAAGTGTAAAGAATGATTCGTATATAATAATGTCTGTAGCTGAATAGCTAGATAGCACCCTCCCTCCCTCCCTAGCTGCATTATATCCATCAAT
>PTEX01000072.1:1245035-1297298 GCA_003342815.1 Eudromia elegans | reverse complement strand
AAGAGAAGAGAAGAGAAGAGAAGAGAAGAGAAGAGAAGAGAAGAGAAGAGAAGAGAAGAGAAGAGAAGAGAAGAGAAGAGAAGAGAAGAGAAGAGGAAAGACAACCTTGCTGTCAGAGATGATGATGTCAGAGCAGAATGAAATAGCAAAATAGATATCCAAATGATGCAGTAAATAGTAGAAGAGCTGCACATATAACTGGCAAGTTGCTACACAGTGAACTGACACAGGACTCAAGTATATCATAATTCTCTGCCCTGTAGAACTCGGGACTTACACCATTTGCAACACATTTTCATCCTGAATCTTATTCATACGATATAAAAACAATATAAAATCCCTGTCTAGATGTAAATCCAGCAGAAGACTCTCCCTAATAACCAAGACCTTTATTGGGTCCGTGGGACAGGTCGGGGAAGTAGTGAACGCCAGTGAATKGTGCCTCCTCGGAGCCTGACCAAGGTGATGCTGATGCAGGCCCTGGCCCTGCGTTAACACAGATGATAGGCACGGGCAGAGATACCTTGGGATGGAGGTTCGGCCAATACGGAGGTTGCTACGACTGCGGCAGAGCATGAGACAGAGTGGGGAGGGAGCGAGCCCCAAATCCCAGCCCCGGGGGAGGCTTGAAGGGTCTCACAGAGCCTGGTCCTTCTGCCTCTCGCCGCATGCAGGGAGCAAAGTTCATCCTTCATAAAGGAACGCGTCCTTTAAAAAGCAGTTATAAAGCAGATACTGATTTATACACMCACACATATATCTATATATATATATTTTATTGGCAAATAAAGAAAGATCAGATCTTTAATGAAATCAGGATGGGTTTGCGAGGTGAACTTGAGCTGAACTCCCCAGATTTTCATGGAACTTCAATTAAAACAGTTTCAGAGGAGTTGCTGAAAGCCAAGCACTTGCCATTGAAAGTTTAATTTAATATGAGCAGCATTTTTACACYACATTTCCCAGTGAAATTCCAGCCCTGATCCCAATTATGTTTTTTTTTTTCTTGAATGATAAGTTTCTTCTTTCTCAGATAGGCAAGGCAGCAATGCATGCAAGTTTATCTTAACCTAGGTGTTATGACCACTGCACTYGCAGTGGCTCCAGTGACAGAACAGCCCATCATCATTCTGCAGAAAATGCATTTACCCTCTCCTGTGTAAAATCAGTGATGAAATTTCAGCCAACTCTTGCTATCATGTGCAATTTATAAGGATTTAGAAGTCTGACAAGTGCTATCACTAGCAAAGAAAATAAATATCTTTTGGGGGAGAGGAGTTAAATCTGGATTGAGAAAATAAAACAAAATAAAATAAGATGCAATTAAAAGAAGATGGTGATTTMATTTCTGCTCACCTGGCCATTCTCATACGATCCTACAAATAGGCTCAAGGTTAATACAAAGCTTCTCTGTAGGGTCCCTTTGAATATCAATGGCAGTCATGCAACTAAATCCTTGAGCATTGCTTTGAAAATGTATCCCCTGCTTTATCAGATGCTCTAGGATTCAATCTGAGAATCAATTTCTGGGTGTGGAAAGGGGACACTAACAGTGTTTGAACACTGACAGAAACTGGACAGTGGATCCCGGAGTATCGATGACCTGAAAGCATTAAGTGAAATGATCTTGCTTTAGCCAGGCTCTGAGAAATGAGTTACACAGGACACCATTTAAATAAATAATACTTCMCAGAATACTAAGGCATAGTAAGATAGAAATTATTTTGAAAATGCTTTYCATAATGATGGGGAAGGGATGCCTAAAAAGCCAAAATATATCTTTGCATCCAGGACACAGTTACCAAGAAAAACCTTATGTGCTCTAGAGCTGAACCTTTCCCTTCCCCTCAGCTATCTGCAATGCAAATGAATAATAACATATCCACAAGCTGTACCCGAGATGGTGATGCTGGTATGTAAGGAGCAGGCACTGCAGCTTCAATGTCCAATATGCAAAAAGGAGCAATTTAGACAGTTAAAGYCTGCACTAAAACATTAATTTACCACATTTCCCCCCTTATTTTTATTTTATTCTGATCATTTCATCTTTCCTCACTCTGAGAAAAGACAAAAAACCAAACCAAAACAAMCAAACAAAGAAGCAACAAGGTGCACTTGGTAGTRCAGGAAAGTTTTGCTGCCTGGAGGACCCAAATCCAGATTCCCAAGCACCCACGTGAAGGAGGTTGGTGCACTCGAGTGCCTGCCAGGGGACAAGCTGAAATCCGGGGTTAAAACTGGTTGAATATGGAGACAATTCTGGCTCCTCACTGCCCATCCCGATCTCTTTCGCAGGGCCGGATCTTGCCCGGTGCAGTGCAAGGGCACTGGGTGCTAGCCCAGCATCGTATTACTCAGTTAGCGATTAATGAGACGCTGGTATCAGATCTTAGCCCTGAAAGGGGTTCTGTTAATGAAACGAGGGTCATTAATACCATCACCAGGTAATCCAGCAACACAAATCTGGCGAGGGTCTGTCCTGGGAACGTGCCCGTGGTCTTGCCCCCAGGACCAGGGCATGTGGCCCRGTGCTGGGGACCCTGAGACCAGGGTAGCGTGGAGAGCCCATCGCTGAGCTGGCCTCACAYTCCAAAGACGTCCAGGACCTCAGAGACAACAAGAATCTCCCAATAGATGTTTTCAGCCTGCTGTAATACAGCAAGGAAAAATCAAAGCCTACTTTAGTGCTCACATGTTCCCTTCTCCCAGATTCCTATTTTACGATGACTCCAGTGCTATTTAAAACTCCAGAWCCATTAAACCTTTTGTTGTCTCTAAATAAGAAAGAAAGAAAATGGTTGCTCGCAGTTTTATGGGAAGCCATCAATCTTTCCCAAAGYGACTTACTGTACTGAAGAAAATAAATATCACTGTGTATGTAAAGCAGAGCAGAAAGGCAGCCGGCATGGGGAAAGCGCCGCTTCCTTTCGCAGCAGCAACATATTAAAGACAAATGCACTCCACTAAAATTGACATAAATAAGTGGATTTCCCATCTGAAACATTGTTTTTAGCAAGAGAAGCTTTTAATCCCCTTAAGTTCATTTCTAATCTGTCTTGGAAGTGCTTGTCTAAAGAATATTACATTGATATAAAGGATTTAATTTATTAAAACTAAACAGCAGTCAGCATACTACTAAAGAATCTCTTGTACGCAGTACTCTCCCAAATGAATAAAGCTGCTACAGGTAGGGAAAAAAAACTGCACAAACAGTTGGCACAGCATTCATTAAAAATTCACACATTATGTTCCTGTGCTTTCCTGCTCGGTGAGCTTTTCCCAATAARGCAAACACTTTGGAATTCATAATACCTCTTTATCCCATGTGCACAAGTGACCTCCTCTCCTTTATGCACCTAGCAAATGAACGAGCACAAAAGGGAATAGAGTAAGCAGAAAACTAAACATGCCCTCTCCTGGGCAGGAGCAGCCGGGGGGGCTCTCAAAGCTTCAGTGCAGCCCCAACCAAGATGCCAGCGCTCTTGCTGCCCATCAGCTCTGGCTGGTGCAYGCTGTTGAGACAGCATCAATTATACAGTTCATCAGTCAATTAATTTTAAGGGATCCTTCCTAAAATAGCAGTTGAAGGAAACAAAAGGCGCCTTCAAACTGCATTATAATCACTCGCTAGCCACAAGTTTGGCAGACACGCTAATAAGCAGCAAGAAACCAGCCACCAAATGACAAAATGGACTTCTTGTCCTTTCCTAGGGAGAGAAAATTCCTTCGTGTTTCCAGCAACCCACCTCGAGACATCCTCCTGCTTTCACAGCAGGCATGCAAGGTGACGTCCATGAGAACAACCTACCTGTCMAAAAATGTACTGTTAGGTATAAGGCCTCTTTCCTGAACCATGTAGCTCAATACAGTACAGATTTTCAAGGTCTTTTTTCCCCTTTGTCTTGCCAAAAGAGATGTTATTTATGGAGAAAATCCTACCGCGCTCTGGTACAGCGTACGCATTGTGACTCATCTTATGTCACACGCATTGATTTTTTCTGAAGTCACAACAGAGGCACACTGCTGTAAATGAGATCAGGATTTGGTCATACATTGTTACCATATCGGGTCTTAAATGCAATTATACATTACATAGTTTCCGTTCCCTTTAATAATGGCCAGCAGCCATACCACCTCAATTTGGAGCCCCGCATACCTCGAGTCAAACCGGGTCAAGAGCGGTCAGCGCTGGAAGGTCTCCAAAGAAAACCATGAGGCAAGCGGTGGTATTATTCAGGGATTAGGGGGCTAAACCTGCAGAGAAATATGTTCATGAAGAACCAGAGCGTTCGTGGGGGTTTCTCATGTGGCAGGCTCACACCATTGACAAAACACCATCTAACCAGCCCGACAAAACCAGAGCAGGCCRACGATGCCTCTGTGCAGATGTTGCTGCTGTTTTGACCTGCTGCACGGTACCAAATTAAAGCTGTTCCTAGCGCTGCTCTTATACAGATGCAATAGCTGCAGTTGCAGCCTTATCAGTTTACAATCACCATGGGTAACTTTGCATAGGAAGGGGACTGGTTTTCCTGAGCTCTTGCAGAAGAACAAGCGTCCACAAAGGAGATGCTCCTCCTTTAGAGCAACGTTTTTGAAACAACCCCTGGTGCACAAGCCTGTCCTGCTTCCTTTGTGTTCTCTGTGTCTTAACCAAATTCTACCCATCAAAAATCCCTTCTGCACGTGTCAAACTTTTCCATGTAAGTCTGTGTTGGATTTCACAGGAAACAAATTTCCTCTGGGTGTTACACAGATGAACAGTTTAACCAGAAAAATGTGGTCTCCTTCTAACAAAAAATAACACATACACATATATACACCTATATTAAGAGCGTGTGTGTGTATATATATATATACACACATACATATATACACATATATTAAGTGTCTGTGTATGTATGTATATAGATATATATATATCGGGACAGAAAGTAAAGGTTTCTGTCTAATAGAAAATCCCTTTTCTTCCCTGCACCATTTTAGATGGTGCTGCAGCACAATCAAGTGGTACCTACTGACATTTTTATTTTGGGTAGAAGCCCATGAAAATATTAAAGCATGAACAAGTCATCAAGTCAGTTTATGAATCAATATACAGATTTACTCCATGCCCAGAACTGATTTCCATAACCATAAGCATGCTGAAATCCTGTCTAGATGCCAAATCAATTTTTCTAATATATGAACATCACAGATTCTTGAGAAAGGGAATCAGTGCCAAAAACCTCACACTCTTGACTAATTATTTCTGTGACTCTCTTCTCGCAACGCACAATGACTGTCACATAAACACACACAGCAATTATTAGAAGCAGGCACACTTCCCACAGGTTCAGACTGGGAGTTCAGCAGCCAGACCCCAACAGGAGCAGCTTCCGAAATGGGGCAACCAGGCTTTATCACAAAAATAATAGTCCTGTTTTGCCCAGGATGTGTTTGAGAACTTCAGGCAGGATATGGAAATTTGCAACTCTCCAACCCCCAGAGAGATGTATAGAAAAGAAAAAAAAAAAATTCCTCCCTCCTGTTCCACATTAATATATATTTTTGTGGCGCCTGCAGCTCCACGGCCCACCGGCCGATCTCCTGGCTGTCCTTCCTCATGTACTTCACTTCAGAAAGAATAAACGTTCATCAGTTCAAGCATTAGCAGTAACAAGAAAAGGAAATGTCCTACTCGGATGGCTCAGAAATTACCACGTACATAAGTTACGAATTAAATATATTATGCAAAAATCTGCATCACTCATGCAGCGTAACCGGAGCAAGGGAAGCCCAGGCTGCCTGGCCACATGGAGAGGTTCTGCAGAGGCCTCGAGGGAAAACTACTTCTTTCCTTAGTAAGATTTGGGCCAGCGTCAACAGCTCCCATGTGCTCTGTCCAAGGGGATATTGCCCAAGGGGAGCATAAGGATGTTGGGTTGGTGCATTTGGTGCCAGAGACCGACATCCACATTCCCAAAGCTGAAATTCTGGCCCCCGTCTTGGAAGCTGGTTGTGCCACAGACATCACCGCGAGGTGCTCTGCATCCAAGCGCTGGTTCTGCAGCTCATCCTGGTTCTCCAGGAGCTCAGCGTGAGGTCCCGTAATGAACACCAGCACCTTCAGCTCTAATCACAGCTTTAAGGACTGGCAGGCCCCTTGTTGGAACACATTTCAACAGTTTCCTCTCAATTCATAGT
This sequence comes from Eudromia elegans, assembly GCA_003342815.1. Lineage (NCBI taxonomy): Eukaryota > Metazoa > Chordata > Aves > Tinamiformes > Tinamidae > Eudromia > Eudromia elegans. The sequence continues at coordinate 1,291,112 of PTEX01000072.1, read as the reverse complement.
GAAGTTTCACTTCACTTGTGGCAAAGTTTCCCTCCACTGTAGCTCCGTCCCACCGTGCTAATCCCGCCGGAATGCGGCAAGTATCACTTGACAGATAGGTGTTAAATACTGCCTCTAAAGGGATTATCGCTTTCCCTTCCTGCCCGCTCCAGCTGAGCGGAGCAGGAGGAAATGCCACAGGCACCACACACTGCCAGGCAGCGCTGCCTGCAGATTCCCACTGGGAGAAAGCAGGAAAGACAGCGCTTGGCCAGGGCTCTCTCGTGGGAATGGGGCTGAGCGCTTTCAGAGGTGCCTTCAGAAAGCGTGAGTGCCGCTTGCAAGGTCTACAAGAAGGTTGGGGGGATGAAACACAGCCAGGGGCTTGCTGAAAAGCCCCACGAGTACTGCAGCAGCTACAGCACATGGGAACTGTGACGCTGCAGCCATCGAAGCTCGAGCCGAGACCTTCTGGCACCCTCAGGTCCACAGAACCTATGGCACCGATTAAGAAAGGCTGAATCCAATGGCTGCTCCCAACACATCGGCAGTGCCGTTTCTGTAACATCCATGGACAAAGAGAATATAAACACACAACTAGGAATGAAAGCTACATGGAATAAAACCACAGCTTTTCTTTTTCTATCCTAGCTGCACACAACGTGCTGCTCACCTGTGCGACTAGAAATGTGCATGATTAGTTTCTGCTAATAATAATACACTGGAATGATTCATCCTTGTTCTAATGGTTAATACTAACAGCATTAACAAATATTTCTTCAGGATTTAAAACTTGCGGAGAGCGTTTCACTTGTCCATCCTATGCTTCTTGTTTCTGGATATTTGGTTTTGCCTTAAGCGTTGTAAAACTGAAAAGCTTATTTTGGCTCAGGACCTACTATATTTTACCTCTGTCTTCCAGTTTACATAAAGAGATCATAACCTCCCATGACATCGTAAATAACCTTGTCTCTCCAGCAGCAGAGTGAGACACGATGGGCAAAAATCATCAAAATTGCTAACCAAACAAGCAGAAGGAGTAAGGGGGCTATTAAAGAACGCTTAAGCACCCATATGTTTATTTTCCATGATTTCCACTGTGAGTGCTGCTTTTGCTCTCCCAAGGAGCCAGGACATTGCTTGTATTCTCATTAAGCAATGCACCATCACTGAGCAGAGATTCTGAACAAAACGTATGATTTTTAATCCCATCAGTGCAATTACAGCTCACAAAAGGAAAGAGGGAGACCAGTGGAACCATGTCACTCACAGGAGAAAGAACTACACACGACAGTGGAATTGGAAGTATTTATGACTCTGGATAAGCTGTAATTTTTTATTTCTTGCTTCACAGCATCTATTGGGTTTCATCAGCAAGTCTATAAATATACTATTTGGTCAATAAGGTTGGATTTCTCATAAATATAGATGATGGCAGAGTTGGATTCTTTTTTTTTTTTAATAAAGTTAATGAATCTTTACTTCATTAGCAAAACTAGATGTTACTTCAACAAAATCACAAACCTTCAGGCAGAGCTTGGCTGACGATCATAGGCGTCCAACCCCCTTTTCTTAAACCATAGTTACGTGTCTCTTCAGACTGAGAAGAAATGGGAGAGGCTTATAAAATATCCCCCAATTTTTTACTGTATTTTTCAGTAATTTCAGCAGAACAAAGACATGCTGAATGGTATCATTTGGGTACACTAAAACAAAGGAAACCTCAGGAAGAAAAGTTCGGGAAAAGAGGGCTTTTAAGCAGCAAAACAAGCACACAAGGAGCACAGAGAAGGGAGATCCAAAATAAGGGCACATGGTGCAGGGCAGGAGAGCAAGTCACAGACTTCCCAAAGGAGAACAACCTTCTATTCCTTCTGCTATCTAGAGTGAAAAGTGAGTGGTTTGGGAATCTCCTGCAAACCTTGTGTGACTTCTTGGACTACTGAGCCACAGTGTGCCCAGGAAAAGATCTTCTTGAGCTACAGAAGAGGCATCAGGATAAATGATGGGGGATGAAGGGGTGCAGAGTTACGGCAGCCGAGCTGTGATCAATGAGTACCAATTTGGGAGTCAGAGTGGAGGGAAGACGCGAGGATCTGAAGTTAGGGCGTTTCAGCTCCACAGGAATCGGTACCAGCTGASTCGGTTGTCCAGCTGTGACACAGATCCCACTATGGGCATGTGCCTGCCAAAACACATACAGCACAGGAGCAGAGCACATGCCAGCTTTATCCGAGTGGTTGAAAAATGGACAAACAGGACCAATACTCGTAAAGACAGAGGGGAGCAGATAGCCTTACAATGTAGAGATGTCCATTAGTGGATCTATTCATCCCAAATGGTAAAGAAACTTCARTCTATGGGGTTAGGATACACTGGGTGAGCACTTTGCATTGCAGGACTATGGCCCTTCCCATTTGGTAGCAGGAATCTCCAAACCAAAACCATGTCAGCACCAGCAGAGCTTCAATGAAGACAGGCAAAGGAGAGCACAGAGCACAGAGTCCTGTGAGGAAGCAGCCCTCTGGCATTCCATCATGTGGAAAACGGGTATAAAAGTCATACAACACTATGGGCTTCATTTTTGGAAATCTGATTTGCAGAACAAAAAAAAAAAAAATTACTGAAACAACAAAAAGAACTAAGCCCAGACAGCAAACCCAAACCTTCTGGTTCATTCAGGACTATTTTTCATGTCTACTTATCACTGCCACCAACATTTTGCTTAGTCTTGAAGAAAACGTTGTCATTCCAGAGTCAGATGTTTTTACATTTACATCCATCATCGCCTGATATATCCTGACCTTAGTTAAAACTTATGTTTTCCAAATTGTACTTTTATGTTGAGCAAGCCCTCAGGCTATGCTGTTAAAAGTTTACATTGAAAAATCATTTATAATTGGTTTGTTTGAGTTATGCCTTTCGCAAAGCCATCAGAAAGGGCAATATTAATTAGCAATGGCTTACATAAAGTCTAGACAATAAAAAAGTAAATCATTTTACCTTTTTAAAAAGCTTTTAGTATTTTACCAGTTATAACAAATGACACTGATATAAATTACAGTTTAAGGAAAAAAATCATAGTATGATTTATAACGAAGCTGCCCAYTTGAATAATTTATTTTTCCTTGAAATATTTTCATGATATACACAYATTGCTTAAATAAAAATATGTTTATTATGAAAGTGAGACAGCCAACAAAAAAAATTAATTAATTCCATTTGCTGCACAGGAACTTGGTTTTACTTGGATTAAACAATAAATTTCAGTTTATTGCATAATGTCCTAAATTTCACTATAAAAAGATTTGTTTTCATTTCACGTAATGATGCCAAATACACAGACCATTTAAATACTCCGGACAACAGAAATCTTACCTGGATTATATATAAAGCAAGAGGAGATCTAGCAAACTGTTAATCATGCAGATTGTTTCAGCAAAATTAAGGAGACTGTTCATCTTGATTAGGCACTGAAGGATTGAGCCTTCATTTTCAAACACCCTCGGTAAGCGYGTGACATAACTGCAGTCCAATAAAACACCTATTAATGAAGCATTGGAGTTTATTTAATACCATTGTCACTGTGAAGAAGCAGAGGAGTTTCGGGTCGCGACACTTTGCAACAGATTATGTTATTTTAGTTCATAATTGGTGGTGACAACGCCACAAAACATTTATAGCAGTTCAGTAACGCCAAGAAAAATACATTAGCCGTCATGAAAAACAGAGTGTTTATCTTATACCCACCTCCATGTGGAACTGCTTTGCCATCTTTGGGGACACTGATGCTAGATGACCATTTCGGTATCGGTTTGGATCACAACTTTCTTTCTGACTAGCACCACATATGTTGTGGTTTATCCCATGTCACCTGACACCGGCGGGGTCAGCGTGGCAGGGGGCACGGGGAAGAGCTGAAGGTGCCAAAACGACTGCGAGCAGCACACGTTCTTCGGGGCTGATTCTGATCTCAGGGCAACCAAAGATCAGCATGTATTTAAACAGATAGGGTTACTCTAAGTAAATGTACAGTAGCAGAAATTCCAGGAAACCCTAAGGCAAACTGGAAAAAATAATCTGCTTGATTTCCTTGTAGTTCTTTCCTATTTTGTACTGGAAACTATTTTGTATTTTTTCCCTACATACAGAACAGCTCAAGCAACGGAAGCGGTGAGGACTAACACGCTTCCACCCCAGGGCTTCAGTCACCAACTCAAGAGAAAATTTCTTCATTTCTTCCTGTTTTTCACTGAGAAAAACAACAATCTGCAAGGAAACACAGACCAGAAAGGTAAAGCCTCATCCCTGAAACAGTTCTTGATCCCTTTCCGACTCCTACCTGCCATCTTCTGCTCCTCTTCCACCGGCCCAACTCTACCCTAGCAGTTCCAGACATACATTTTTAAASTGGGCCAAGCTGATTGAGATCTTGCTGACCTGGGCTGAGCACAGATTCATGTCACAGGAGCCAGAAGAATGGTACCAGTATCAACCTAGCATGACCAAAAGGAAGAATCAGACCCAGTGGCATGGAGGTGTGGAAACATGTATGTCCCCATTTCCTTCTATTGACGTTGGCCTGATGTTAATGAGGTGCCACTGGCTTCAGCAGAACCGTGCATGACTTACGGAAGCGTAAGGATGGAGCATTGCCAGCACAGCGTGTGATGTTTGGCACCTGAAGCTACTCAACGGCACTGCTCTGCTGTGGAGCCCTCCCCGATGGCTCAGGAAGCATCTCCCCAGCTTGGTGGTGGCCATGGAGCATCTCCCAGGCTTGGTGGTGGCCATGGAGCATCTCCCAGGCTTGGTGGTGGCCATGGAGCATCTCCCAGGCTTGGTGGTGGCCATGGAGCATCTCCCACATGTGCAGCACTGCACCGGGGACTCTGGCCCTCGCTCTGTTTTAGCACCACGTTAGGGCTCACAGACCACGCGGAGCCTCCCAGGCCGCCTTGGCCGGTTCATGTTTCCACATTCTGCGTATTTCCCTGTGTGTCACCGAGGCTCAAGTGCCTACCCGGGCCCAAGCTAGCTGCCAGTCACCACCGACAGAGGGAAAGGAACATTTTACAGGTTTGTAATTCATTAAAGCACTGGGCGAGCTCCAGTGTGAATCTACTGTAGAGGAGGAAAGAACAGAGACATGCACACACCCCGTGGTCTATAGCACACACCTGCACCATCTGGGAGAACTTCTCCTGGTTACAACAGTATTATTATGGGTGTCTCGCCCATGCCAAGGGATTCAAAGGCATAAATCCAAGCGAATGCCCCTTTCCTGTATGATTCAGCTTTGTGTCATTTCAAATTCTAACAGCAGATCTTAAGAAGGTCATTTCAACCATGGCCCTATTAGACAAACACTCATGAAACAAAAAAAATTCCAGCGTAGCACAAAAAACAGAGGTACTTGAGATATTCACAGGTGTGGTTCTTTGGTGCCGTACACTTATAGCTACTTAAGGCACTTAAACACTTCAAGGGTCCTTCTAACACTGCTATAGTCACACATTTACCTGGTCAGAGAAAAGCGCTTTTGTCTTTTCTCCTTTAAAAAATCTTGTAAAATATGGTTTACAAGACTTCAGAGTCTTTGGCCAAGATCCAGAATTCAGTATGCAGCTTTGTATTTAATCAGAAACCAGAGGTTTAAAAAGAGTCCAGAAAGAGTCATGTCATGCTAAAAAGCCAAACACCATCTCGCAGGAGCTGACAGGCACTGCATCAGCCTTCAGCTGTCAACCTGTCTCCCAGTCCTTTCCATAACAGCTCCAACCAAGGTCTTTGCTGATATAAACAAAAACATCTTTTGTTTTGAAAACTCACAGAAACTTTTAAATTCCTATTCTGTTTTCAGTAGGAGGCACCCTACGTATGGTGCTAGATGAACAAAATACGCGAAAAGGAAACATAAAATGACATGCAGGTGCAAAATTACTGTATGCAGTACTCTACCTTCGGATACTTCACCTGCTACTATCTAAAGACCCCTCTGGTCCTCTTGGGCAGCCTCCAATGCGAGGTGCTTTTTGATTTGTACATGGTGGTTTGTAGGACTCATCACCAGTAATTATACACAGCACTAAGCATGTTCTTCAGAAGAATAGCCATGTCAGTGTCCTAAAGGGTAGAAAAGTGGAAGCTAAAGTAGAGGAAAAAAGAAAACAAGAATTGAAAAACAGTCTCTCTAGCCTTGCCCAGGCTACAGCTAAATACACAGAGATGGAAGCAAGTCTCACAGGAATATGTCAAACCAAGCAGYGTAAATGCAGCCTGAATGCACAAAGAACCTGCTGCAGCGCTGCTAACCTCAAATACTCACCAGTCAGAAATGATGCCCTAGAAAACAAGGAGATGTTAAACCTCAATAAATGCTGAGGTTCATTTTATCTGTGAMGTTTGCACTGGAAATTCATATTTATGAGCTTGTTTTCATCCCTATGATGTCTGAAAACTTTTTAAATAATATCTAAGCTGCTCACACGATTCCAGGAGCTGGGAGTTGACATAAGGCATCACCCATGGAAAGCTTGAACTGGGAAGCCGGACAATTCTAGGAGGTAAATGGGGACACAACAATGGAAGCCATTTCACCATGGCTGGAGGGACACACAGACCTGGAGACGGCGTGAGGCACTTTGAGGGCTGACACCAACGGCATCAAGCTCTAGCCTTGAGCCAGCACAGATGATCACACTGTCAGCCTGCAGTCATGGGGCAGCCAAAGCCCCTCAGTCCTGGCCTCTGGGTAAGGCTGCTTCTGGTTCAGAAAACCCAGGTATGTTTCTCCTGGGTAACATAGGCCAGGCAAGCAAAGGTAGTGCATAGGAGGAAAGCATTTCTGAATAAACATACCCATCTATGACTTCACCCACGTGAATTGTGTGCTTGGTTCCCTTAATAACAAAACCAGTGCTACAAAGAGAAAAAAGACAAMCCTTTAGCCTGTGCAATAACAGCTACAGAGCAGCCAGACCTTTAGGATCAGCAGCTTCTGCCTTTCTGCCTTCCACCTAAAAACAACAMCACTTCTCCTTATGTGTATCACTGTATATATTTCCTTCAAACAAGTTTCAGGAACCAGCCCTTTTCATTACTCTTCCTTTCTTGGGGAGACTCAGCAGGCAAGAGAGATGTGCTTCAGAAAGCAAGACGTCCTCCATGCAGCCTCCGGGCTGTACAGAGGCCTGTCCGAACTCTAAAAAACTTTCTTCTGCACTCGTGTAGCACCRCTCATTTCACAGGGATGGTAGCACTGCAGAGATGAAAACGTTCATCTCAGCTACAAAAACACAGTAGTTATTATTAGCCTGTAGTAGTTTACTCAAATGACCGGTAGACCTGTCCCTGTTGTTTGGGACACTGTTCTGATGGAGCCGGGGAGGATGTGGAAGACAGCATGCTGACAAAATAGAGCCCAAGACATGAGGATGGGAAGGAAAGTTACCTTGGACTTGTGCTAGTTTGAAATTGCTCCTTATAATGTCTMTCCTAAACCAAATGACAATCCTAAAACAAGTTGTAATTGGGTGCTTTAATCTATTTGGTAAGCATTTAAATTAAAAAAAAAAAAAAAGAGTAAAAGGAAAGGCATGTGGTTTTGCTGCGAATTATTACATTCTCAGTATTTGCCTTGTGGCAGCATGTATCTTAGATAAAGGGCTGTCACTAACAAACGTGAARGGGCAAAGGGACCCAAGAGAGCAAGTGCTGGCTGACCAAGAGGGTGGCCAGCACACCAGGTCACGACTTGGTTCTTGTTCCTAGTTTTATCACTAGCAGAACCTTTCCSCACTGAGGACAGACCAACAGTTTCATAGGTTGCCCAGAGCAGTTGTGCAGTTTCCATCCTACGAGATTTCATTACCAACTGAATTAAATCCTAAGTAGCCTGATCTGAACTCCTAAATGRCTCTTATCTGATTGACTATCGATATCTTGAGGTTTCTTCCAACTTGAATAAGTCTATGAGCCTATATTATAACAATAATTATCATAACTGAGAACAAGCAATCACTGCCTACCATGCCTTATACTACAAAACATAAATAAGCAAACACAAACACTAGTAAACACAGAGATAAAAACAAAGCTTAAATTTAACAACGCTTTTTCACATAAGGAACACCTTTGTAGGCAGCTCTGTATGAATAAATGATTATTTAAGCCTCTGTTCCCCTCCAGTTGCCTCCTCCCTCTATCACACACGATATCCTCTACAGGCTGTTGCACCTCCCATGGTTTCAGTGCTCACACACTCTCTCATGCCCATGAGAGGATACATGAGTCAACCCCAGCCAGCGATGAAATSTGCCCTCCTAGACTCCATGGCAAACATCCTGACTTGAAGATAGCCAGGATTTCACTCTTATGACTGGTGAGAAGCCTTCATGCTTAGCCTGGAATGAATTAGGAACTGTAGTTTCCAGGAGAACCTTTACCATTATGGCTYTTCAAGGAGACAACGCCCTTAAGTTTAAGCCTCAAATGCAAGGAACGTACTCAAGATGGGGAGTTTCTCACATTACGGGCAGATGGGAGCTCCTCCACTTCCCTCTGGAATGCTCTGGTGCTGGGGAGTGGAGAACATGCCGCGACACCCAGCTCCSTTCTTCCTGCTGTCGGAGGGGAAGGAATGCCAACAATTCCCCCAGTGGCTTCTCTAGCAGCAGGAAAAAGGAACACGTACAGCCAGAGAATGAAACAAATTTTATTTTCTACTTTAGGAGCCGGTGTAAATGGCTCGCTGGCTACTAGAGTTACCCAAGAAATAACATCCTTTTAGTCTGCAATTACACAGATGGCATAACCACAAGTATGTCACTATCGTATCAAAAMCACACTTTTCTTACAATTAAACTTTTTTTTTGTTAAATATGCTGCTTTTAAAGAAACGGACTATGGTATGAGGTACYTCCTTCTTGGCATTACCAGTACATAAAGGCTTAAATGTAGGTTACAAAACAACCAGACTAAGTTTTTCCCAGAGCCTTAAGTGCTGGACAATTTCTGTGTCACTCAGAGGTTGCTCATTGCTTTTGAAGACTCGACCACTTATTTGAAATTTCAGAAACCTGACTTTCAGGTTCCAGACCTAACAATCTTGAAGTTTCAAAAAATGCTAGTTTTCTGCAATTAAATACAGACAATTATAGTCAAATCCTGTTGGAATTAGACATAAATTCAAAAGTTGGAAATGCTTTATGTCAGTAATACTTCAACAAACTGTACAGGCAAGAAGTAATAGTTACCAGAAAGAATGTTTTTAAACAAACACAGATCATATGTTCTATCATCTCTCTACAAGCAATTCTAAAATGCCATCAGTTTAAGGGTTCAGATGAGAAGCTACTCTTATCCATTTAAGAAAAAAAAAAATCCATTTCCCATGCATTAGACTCATGTGAAACTCTAATGTTAAAGGATGTCCATTCTGCCCAGGGATGGGATTGGGAGTAGMTTGAGCACCACAGCATCTCCTAAGAAGGTCTAGTTCCTAAGTGCTAGTCTTGCAGATAAGATATAATGTGTGTTCCCCTCAGGCACCAAACGCAATGTACTAGTGCCATAAGCTTCTGAGCATTCCAACACTTACAAATAATTGTAAAGATCTGTTAATATGGTTTWGTTCAGCCACTCTTCACAGTCACGACCACTGACCGAAAATGACAACTACCCAAGGCATTAAAAAGCCTTGAAGGTTGTCTTGAAGGAGAAACTACTGAGGAGCATCATGAACATTTAAGAACTGTGGCCCCTCCAGATCCACACTTCATTCATAGACTTTACAGAAGTTGCAGGGTGATTTCTGTCCCAGGTTTTGTAAAACTTCCTAATGGTACCAGAGGTAAGACGCTGATAGATTAGACATAGTTAAAATGCATTKTTTCTTCATCTACGATTCTGTTTTGTTTGKTTGRYTGTTTTTTAACTATGCAAGTTGAATAATAGAAGTCAGAAAAAATCCAGATATATTGACTCAAATATATCCTGGGTTCATTCCACTGAGATTCRTGGTGGGAAATGATAAAGCGAGTACATTTTTTGGTGTCAGTTTGGTGGCAGAGATAGTGTGTGCTGTGYCCTCCTAGTGCCTCTGGAGGAATTCAGGATGAGACAAGCACATTCAGGWTCTGGAGTGAGAAGGGTAAGTTCCTACACTGCCCAAAAGAAACAAAGAAAAGGCACAGTTTCCAGCTTTTTTCTAACTATGGCTGAGAATATGTTCACCTTCCATAAAAAGTGTCACTTTATACCCTTGCATTCAACTTACCAGACATTTTTCACATAATGCATATTTCTSAGAAAAAAAAATCATGCCTACRACAACAAATGAGAGTCAACTAAAAGAGTCACCCACRTTTTATTCTTCTGGAAGTGGAAAATCCAAGCACATAAATCAACGTGACCCTAAAGCAGTGACCAGCATGCCCTGAGCAGATCAACAGTGGTTTCATTGACCTCCCCACTCATACAGGGTCATATATTCACACAGATGAACTGGTCTTGAACTGCTTTGCCACTGCGCTGTGCACAAAGGGACCCCAGCTGAAATGTCTCTGCTTTCTGTTAGGGTAACCTGGATCTCTTCCCGAAATGAAAAATTAAACCCACATTCTGCTTTAAAAAAGTGTTTCTCCGTTCCGCCTTTTGCCCTGATCCCTTTCTTCTAATCTTGAGTTTTTAAAATTCTAATTTTTCACAGATTTACATTTAATATTTTTTATCAAAAAAAGTTCAAAATTCATTAACACAACTTATTCTTAGTTTCTAAAGATTTTTCCAGGGCACATTTTCACATGTGCAACACCCAGACCTTTCAGTAAGTGCAAAAACTCTGGGCAGCTCATTTGAAACCTGTCGGCTTTCTCAGGGGCATCTATTTGTGTCTCCTTCACATCGCAACAGTATTTCATAGACGTTAAACTGATTAACACAGCAGTTTTCCTGTGAGGTGGGAAGGAGCGCTGAGGCACTGAGTATACCCAAGAASTCCAGTCCTCTGTGGAAAGAGATCACAGAGTTTACAAGCCACTGGCTATACTCATGTACAGACCATGCATAGACCTTGTAGGAGCATCTCCCAGGATCAGAGGRCATCCAAGCCTGTTTGGCCTCCAGCAAAGGAATGAACTTGCAGAAGGTGCAATGATCCCAGCGAGCACCCACGTCACTGCCACAGACCGAACYCAGAAGAGCTAATTCCCAGTTTAATGCTTTAATCACAAACTCACTGCGTCACTATTTGGTACTGCCACCCTGCTTGTTTTGGGGAGTGCTCTCCAAACAAGGCGGAAGGGCAGGAAGAGGAGGCAGGAACAGGCAGCGGCTGACTGTAATACCAGTTAAGGTGTACATGGATTCCTACCTTAAGGGCTTTCCATGGATCTTAAAAAATTTAGCTATTTAATATAAACAACATGGCGGCTTTGAGAGTACCTTTGTCTTAGAACTGCAAAAATAGAGGCAAAAATTCCATCTGTCCATCACAGGGCCATGTTTTGGTTCTAATTTCAGTGCCACAGTTCATATTCATGACAAACACACAATGTTTTTGTTGTCTCTCTTCTTTGCAATGGAAGTGATTCCTCTCTGTCAAAATCAATCATCATATCAGTTTTAATCAGATAAAGCTTTGGGCTTCTCCTATCTAAATTGCCCTTCCCACAGTGCATTACACTGCCTAAGACGAGCATCAGCACTCCACCACGAAATAAATGTGTTGATATCCAATAGCTCATTTGAACACGGTGGTATTTACATCTTAGTTGGTTAGATTTTCATTTAACACTAGTTATGGGTTCACATTGAAAATAAAAACAGTACTTCTCTGTTCCTCTTGCCATTCATGTCTACTTTTGTTTCAGCCTAAAATAACACATTGCTGGAGGGTATTTTCTTAACACTGCCAAGCCTGAATGCAAGCCCTGTGGAAAATGTTTGTGTTGGGCTTGCCATGGTCCAGGCTAATAACAACGTGATGATGTATAGGTGAATTCCTGCTCCTCAAGTCCTCTGTGACATAAGGATTAGGCCTGCCCTTATCTTCTAAGACATCTGGATGAGTGTCTGGGTTTTAATTTCACAATGAAATCACTGGGGACTAGAGTTATGTTATGTGCTTATGAACAAAGTGGAATATCCCTGGTAAGGGCAAGAGTGGATTACCTTAGATAACTCTACTTAAACCAGGGAACATTTGAGAATGTTGAAGAAAGGAAAGAGGTTCCACCAGTAAAAACAAACACAGGCCTAAATTTGTGTTCTGTGTACTAAACATTTTAAAGCTCCTGGAGGTTGAAATATGACCACATGTAAATGGACTGATAAAGCTAAGGCGACTCTTGAAAGACCAGATCAGGCTTCCCAGGACAACTACTAGCACTAAATCCTAATGGGRTGCATAAATCATTCAGAGAGATTTATTCAGAAGATGCCACTTTAAAGTCAAAATATTCTGCTTTAATCATCAGAAATACTATGTGCATGCTAACATTTGCAGAAAAAGCTCTAGGGCAACATCAAATTAGTATCCTAGGATTCCTAAATGCATGCTTTTCCTAAAATGAAGATTTTTATCTATTTATGGCCATAAAACTGTCAGAAAAAATAGACCTGTGAGATCACAAAAGGGTCAGACCTGCCTACTACTGCACAGCCATGGACAACATTAGAAACATCAAAGTTCAGRCAGTGTTCATGGTTGGCGTGAGTGCTGCAAAGCTGAATGACCGGGTTGCTGACCCAAAATCCTGTGATTCAGGGCTGTAGCAACCTGACAAGGAGCCCTGAGACCCTTTCCCTTTTCCAAGCCCAGAACTGGACTTACAGTTCTGCCTCTACCATTGTCCTGATTTAGCAATACACAGGATAAACATAAAGCATTAAGTTCCATAAGGATCCAGAGGCATATACATATATAAGGCATGTACACCAGTATGTTAACTACAAAATGTTCAAGAGTTGTTTGTGCAATTACGTTGCTGAGGCCCTGCACACTCAGAGAAGCACTTGGAAAAAAGAAAACAGCAATAAGGGCTTTGGGACTAAAGCCACTGTTAATTTTGTTAGCATATTAATTGCATGTTTTCTAATTTAGTAAATTAAAATCAAGCCAAGCATTTTGAAAACTTTTAGTAAACCACAAGGACTAGTATATACTTAGGAAGGCTTCAGTTAATACAGTTTTAAATTCATAACAATATAATCTGTGGAAGTGATTAGTTTCCCTATCAAAATAAACAGAAAATACAGTAGATGACATCTACCATGATAACCATGAAAAAAACTTGTATCGTCTTTGTTGGRGCTAAGATTTCAGCCAATAACTTCTCAACTACCACAATCAAATAAAATGTTTTTCTCCTTTCTTACATATAAACTCTGCTCACAGCTTCTCTTCCTAGATAGAAAAATATTTTGAAAATTAGGTGCCTGTACTGTTCTGATACAGACAAGTTGTTCTATTTAGACTAATCCAGTCATGAAAAGAGCTAAATGAGGTGTCGAGCTTTCTTTCTGATCCTTGGCTTAACGAGAGTTTTAATCAGTAATAGATCTAACATGCATGCGACACTCTGTGAGCAATGCAAGAAAAGTGTATCGGTTTCTCTTCTGAGCACTTCACCTGCTTGCTCTGCCTAACAAGAAATCCAAGCACAGATCTTGTCTTTACAGTTTATGTGTTAGCTACAACGGGGGGAAGCTGAGTGCAACTCGGCCTCCTCTTGCTTTGTCTGACTGCRAGCTACAGACCACAATATTTTGAGGGAAAATGCTATCCTTGCATTTGGTGGTGCACTCGAGACACTGGCCTAACTCCAYCCTGGAGAAAATGCACATAGGACACAGCATCATTCTATGTTTTTTCCACACATTATTCACTTCTGTTTCTAAACAGAGTACAATTTATAACAACGAGCTGAAGAGTCACAAGTGGAGCCCAGTGAGCACAGATGTCCTGCTTTGCAAGGAGGCTGGTGGGATCCTTTAGTGCATGAAGCTGTATATTACTGCGCTCCTCTATAAAGACTCTACAGATGGTTGAAAATTTTGCTGCTCATTTTTCTCATCAAGTCTACAGCTCCAGATAAGTCGGACAACGGTCACTGGGGCCGTTGCACAGCTAAGGGCACCGTGCTAACTGAACCAGCTACCACCTCAGCTGCCTGCTACAAGCCTCTAGCAGCAGTTACAATCTCTGCAACAGTGGGTAGAAAAGGATGCCCTTTAGCACCTCTATTTTACAGTCCAGCATCTTAGCTAAACCACCAGTAAAATGTTGGAGCAGTCTTCCTTGTTGTGCCATAAGGGCAAACAGCTGGGTGGCACCTGCACCTCTGCATCATGCATTTATCAATGGTTGTTGTTGCCAAATGGAAACTGAGTCAGAGCCCTAAAATCAGATCAGAGGTTTGACTGCGTGGAGAGGAGTCAGGTCAAGGCCAGCAAGAGTCTGGGYGTAACCTCCTACTGTCTAGAAGACACAAGCTGGTGAGAACGAGCTTCCCTGTCCTTCAAACCCAGCAGGAATGCCTAGGGATGGAGGCAAAGGCCCAGGTTGCGAGAGGAGAACAGAGCAGAGCCCGAGACCAGGCAGACTCATGTCTCCTGTCTCCAGGGATCGCGGGTAGGCTGATGGGGTAGGACTGTGTTGCTCAAAGGAAGGCACGAGCACTGCGCACGGCGGGGGCACTCCACCCGCTGAACCCCTTGGGTCGCAGCTCTCCTTTCCCAAGCRTGTGTGGGCCCACCTGGGCTACAAATCTCTCAGCTGTTCTGTGGTTGCCTCGCATGTTTGGTCTTGCCAAYGCATCTGCACCTTGAAGGGCCAATCTTGCAATCATTTACTCAGGCACATGGAGTTGCACATAAGTAATGAGCTGCTAGCATCCTACAATGTTAGACAATTTGCTGACAATGTCATAACATTATTTCATCCTTTCTTAAAAGATAAGACCAGCCTGTTCTAACCTGCTCGGGTCATTATCTTGTTACCACAAGATCCCCTGTCACTATCCAGTTTAAAGTATGTAAAGGTATAATTTGCACCAAAATGAATTATGTATTGTTTACAGTTTGTCATTAAATTACGATGAACAAAAACAAGCATCTCAGATGCCTCTTTCAAAGTCTTCCAGGTGAGTTTAAACGTATACAAAAACAAAAGCCCTGATGCAAGAGCATTAGTAGCAGGCTGGAGCAGGATTAGCAAATTTTCACACTAGCTTACTTAAAAGCAAGAARGAAAACAGTGAAGATCTTTATATAGGCCATCAAAAAGCCTGACTGCAAGTGGTTCCAATTTGCTTTAGTAATTAAATCGAAAGGAGTTTAAGGGGTTTTCACCCAGGTCATTTACTACTTTGGAATTTTACTGCTTGCTTTGCAAAGAAAACAAGCTGGAATGAGTCACCAGCGAGTATAAAGAATGGATGAACACTGCTAAACAAACTAACCAGTGAGCTCAAGTGGGTAGAGAAAACACAAGKCAGATTTCTAAATATGGATCTGAGAATAGTGTAAAAGGATTAGACGTCTTTGTCACATGAAGAGCAAACCCGCATGCCAGCATGCCTTTCCAGTGCAAGCATCAACTGATCAAAGTAACATCTACCAGTTTGTAAATATGCTAATCTTCATGTTTACACAAAAGTGTCAGCACTTGCTTTACATCACAAAGAGCCTCATACAGTTGAAGATTAATTACTTCCAACACCGAGATAGTGTGTAAATACCGGTTTCACCAGAACCCTACCTTTTGCTCTATTTGCACAGCTCAACGGAGGTGTGTGTTGCTAAGACAGATAATTCAGGGACACTTACAAAGTGTCAAATATCTTCAACTTTATACAGATAGATAGACTTTTGACAAGTATTTCTCAGTAATTACACGAAGCAGAGATTGGGCAGGTTTACACTACATGATGTAAGTGGTGGATAGAAAAACATTTTCACYCTCTTGTATGAATTACATTTTTGAATAGCAGTATCTCCCCTAGGCCTGCTTTATGCCTCCAGCTTTTAAACTTATAGGTGATTACAAAATATTTAAAGCTACTATTTCACTTATTGGGTTAATACCACTTGCATTATAGCGCTTTGGAACCACCTCACAGGCTACTGGCCTCCAGACAGCTTTCATACCTGGTTGCTAAATGCCCCATTATAACTGCTATTTAGAGGAGGGTAAAAGCTACACCAGGGACATACAAGCACACCATTGTCTAACTGGGAATTTCAGGAACATTCAACTGTGCAACAGGCAGAAGAATTACACCATGCGCCCAGACTGCAAGTCCCGTACCTAATGTTCCCTCTACATTGCTGCAATAGGGAAGGACAAGAAAGCAAACTGGAGGACAAAGCCAATTTAAGGCTAGATTTCGATGGCTCAGGCATAAGCCGTTGCTTGYGATATCCCCTTAGGGGATATTTTGCTTTTTCTATATCCTTTTTTTGCACATGGAAAAAAACCAAAGTGGTGGTACTCCTGGTACTACAAGGCCAAGCAATTAAAAAAAAACGTCATTGGTTTCAAGTGGGAATTCTCAATTCCCCTCACCTCTCCCTCTCTATTAGGGCTGAATGGTTGCTGCAAGAACATCACCACTTGCCAATAAATACTATCACAGTTGTTTCCTATTCTATTTTTTTTTTTTAAAAAAAGGGAGGTGGTGAGATGTTGGCAAATGCTAACATTATAAGATTGCCAGAATAAACAAGGGTGAACAGACGAGGATAATTCCGGGATTTAAAGAAAAGAGAATTAAAGACAGTGTTTAGAAAGGGAGACAGCAATGAATTCCATGTGAAATACTAAACTGGAGTGGGAAAACGTCCACATTAAGTGCAGGGCTCGCTGTACGGCTCAGGAAAGCTCGCCGGGTCCCCTCAGAAAGGATGCAAAAGCAGCCCAAGAGCGGGGGGCAAAGCAGGGGCGCGTGGCAGCGACAACGTGCAGCGCAGGGACCACAGCTGGGGTGGTTAAATCAACGTGCTCCATCTCACGTTTGCATATGGCAACACAATCATCAGATTAATTGCTAATTACAGTGGCTTGCTCTTAAGTAGGTTCGCAGCAATAATAGTAATAGAAAGACTAAAAGGAGCATTATTAGCATAGTTAATTATATGACCATTGGCAAAGATTATTGATGGAGATACAAAATGCTGTTAAACAAGAAAGATATGTTTGACATTGCTTAAGAGAGGCTTCATTATTGCTTCATATCTTTTGGGGGTTTTTCTAATCATTTCATCTGTGTTCCAAAAGTGAAAAAAAACAGTAATTATCTCTGTTTGATCTCAACTAACAATTGTTTATGAATCTAAAGGGACAATAGCGCTTCCAAAATGTAAGTAAACACAGTAATCTTTATCAGCATAAAAACTCCAGTCACRGTGGACTGGGTTGTGGGAATCTGTCATGTGATGACAGCAGACAATAATAATTTATAGGTTTAGTCATAATCCTTTCAGTAGTCCAGATTGCTCTGCAAATTTGTTAAAAATCTGCTACCATTCACTGAGCAACAGTACAACACCTGAAGCAATGACATGGGTGGGGAGTATAAAGGAACACGCCGATATCGATGTGCGGCGTGAGTGAGACAAGGCCACAGAAAAGGAGATGAGAACAATGTTGCACAAACCGGAGGGAGACGCCTGCCCTCCCACACTCTATATGTAATTTAATCTCCAAGTCTAACCTTTCAAATGCTAAAAAGTATGAAGGAGAATTCTTAATCCAGCAATTATTTCTTATGCTTTGCAGAGGCGTCATTTGCCCCTGTGGAGGGCTTGAAGGAGACACTATCTACATAAAACCACATTCCTATTTGATTTCTATTTATGTTAATATACACATTTTTTGTCCTTTTTTCCCCCCTAAATTTTATGCATTTGGCAGCAGAAATTTCACCGTTTCATCAGCCGGTTGGTCTATTGTTTAGCATGGCAACCTCAAGGATAACTATTATATATTTTTAAACAATCTCATTTGGCAACGAAACCTAGGAGAAGCTGTTGTGCATGTGGCTACTTTTAATCCATACTCTGAAATRGACCGGACTCGACTGCCCCCTCTTTAAAAATATCCTAGAAGGCGAGCCTCTACCGGAGCCCAACGTTGGCAGCAGATGCAATTACACACTCTCATGCAACTGAGACATAATTTTGACTAAGTGATATAAATCTGTTTTCAGAGCAATATTCAGCAAACCAACCACCATCCCAGACACTTCAAAGAAACGTGGTAGAGTATAAATGATCCTCTTAGCACATGCTTCCCCCACCATTATAGTCTGGTTATGCTCTGATCACTTAATGCTAGTCATCACATTTTATGAACCTCACCCACGAAGACTAAYGTGTAAACTGAAATTTAGGACTCCTGACCTTTAACACAAAATGGCCATAGGTGTTCCCACAGCTGTTAAATAAACTTATGTTTATGGAGCCATAAATGTAGTGCAGGTGAGGTTCGCAGTGATGTAATAACAACTTCCCTTGCTGCACAGTTTGTCATTTATACAGCAGCGTGCCATCGCTGGTGAATATTGTTTTACAATAACAGCACAGGTTCCTAGGATTAAATCACTCTTTCTTCATTTATGAGTCATTTGACCCTTAACCTTCAAGAGGAAGATCAAACCACTTCTGAAGGGCCACTCTTTTAACAGAGGAGCAAAACAGTTGGTTAGATAGCTAAGGAGGTTGGTATGTGCCCCCAGGGTTTCACAAACAACTGTCCTAGATCTTTTATAAGATAATCTTAACGTAATCATGTAGCCACAAATTGTCGTGTAAATTCCCAATTAAAAACACCAAATAGGAGCTGTAAATCATGACACAACTGCCACCTTTTCAGGACTGAACTACAGTTTGAAAAGTAGCAGAGAAACAAGAGAAACTCTTGTTTGCGYGAGGTTTTTCAGCACTGCAACAAGCCRCCAGCTAAGCGGCTCATCTGATTTRCAGGCGAGCTGCAAAGCAACAGGGAGAAGGAAACGGCTCAAAACTTGACTTGGGCCTCAATGAAGACCACACCACTTACGAAACTGCTCCATCCCCCGCGCAGGAATATGCTTGTAAAGGCTGCATTTGTGTTGGCATGGGTCCACACCCTCCCCTTGGCCCAATTTACATTAAATTGTAGCGCGCCGCCGCTGGGAGGATTGCTGGCAATTTGGGAGGGAGGAGGGCTTTTTTTTTTTTAAGTGGCAGCTTAATTACAGTACAAAACGTTAGACAAATAAATAGTCATTAAAGCCCTTGATTCATGGTCGATTGGCTTCTTTCCACTAACTTAAGCAAAGTTCASATCAGACCTCAACCGGAGCCATTATCCCCAGCCTGTACATGGCGGGGAAGCATCCACCTCTCCCCCACCACTTCAGAAGCGACGCGGATGAGCTGGAAGCCACGACCAGCGACGGCACCAGTTCAAGGTGTGCTTATCTGCAAACAGATTCCAGCTCAGCCGATGGGACATTAATAGCATCGGTGCCTCCAGCTGAGGTGTCTGCTCTTCTCCACCCATCTCCGCAAGCTGGACTCTGCTTCCCTGCAAAGCCCATTCTCCTGCCGCAGCCACCTAAGCCACTTTGGGATCACAGCTTTGCACTAAGAGGCTTTCGCTCCACAACCGCAGTCCTTCCCCGGGACGTTTTTCCACACTCTAGCAGCCTGAAGCATGATGAGAATGGGCTTGCTAGGCTGGGCATAAACAATYCCAACAATTAATTAAAAGCTCCAAAAGCGTTCTGCAAATGCCGCATCCCGTTGCTGTCAACAAGCAGTCAACAAATGCAGCTTGAGTTTTTCTCCTCCCATTTCACACTTTCCACATTTCCCAACACCCGCCAGAATGCTGTGGTGACAGATGCAGACAATAGATGCTTTACTAAACATGTCCTCCATATCTGCATAATCTCCTTTAATATATATCATTAACTCAAGCCATTCCCATGTTATTGCTTCCCCAACACTGCTAGCACATCACGATCTGTAAGGAGCTATTTATTGCTCTGAGAATGTGAGTCTCCTGCCCAACCAGTCARGCTTCAAAATTATACTTACTCATCCATTTTGTCCTCTGTTCCCTCCAGGACCTAAAATAGACAGCCTTTTTATTCTTGTAACATAGCATKTCTCCTACAGCTTTTCTGCACTACCAACATTTAAGCATCCACAAATCCAAAGTTATGCAGATGTGCTGTTGTCCTCTGTTGAAATCCCTCCTCCAACCAACCATTTTCAGCAGAAAGTGCAGTCATTCTGGCTTGTAGGGTGCGTGGGATTTGAGTCCTCTCAAAGCAGTCTCAGATATCCTCAGGAGGAACGGGTTCTAGGATGGTGAAGGGAACACTTTCATCGTGTTATCTCGTACAGATCTATCCCAATTCACCAATGCAGCATTACGATTCAGGCTGCAGAGCACGTGCCAGGGAGAGTCACTAGGAGATGAACAATATTGAGCTTGGCTGAGCTGAGCTACACAGACATTTGCATAGTCACTGACAGCCTTATCCCAATACAGAGTCCTCTACTCTTCAGTATGAAACCTGCTTGGGATCATTTTTTTTTTCTTTAGGGAACACTTACTCCATTACCTTTTGCCCCCTTTTGCCCAATTTTTATGGGCTCTAAGTCCATGTTCTACATTACTGTATAACCAAATTTAAACTCATGGCAGTCTCTGCTATCACCATGACAGAACTTAGACAAACCTAAGATGGAAGCAGGCAGGAGCAATCTCCTCCTTCCTTCCATATGAAGCTACCAGCGGGTTTGACACATTCAGCTGGACAACAACAACAACAAGAGCCAGTGGAGAGCCCGTGCTCTCCTGACTTCTGTACTTTTTTAATCCTAAACTATCATTAACAATTTAGCACCATACCAAGGACCCAATTTACATGTATTATGGAGGAAATGAGCATTTCTAGAACCCAGCATGGCAAGAACAAATTGCTCTTCAGCTTTTATTTCTCGATTTTTGCCATTGTGAAATCCGTGCAACTGCTCATGCAACTGGCAAACTGAAAGGGGATCCTCCTGCCTGAGCCYCCTAACACGGAGCCTTGTGCCAGATGACTGTATTTTCTGCATGCGTAAAATTTGCTTCAACCGGCTGACAGAAGGTTTGGGGTTTTCCAACTGCCGGGAACCTGGTTGAGATTATTGGGATCCTCAACTAGAGGAGTGTTGGGTTACTGTTCTTTTAAAGCATGCTTCCTCCGACAACAAAATGTAATTAAGGAGGCCATCGCCCTGTTACGGCCTCTTTTTAGAAGGTCTGCAAGAATGTAGAAAGGGCATAGCGAAAGTTGCTTAACCTTCTCAGAAATAAACGTCCCCAACGTTTTTACATCTTCCCTTTGGTCCGCATTGGTCACAATGATGAAACAATTTAAAGGAGAAAAGGTCAGAGCAAAGCAGTGAACTTTCTATGCTCTTCAGCATAACATAAGTTTCTTAACGTATTAGCATGGGAAAGGCATGCCTAGCAATGTGAGAGAAGAGGATGGATTTCAGATTCTCAATTGACTGTTCAGAGAAGAAAGGGCTTGGTTATCTGAGTGAATCAAGCGCAAAAAAATGAAACACTTGCAAATTTCCCATCTTAATCTGTGCTCAGCAAAGGCAAGAAAATCAAGCTTGAACCTTTCCATCCAATATTCAACACATATAGCATCATGGGAAACCAGGCACCACGCTTCCAGCACGCATGCTGCATAAGGGGTTCAATTCAAAAATTGCCATGACTAAAATTACCTCTTTGTACAAGCACCTGCAGGCAAAAAAGATAAATTTGGTCAGGAAAAACATTTTAACCTTTACCTTAAAACCTCAATCAGATCCAATTTCTTATTATATATATTTCCTTTGTACTTACATGTATCCAGAATATTCTGGAAAATTCTTAATTCTTCCTAGTAATGCAATTATCAACACTTTTAAATCTTTTTTTTCCTCCACTAAAGCCAAAAATTCTGCAGGAAATTTAAAACAAATAGAAACTAAAATCCACGCCTTTCTTGGGGTTTTTTTATTATTTATATTTTATTATTTTAGTAGTATAATATGTATACTAACCTTTTTTTCCTTTTAAAAGTGGCTGGTGTTGATTATCTTCCTAAGGCAACCATTTTTATTGTCTACTGTTAGAAACTGCAGGGAGGGCAAAAGTGATTTCATTTATATACATATGATTTTCCTGAATAAGGTTTCTTCCAAATCCCCACAAAGCAATAATCCACTTTTCCTGGTTGCTGTGATTTTAACCTTTCTGGAGGTTCAATTTTTTAACGTCTTTCTGGCCTATATCAAAGAATGTTTATTTCCAAAAACATATTTTATGAAAATTGTTTAAAGGTGTTTACTTAACTATCACAATTATTTACAGCATCAACTGATTCTAAGTTTCAGCCCAGAAAGAAATATTATGACTTGTGTGCCCATCCAAATGTGTCCCGACTGTTCCAAACTTCCAAGAGTAAATTGTAATCCAAGAATCTATTGAAACCATTTGAAAAATGAAAGCTTGGGAAGGCTGGGTCTGTCCCTGAACAATCCCCAAGCCCAGAATGAGGCATAACTCAAGGAATGAATTCCTTGTGAATTACTGGCCCAGCATTGTCCTCGCAACCAGTAAGACACATGATTTACATTTCTTTTACAGGCAATAGTAGCTAATTGATGTCCTGGTGTGCTTGGGAATGAAGCACAGTCATATAAATAAATTGTTTCCTAAATTTTTCACAAAAACACATTAATATCTTAGACACCATGCAATTGTATGCAGTGAACACTGCTAAGACAGTAATCGTGTCATCAAGAGTTAATTTATTCTCAGCAAGTCCATGTAATGCAGATATTAATCTCCCGGAGCACACTCTGTTGTGCGGGGTTAAAACACTCATGGTTGCTGAAATATAAACAAGTCTCACATCTGCAGCTGTTCTCCAGCAGCTAAACGGAGCTGCGATTCGATAAATATTTCTCACGTACCAGYCTCTTCAGGAGAGAGAACCCCAGAACAAGAAGGGAGGGGGAACTTTTCCGCATTTTCCTACATTTCCCTGCTCCTATGGTTAACGGCCACATTGCTGCAGATGCATATGGATTGACTAAGAGTGAGCAAAGGGCTCTTGGCGAGTGGCAGGGCGACACGTGGGAATTGGAAGCACCGTGCTTTGGAGAGAGGAGTTGGGAACGCCAGCATGGCTGCAAGCAAACCAAGCGCTCCATAAATCCATCTCATGTGGCTTGCGCCACGTCATTAAAAACAGAGAGATCACGTGCACCAGAGCAACGAGTGATGCCATTGACTTCTTTTTTCCCCCAGGCTCTCACAAGGACAGGCCACCACTGAATCRGTGTCACCAGCATCCCATGACACATCCAACAGGGCTAGATTGGCCCTTGCCCATGCATCCCTGCAAGCCCAGCACACCTTAAACACGCGGCGAGGGCTGGGGTAACGTCCCCGCAGCGAGTTCCTCGGAGCCCCGCTCTGCCCCTTCATTTTTCACGGAGGCAGCCCTGGGGAGAGCTGGCAACGAGAGGATTTGCCACACTTCCTCCTCCAGGTTCCCCCTTCCTCTGCTCCAGTTGGCTGCCTCTAATACGGGCTCAGCACAACTGCTTTATGATATCTTCATCAGTCGCCGGCAAGCTCCGGGTCGCACGCGGTGAGATTTGGAGGTGTAACGGCGCTAATTGGCTGAAGGGCCCTTTTGACCATAGTCAATTTCTACTAATTAGGAAAAAAAAAAAAAAAAAAAGCTAATGGTGGTGAGGAGCTTTGAAGATGAATAAGCTTTGGGGAAAGCACGAGGCATTATTAGAGGGAAAAAAAAGTTTGATCCCTTTTAAAATTCRTGTTTAAGGAGCTCAGAGTGATTTTAAGAGGACCAGCTGTAATGGCTAACCACCAGAAGATTAATACAGCGTCTTTGGGGAAATTACAGTTTATATTATACAACCACCTTTACGTTAAGGACTCCTCCTTAGAAATTTCAATCCAGTTCCATTCAGTATGCTTTTTATATGGCACTTAATCCTCCCTCTTACCCAACTAATTTGTAAGTGTAGATTATAATTACTATAATAATAATGGCAATGGTTAGACAAGTAAATTCGAGCCTGCACCTGACAAATATCATATTCTAAAACAGTACAGTATAAATGACTCAATCACATTGGTTTCCATTCCCTGGGTGCTTCATGTACTCACAGCATTTTCAGAACAACGCATCCAACTGCAAACACCCTCATGGAGTGTTTTGAAGGGCCACATCCTGCGCTGGTTAGATGAGCACAGCCCCCTTCCTTATCAYGTACTAAAACAGCAGTCATCCCGCTTGGAAATGGCACAAAAAGAGCCAAGCAATAAATGAAGCTCTGCTTTCCTCTTGCTGAGTTTTGGGGGTATTTGATACGGAAACCTGTTTCATGCAAGAYCTTTTTCCTTTGCAAAGAAGCATGGTGCAAAATATCCAGGAGTGAAACACTGCTTGAGCCACAAATTAAGAGGATTCCACTAGAGTAAAGACATCCCCTTAATTTCCAGCTCCCATCAGAAAGGGCCTTCCCTCACCCTGTCGTTACTGCAGCATCTGTTTCCATCTGGGTACACTAACTCATACTTTTGCTCCAACCGCATGCTCCGAATTCCAGCCCAAGTGACACACCATCCTCCTCTGGCAGGAAGGACTGTACCTTGGCTCACCAAACCAGCTACTCCTAAGAGACACCTCTGCACCATGAGGCGCATGTTTGCGCTTATTAGTGCGTGCTGCTTTTCTCCCCTCCCTTCTTCAAYTGCCACTCAGAACTAATTTAGTCCCTGCTAGTTGGAATGATAAATGGAAGACATATTTGGCAACCTTCCTACCTTTTTCRCCCTTCCTCTTACCTGTAAGACTCAACATGAAGTTCCTGTCCCATTGTCACTACTAAATTATTGCTAAAAATATCCAGATAGTTCATAGATATACCAGATAGCAGAAAGAAGGAAAATAAGATTGGGATTTTTATATTGATTCTGCTTTGCAGATGTGCAGATGATGTAAAGCCCTAGGATTTAGTAACATAATTTTGTACCAGAGTAAATAACTAAACAGGGTGTAATGAAGTAAAGAACCAAGACTGAGGCATTTTTTTGGCATCTCAAGTTACATAAAAGCAAGAGGAATGTAGCTTCCTTCTAAGATGGATATGCAGGATTGCTGCACTTTGTCATGCAGGAACAACTGTTTTCCACCAAAATCCACCCCAACCTTTTGGAAGATTATTATAACTTTAAAGGAGCCTTTGACAGTCTGCCAGGCAAAGCAAGCCAAATCCCAGGGGCTCAGCATGAAGAACCTGTTGTTCTTGCAAACCCAAAGTTTAGTTTCAAGGAAATGCAACCATGACAAATCATGAGCTTGTGGATGTCAGTACACCAGGGATGGGTCATTCTCATGTACTACTGATCCCTCGGGCAAGGAAAGTCCAGAGGGAAGGTACCTGAGTGACACTTCAGCTTACATGTCAAAACAGAGGACAGCAAGCAGCTCCGTGGACCTTGGCAACAGGGAACGTTGCATCTCCTCCCCAGATCRGCTGCCCATCCTCTCCCAGCCCTGCTGTGGGCCTGGGCAATGAACKCAATCAAAGGAACAGAACTGAAAATATTGCAATGCAAAACTAGCAGGCAAGTCA
Organism: Eudromia elegans; assembly: GCA_003342815.1. NCBI lineage: Eukaryota > Metazoa > Chordata > Aves > Tinamiformes > Tinamidae > Eudromia > Eudromia elegans. The sequence continues at coordinate 1,265,411 of PTEX01000072.1, read as the reverse complement.
CTTACTTTACCATATAAGCAAGGCTTTCTCTCTTTTTTTTCCCCCAGACATCTATTCTTATCCTCCTCTCTTGTAATAGCTAGAAAATGACACACACAGAGCTCCCTCRTGTGAAAATAGAAACAAAAGAGAGTGATACTCAAAACCAGTCTACTAGGAACAAGTCTTTTTCTTAGAAGTGGGAAAAAAGCCTACAAAACATACCAAGCATGTGAATTAACTAGTGCCAATGTTTCCAAAAATACAGAAAGCAAAAGAAGATCCAAGAAAACATTGGTATTTATATATCGGGGGGTTTCCATCAGATCTTGCAATGTGACAACAACACATGTCGGTGTCAGCACAGGTCTTGCTGGCAACACCTTAAAAACTGTGTGGAGGTATCGAAAATAAACAGCACTCGCTGTGATTTCAGTGATAAAATACAAACGTAAGGAAAGCCTCTTGGGATCCATAATCTAGAATTGTCATGGGACACAGATTGTCTGTCTTTCTGATAAAAGATGTCAGTTCCTTTGCTGGGTTTTCAGCAGAAAGGAGCTCTTGTGATTATTACGCTGGCTGTGTACCGTGAGGTCTGTTGACAGACTCACTGCACACAGTRGATGTGTCTGCTTCGCCCATCAGCGTTCCTAAAATTTCCGTATCAAAAGAATGCCACCACCCAGTCTTCATCACACAAAAAATTCCAATTCCCGAACTCCAGAACTTCTCATTCCCTTTAGCACACATTGTGGAACGAGAGTGAAACTTCCCAGTACCCACACAGATCAAAAAGCTTCCACGAGGCTATCCCACATTCAGCATTCATAATTTTAAAAAGCAGGCAACTAATGAAGCTTGATGAAAGACCCCTTTGCTGCTGCTGTTTTGCCGATCTAGTAGCTCCTGCTGTGAGGTGCTCACTTCTCACTTGTAGAGGATGTGCACCCTGGACCAGCACACATTCGGGTCCTTTGTGGGGAGTCGAGCTTCTGGAAGGGGATCCTAAGTTGTAACATGCTGCTTTTAAAACCAATTAAGAGGAAGTGCATTCCACACTCAGAATTACTATACTCAAGCACCATTTAATACTCCAAAGACTGAAATATTGACCTTTCTGCTGCCAGCATCAACTCTGCTGCCAGYCTAGCAAATGGAGAAGTAAACTCTCCACAGAACAGGCCTGTTGTGCAACATGTTAATTTTGAAGTGCAGAAATGAAAATTGTTTTTCCAAGTGCTGGTAATAAAACAACCCACATGAGTTCTCTAAATATAARTTTCTGGGAGGAATCAGCAGCAGCTCTAGTTTTGCAGACCACAGCCTGGTTGGGGAAGAACGCCCTGGTTTTCACGGGAGGCACAAGTAGCTGCACTTCTCTGAATCCCTAGTAAAGGGGGCTGGTGGGACCACGTGGCGTTTGGAGCCATTACCCCAAAGCCTGAGGAGAGGGACAACAAATATGCCCTTTTCTTGCCAAACGGAAGTTCACAGTTCTCACTCGCTCCACACCCAAAACTAATACACAATCCAGTAGAAACCAGGTTGACCAGCTTCTCACACAAAGTCAACCCCACATGCACAGCACAGAATCTRGGTGGGCTCATGTTGACCCCATTGAGTCAACCGTTCCTGCAGTGACTGCAGGTAGGCCTCACGGCCCCAGGAAGCACACTGTGCTCCTTCTCACAGTAGCTACAGTCCCAAGTAACCTCCACCTCAATCAGCTGCACTGCACCTGGGCATGGAGAAGGAGCTCCCATCCCTCAGCCTGACAGCCGCAAGCCCGCAAGTGTACATTTCTGCATRAAATTCTTCCAAAACATCATTTCCACCCACACTGCTGCTTGTGACTCACGTTTGCTTCACTGCACAGTGTGGGAGAGCTGCCTCAGCCCTGCCTGGTCACGTTCGTGCTCCTCATGGGGCTGCTTCTGTTGCCCAGAAGGTCAGTGTGTCATCTACCGAGGGCAAGGCAGGAGCCCACGCTTGCCCTGCCATATAGACCCCTTGCAGGCTGCCACGTGGCAACATCCAAARATTCTTCCTTACATCTCAAACAGTCACCCAGGGAAAGAGAAACCACCCTGTTCGTAACAAGAACCTGTCTTCTACYGCAGACCACTAACAAAAGGCCACAGGAAGCTCAAACATAAATGAAGAGYTGCTGAAGACAAAAGTGTCTATAGGTCATAGTTACACCTATTGCATGGGCAGAGGGAATAGCTAAACCTTGTCAAAACACAGGTCCTGCTAATCTGCCAGTGTTAGYGACATTGTCAGCTTCAGGTTATTAGCCACACCAATGTTCATGCAAAGCAGAGCTACGCAATGTTTTTAAAAATGTTCCTGCAACCATGAATCAATACGCGTGTTTGCTTACACCGCRTCCTCCTCCTCCTCCTCCAGCTTCCCTGCATCTCCATCCCCTTCTGAACTTTCCTCTCACCCCTTCCCTAGAGCATACCAGCTAAATGCCCAGCATGTAATCTATGTTGATGAGCAAGTAATTTCATTAATTAATCTGGGAAGCTGRAGAGTGCAATATTTTTCAGGCAAATCCTTTCATCACAGGTCTGTCTTCCAGCTCAYTTTGTGTATGCGTAAAACACCATCGGGGTAGAGGGACGAGTCACCCTCCCTGGAGCACGGCCGCTTGTTGTCCAACRCGGGCAGCTCCCAACAGATCAAAACTCACTGAAGGCCACAGAAATACTCTTTTCCATTGACTCCAGTTGCCTTTGGATCAAATCCGCAAACTTCTGTAATGCTGCAAGGTTATAAATCCTAGGCGGTTTGGCAGAATCGGGGACTGAATCAGCAATGCCCRCTCCTACTTTATTACTTGTCCTAGTTTGATAAAAACATCATGTCACATGATTTTTCCTGTTTGTTTTTCTCTTTTCTTCTTTCTTTAAAATACATTTTGATTATGCCAAAAGGGCAAATGGCCAGTTTAACTGACTTGAGCCTTTGATCCTCATGAGTTACATATCTCTTCAGCAAGGTTCTCATTTGAAGTGCTTTCAGCACCTGATTTATTAACAGTCGGGTGGAGTTAGGCTGTTTTGCAATTCCTGAGAAGCTGATAATAAATCTGATGCTCGTATCACAGGTGGTGCTGATATTTTAGCTGGATTGCAAAAAAMACGTTCATAAACTGAAACAAATGTTCCTGTATTGGAGCTTCCATACTGGAGAAAGCCCCTTTCGTTGTCCGTTCCGCTGGACATTCGGCCTTTCATAGATTTCCTCTCTGATTACTCTACAATTCCATCTTTTAAATGTCTTCCTTTCATATTATGCCCATAAATTTTATTTTAATAAAAATAGGTGTCTAAGAGGCATAAACAAAAAATTCCAAAAAATCCTTCTTAATTCTCTCTCAAACCCTCTTGCACATTTTGTTTAAACCAGATGTTTCCCCTGACTTGTCATTGTGATGAAAGGAAACCCAATATCCCCTCTGCTTTCCAGGGCAGAGCTGCAGAAACCAGGAATGACAGAGGAAGAGCAAGAACCATCTTAGCTGGGAGGCGATTATTATTAGCTGGAAGAGAAAGAGCGAGGACACATGCTGATGATGGAAGCTCCTGTATTTGATCACGCTTGTTACCTTTTTTCTCACAGTCTAAAATATTTTTGAAGACTGCATCTGTGTGATTCAATATTCCAGCTGAAACAAAGTCAAATAAACTCCACCCACCTGTTAGGCAAGGTTTTGCAAATCCAGTATTAATGTCATGTTCCTAATTATATTTCACTTCTCCTGTTACATTTTTGCTATGATCCTGTCTTCATTGAAAGCAGCTTTCATCTTAAACAGTTTTTCTCTCTCTTCTCCCCCTTCACCCACCCCAATCCCCATTCCTTATGTACAGCCTGGTAATAGTTCTGGTTTTCATGGATAATCTTACTCCCAAACCATTTGCAGTATAATAGTAATTGTGTGTGCCCTTTCAGACTGACTCACCCTGGACTCCCTCAAGCTATCATAGAATCACAGAATGCTAAATATGCCTAGTTTATAAAACCACTGCAAATGGTGTGAAATACTCAAATGAGAGTTCAGAGCCAAGCAAAGCTGCTTTACTGTCTGGAAAAAAATATATATTTATTAAATATATATTTAAACAGGCTACCATGTTGTCCTGAATATGAAGACTATGTGAAGTACAAGGCAYAACTTACATAAAAAAACAGAGGGTTCCTGCAGCCTAATTTTGAGGCAGATTGATCCTTCACAGATCAGTGATCCAGTTTCTACTTCAGAAAAGGATCCAAGCCTGTGCTTAGTTTCCACTAGACTGTGTGTTTAAATGGAAAATAGAGCGCTCAGGAATACCGGTCCAAATTCTCTTCCCCCTGAATAACCTCATGCTGGAGTACTCGGAGTTAAGGAGGGACYGAGGTCTTCTCCTGCACTGTGCACACAAGCCCGTGAGTGCTCCTCCAGGTTCTTGCCTGCAAAAAGGTAAGATATCAAGCTGAGGGGCATCTCACTGCAAGAAGGTATGGAAACCATCACGTTCTTCTTCCATGCTCATCTCCCCGCGCATCTGAAATTTAGGAAGAGGTAAGATCATTCAGTCAATGCTGCGAGTGGTTTCTCTTCACATTTCTTTCTCCTAAGTCATTTTGGTTTGGTTTTGCTTTGGTAGTGTCTCTATGGATCGTTAAGATACTGAAGGCATTTCCTAATGCTGAGCTCTTCTCTTCTTAGCATTAAGCCATAGCAAAACCTCCACCKCTTCTTTTCACTTTGCAAAGCTGCATGTAGCTGAGGGTTTGAGAAATCTTAAATCTTCTTCTCACTAATCACTAATGCGTTCCAGGCTAAGAATGTCAGTCTCACTGATTTGGCAAAAATTTTACCTTACACCAGCAATTTACTTCCCAGCTGTCATCATCTTGTTACCCAGGAGCTGCATTAATCTATTATAGCTGTTCTCAGAAGTGGGTAATTTGTGCCTCAGCATCAACGCCCAAATGCCAAAATAAGGCCAAAGCGAACCACGCTTGCATCTGCAGATCTTGGACCAACCAGCCCTTCCAGAACAAGTTAGCGCAGCCCCTGACCTGTTATGACGGGCACCTACCCTTTTATAGCTTCAAGCAACCAAGACTGAAGGAGAGGATCAGCCTGTTAAGTGCATCCCAGCAGTATCCGAACACAGCTGTAGACACGCGTGACACTGGAGTTACGGCGGCACTTAGCTGCCATCCTGCGCTGCCCTATGCAAGGGGAAGTCCGCAGGAAACAGCTTCAGGTCAGCCTTGCATCAGTGGAACAAAAGCCTGCAATCCATAAGGAAAATTTACACCTCCTCTTTAACCTGCGCACTTGTGCCTATGTAAATGCAGGCCCTGAAATATAGGTGATTTACCACCTCCCATGCACTGCTCTGGGGCTGGGGCCAAGGAGCAGCTCTGGCTGAAGCTCTGCCACATTCACAAACTCCAAACAGTCAATTTTTTTCTTCCTCTCCTCTCTAGGAGAGAATGTTAGTGATGCGATTTTCGCTCTTCTGTTACCAGCCATAGAGAGAGGCGGGAATGCTTGGAAGTGTTTGAGAGCTGACATGAGAGAACACAACAGCCTTTCAGTGTCTCAGTGGTCGCCTGTGTAAATTAGTAGCTAGACCATTTTACAAATGTATATTATTTACCCAGCAGATGCTGTTACAGTCTCTTGTGTGAATTCATAATTAGACTATGTACTGCTTTGTGAAAATCCTTTAATAACAAAGGTGCCACTGGGTGCTGAAATAATTAAATCAGCCCATTTGAAACAACACTAGTTCACCATTTCAACTTGGGTGATATAATATTACACATTCCTGTAAAAACAGCCAGAGAAATTGAGAATGATCAGCTACAAACATCAGATACAAGGGATAATGTTACCCATTCAGTAGCTTTGGGTTTGGCATGAGTCTACTGTCACAGTTGAAAAAGTTGCAGCCAACATACCAAGAGCACAGACAAAGAACAGATGATCCATCTCCTCTGCCATCTATCACGCGCAGCATTGCCAACTCCAGGGCTTTACCAGCACTGACATTTAAAACAAAGTATGTGTCAACCATATTAAATAATATACCAAGCTGTGGGTTATTAAGTGCGGGGTAATTTGACCACAGCAATTAAACTGAGATTAAAGAATGATAAAGGCAATGTTATACACGCTGTTCAGTGGGGTTTTTGGAACATATGGAGTCCTGAATATTTCCAAGTGTGAAAGCCACATCAGATATTAAGGCGCTTGTCAGTCACAATCAACATCCTCCTTCTGCACCCTCCCTCCTCCCCTTCCCCTGGCGAGACGACACTTTTCAAAGGCAAKAGTTTCTATTTTGCATATATTAAACAAAGGAAGCATCCTCTGACTTGAGCTTCCATGGGGTGGCCCGAGGGACGTGTTAGCAAAGCAATGGTTTACACGGTTGCAAACTGAAAATACATGATTTGCCAGTCCCTTTGTGTGGCAAGCAGTCAGTGGAGAAGCCATGGAGAGTYGCTGTGCACAGACACCCATAGTCACCCAGTCCTTCATGAGCAATGTTAATTTTAGAGCAAGAAACCTGGCRAAACATTTACTTTTTCTCCCTCAAAGAGTTTTGTGATTGGAATCTAAAGGRGAATTTGCACACAACCATCTTTTCTGCAACTGTATTCAGTCCAGCCGAGTTAAATCCACACAAGAGAAAGGGCACGAGGCAGCCCGTGAGCAATCTGCTCTCCCATCATGTCCGCAGGCATCTCCCCTTCCAACAGCACAGCCAAACAGAAAGGCAGTCAAGACCCCAGCTCTACAAAAGGGGCACTGGAAAACCAGGGTTGGAATTACTTATGCACAGCCTTGAAGTATTTTATGGTTTAGGAGAAAAGACAAACTTCTAGGTAAAGACGAGCGTGCATTCCCTAACTACACACTTACCAAAGATGCCATGAAAACACTTCAAGATAATTGAGAAAGAGACTTGCCAAGCAATTACAGTAAGTGTGGGTCAGTCATAACATACCTAGTACTAATGCGCACAAAGAAAAATCCTCATAAAACAATTGAAGCTCATAATCCATTTATAAACAAGGTCTCTTAGGATGATCCTGATGGAGTGTGCCACCACAGTGCTCCTTATAAATAGCTTTGCTTTCCCTCTTTAATATTTCCAGGTGCCTGCCTTTGGGACTGCTTTGAAAATTTCAAATTATATATATATATATTTTAATCTAGTATTTGCTCATCTCAAACCTGAACAATTCAAGTACAATAACTATAGATTACGAATATCCATCTAGATTTTGAAAGCCAGCTTATCCATCAAAAAACAGCAGGTATCCGGAACGGTAAAGAAAATAATAATAAAAATACCTACAACATTAAAGAAAAATAAAGTGGTATTCTAGCAATATATATATATGCAGAGAAACACATACATAAAGATAAGAAAACCAGCATTTAGAAATGTCTAAGGAACCCTTAAAATACTCTCAAAACTCAATGAAGCATAAATGAAAAAAATTAAAATCCCCTTGGAAATTACTGAGATATAAAACATCCCACAATTGCTAAAAAAGGCAACATACCCAGACCTGATAGGATATCGACATTACTAAAAGTGTAAACTGCTTACCTCTTATTTGAAGGTTTTTATACGTATTAAAAAAAAAAAAGCAATTCTTGCATACCTTTCCCTACCTGCTTATCTGCAAGCACATAAGTAGTTCTGTCGCAATCAGCGAGGCTGTTCATACTCTTCAAGCTGAGCACATACTTCATTCAAAAGGAAAGGCAAAAAAGGAAAGAAAAAAGGGAAGCCTATTGAAACACGGGAGATAGCTCCTTTGGACCGATCCTGAAGGAAGGAAATGCCAACACAAATGCAGCCTCTGCACTAAAAACATTTTTAACAAATTGTTAAAATTACAGATTCACATGTTTTACCCCATTATCCAATGCTTTACACCAAAAGGACAGCATTTGCATCTCTCTTGATATTTTTATTGTTTGTCCTTGAATGTTACACTAATACAGCTCTTTTCCTAATGGTTTCTATTTAATCTTCTTAAATTAACTTCTGTTCTCTGGATCTTTGACTATATCCCAAATGCTGCACACCACTCCACTACCCCTGAATGGCATTTCCTAGCAGACCATTAATTTACTTAAAAAGAGATGATCTTAATGTGGAATAAACTGTACATTCCTCTACTGAAGACAAAATTTACTATGGAAAAGACTGTGCAGAGAGCAGAACGCCATGGTCAGGAATAGACTTCTGCAGTCCAAGCCCAACTTCAGGCAACTTTTTCCTCTGTGCTAGACCATCCTGTGATAGAATGAACGTTAYTAATAAGGTATCAGCCGGGAGTTAGACATTCTCAAAGGGAAAACCTGGCAGGAGAAATACTCTGAAGAGCCAAGAGAGGTTCCTCATCACCATCCAGAAGAATTTTGGGAGTCTTGAGGGCTCCAAGCCTCAGTGCTGGTACTAGAACCGAGGCTCTACCTAGGCCATCTCCAGGGCACGTCATACTCTACTGTGCTGACAAACRCCAAATTTCTAAGGACCTTCTTTCTAAGGACCAAGCTATAAACCTCTCAATAATGAAGCTTGTAATGGAAATGCCAAGGCTCCCTTTACTGTTGCAGCCTGAACATGATGCTATAATCAGCTATTTTTATCATTTGGTTGATTACACCTTAGAAAAAAATGTCTGCTGGCAACACAAGGCTTGTTTTAYTGGAGACACTCAAGATACAGGGAGTATATCTAATATACCAGCTTAGCTTCCACAGCATCTTGCTGCCTTTTGTGAACAATAGCAATGAGTTTCTTCTACTGTTTAAATTGTGTCCATGTCAGGTCAAAAGCCTACACAATTTCCTGCATAAACAATATCTAACTAATTTCCAGCTGTGTCCTCTAGACAAACAGMAGCAGTCATAGAGGGGAGACCAATAGCTGGTTTCTTCTTGAAAGACTTTTAAGATATACAGGATGTAATCCAAACCAGAAATAGCTTGTACCTACTTTTTCCCCCCAAAACTATAGTTTTCCCAGTAAAACTTAATATAAAAATGCCATTAATGCCTGGAGGTGCAGCTACATAGAACATGTCCCATGAACATGTTGGTAYGCTCTTCATCCTTATCAGGAGGAGCTAGGGCCATTTCTACAAAAAGAAATCTGCTTTTCAACAAGCGCATTCACTCAACAAAAATATTATGTTATTGCTTAATAGTGAGATATGATAAAAAGTATCCAGAAAAMACTTACTGATATGTGCAGTCATAATCTTTTGGCCTTGAAAAGGCATAAATATAATTATGGAGAACATACAGCTGCAAAATGATGAGACAATCAGTATTACACTTGCAAGAGGAAAGACATTCAAAGCGTTTTTGTCTGCATGTGTAAAAGTTAAATGTTGCTTTCCTTGCTGGCATCCCRGGCAGCATCACGCATATGCAGTTAATCATGTCTGTTTACATAGACACATTACGATTACATTTTAGTTTTACTAACTCTTGCAYGTTTAAATGAGAAACATAATGCTGACCATGAGACGGAGCCAGATATTCTCCCGGAAGGAGAGAAAATAAATCCTGTGGATCTTGCCTCAGCTACGARAGAGGTATTAATTACACAGCTTTTTAACTCTAATCTCTCATAATTACTTTTTAACACTGTTCCCTGAAAAAAGTTCAGCATTTAGCTAACCTGCTCCTCAAACTGCTTAGAAATCTTAAAATCTTTTGTGACCCCGCACTGTGGGAGCTTCCTCTTGAACCAAGCAGAGCCAAGATTAGACCTCGAATAAGCTCTGCTCTCACCCTTTGCATACTGATTGCACTGYTTTTCTTACAGTCTTTAGGGGCCAAAATCTAGCAAGACTCATGTCCTTTAAAGAYGAGCGCTCGTCTGYCCRARGGCCTCCCCGYTCCACTTTTGTAGGCCAGAGATGCRGGGGAAATCAGAAAGAACATTAAGGAGAGGCAAGGTAGGAATAAGATGACATTTTCTAACAGACTCCCTGTCCCAGGTCTCTGATCCCTCCAGGAAAGACCTCAAGAAACACTTCTACCAGGAAATATGCCTTCACGAGGCAGGAATGAGTTTTTTTACATACCCATGCTGACAGGATATATATTTGTGTGCTTATCCATCTGGCAGAGAGCATCAGTCTACCCAAGATTTTCTTTCTTAAAAAATGGCGGCGGGGGGGAACAGAGGAAAGACTTCTTATGCTTGCAAAGAGATTGAGTAAATTTGCAATATGAAAAGTAGGCAAAGATGCTTTGAGCAAGATGCACGTTGCAGCCCTCACTCAGGCAGCCCCATTAATATGGGTGAGGGTGAGCCATCTGYGAAGGTGAGCCAGCGCCTCCGAGTCTCCCAGTAAGGATGAGCATCACATCCTTGGCCACAAGGCAGGGATAYCACAGGTGTATTCTAGGGCAGAGCACTGAAGCAAAAAGGAGAAGAGCATCGCTCGCAAACAAAGCTTTTCTGGTTACAGAACAATTGTAAGAGCTTTCATAAAACTGTATTCTTATTAAGCAGAAAAAAAACTCCATGATGTTGTGGAACAGCAATTCCCACAAGTGACTGAAGTATAGCCCCTATCTTTTTCCTTTTCTTTCTTTTTTTATTAGCTTTAATTTGCTTGTACTTTACGTTCATTGGCAGTGCTGCTAAAATGTATCTTTACAACCTATTGTCTTAGGTAAGATTRTATCAACAGCTCCAGATGGACCACTTTTAAAAATAAATTCTGCTTTCCCTTATCATTGACAGGAATCACATTTACATATTCTCCTGGTGGAGCTGATAATGCACCAGATGATTAATGTGCCTCGATGTACTGATACCTGTAGACTGTTTGATCAATGTCTCACAAAGAAAGTGTCTTTCATTCGGGATGCTCAGAGCCCAAAAACACCCTGTGATTAATGTAACTAAATGTTTGGGGTCAACTRTAGCTACAGTTCCTGTTCCTGATTCAATATCAACCTAAAGATGGGTCACAGGAGAGTGGATTAGTCATGTGAAGTAAAAGTCTGAGTGTGCGACTTCAACTATCTCCTTAAGGGATGCTAGAGAAGAGTTCATTGCATTTTTCAGTTACTACTACAGTAATCTGCACGGTTTCTCACCTCATTGTTAAACAGAACAGCCCAACACGCTAAGCCTTCTAATGCCAGGATATTTTCAGTATAAAAATAAGTGGGTTTGACTTAGTCCCTGGCATTGAAGTTTGGATTTATTCAGATTTATTTATTACAATTAGAGAGCCACGAAAATCCAACTCTCTGAAGTTATTCCCCAAAGCAAGCACTTCTTACAGTTGGAAGAAGAACAAAACGCCTGGTGAACGCTAGACCTTTCCCTAGTTTTACTTGATCTGGTGACGTAACGCTGACTACTTCAGCTCGTTCTTGTAACAGCTGTTTGGTGTCTCATTAAAAATAGATGAGGATTTAGGAGGCATTGGGACTTGTTGAGGGATGGTTTTTCCTTTCGCTTGCATTCCTTTCTCCACAAATGCCCAGGACCCACAGAAGCCAACAGGCAAGGAAGGAAAAACGTCTGCTCTTGCTGCCAACACTTTTCCTGTCTGCACCTCTCTCCAACCAAGTCCCTGGCTCAGAGGCAAGAAAGTAGGCAGAAGAGAGAGACTTGGATTTATTCCTTTATCCAGCTCCCTAGGTTGGGAACTACATTGCCTTAGGCTTTCTCTATAGTCAATAGAAAGAGACAGGCACCTCCACAGGGAGTTTCGGTTTGTAGGAAGCCTGAATCATATGCAGAGCTGTCTCTCTCCACACTAGCTATAGAGGAAATGTAGACATTTCTGTGAAGTGCTTGAAGTTAAGTATGACGATTCCAGGCCAAAGGAGAGCATGCCGGGAACTGATAAAGAGATTCTGCAGGATAAAAAAGCGTTGGAGCAGAGTTATGGGGATTATCCCTGGAATTGCCACTGGTTCCCAGGAGAATAAAGGTGATGGGAAGCTCCCTTAGYCCCCCTTGCTCCTCACTGACTCGCCCTCTAGTCACAGCTCTGTTCTGACCCTCTACTCCGTGGAAAACAAATCAATAAATACCATTTACTCTGATGCTGTGTCCACTTGGTGACCTGTGTTCCTACGCTTTTAAATAAGRCCTCCGTAACATCAGCTGGGGGCTGCTTCCTGAGACTGAGATGAACAAAATGCCTCCGTTATCGGAGACCAGGAGAAAGTGAATGCTGGTTTCCTGGGGAGATGACAGCACGTGAAAAAATAAAATATAGCTCTGCACCAGTAAACATGCCAGAAAAGAAAGGGGAAGCCGTCACATTTTCCAATTCAAACATAATAGTTTCTCTCTTAATTAAACAATGAGCTATGCTGATAGAGAACTTAGGGCTGAACTGTACCTACCCTCTATGCAAACTTGCTAGAAGAGCTACAACAGAAAGAGCCTTTCTTCTCTCCCCATGCACTCCCACCAGGAGTGGGAAGCCTAGGGTCTTTGGCATGATTCCCTTCCCCAGGCCCAATGGGGAGCCTGCTGGACAGAGCCAATCTCTGGGATAATTTTCTGCAGCCCACCTCGATTTCTGTCCTGTCCACACCATCACTGAGAGTGGAAGGGACAGTAAACATCATGATATCACCTCAAAAGCCCAAGAGATGAGTCACACACCATAGATGGGATGAGTCCCAAGCTCCATAACCAGCCTCGCTCATCCAGAGACTTCTCCCTGCTGCCTCTCTGGCTCCCRATCTGCCTGTCCTGGGGCTGGACTTCACAAGGTGATTTGTGCTAGAGGAGCTGACACCATCTTATCAGGAATATTTGGCAAAAAATAAAGAAATAGATAAGTCCATCCTGAAAACTGCTGGTTTACAATGCAGTTTATCTTCCACAGCACAGTAATCTCAAAGGTAAGGTGATAAAGGATCATGTAGGGAAATACAGTAGTGGGGAATTGCCATTCCTCTCTGCATATCCATAGAACAGCCTAAAATGCTAACAGTGGAGTCAGGCCTCAATTTCTTGCCACAAACGAGCACCTCCAGCTCAGCCAGCTAAAGCAGAGCTTGCAGCTCACCTGAATTTCCAACCTACAAGGGCCTCAGCGGCTGACTTTTGAGCAGCTGATACATTAACATATCGTATAAGGGAAGACAACAAGCCCCATACCAAATTTACACCGCTGCTTTTAATCGTCTGCTGCAGAACCACTCCTGACTTCCTCCACGGTACCTGCAGGCTCCCGGGCCCTGTCGCCAGCCCTGCTCGGGCACTGCAAACGGTGTCACCAGATAAGCCCACGAGCCCCACGCTGCCCCTCTGCAAGGCGAGGGGAAGGTGGCCTGGACACTGACCTCCGCCTGTCAAAGGGGCCCTTTACCCACCAAGATAATGGGACAAATTTAGAGAAACCACGTCAAAGCTCTTGGAAGGCTCCTGGCTATCAGACAAGCCACTGAGGACGGGGACCTTTCTCCTCCAGCACTGCAGTTCGGCTAAGTGCAGATAACTCCCTGCCTTCTTTTTCTAAGGGCTTCCTAAACACAGCTTATTGTGTCATCCTCTAGTTACACTGTGGACCTTTTGGCATTGCAACTGCCAAGAGCTTTCAACTTAAAGAAACTGTAAGAGGGTCGGAGATTGTGTTTATTATTCAATAAATCTTCAACATTAATGACTATATCCTTAATCCTAATACAGCTGCAAAAGTTAACATATGAAAAATAACTATTATGAAAAGTATTATCAATAATTTTAAGAATAACGCACATGCATAATGAATGAATTTTGCCCAGGGGTAACAGCTTGCATCTTGGCCTGATTTAGTCTGGAGGAACTGCATTACAATGAAAGGCAGAATTATCACATAGTATAACTGCTGGCTTTATCACTGCTTGGTAGGATCCTAAAGCTGTCATCAAAATGTTAAAACTACACTCACTTAAATGATCTCTATAATACGGAACTACGTGCATGCGGATTTATTGCCCTCGGAACAATGCAAACAACTTCAACATCACCGATTTGTAAAACGTTAATTATTCTGCTATAAAAATKTAGATCAAAATAAAACACAATTGCATTTAACAGAGGGTAAGCTCAAAGAAGGAACCTTACCAAATACGCATTCTTCATTCTAAGCATGGGATGAAGTGATTTATTTGTCAGTTGAAAGGTTTGTTTTCTCCTATTGAATTTCCTCAAGTATTTTTGTAAATAACACTAGCTTGGGCTGCTAAAACATGAAGGATCTTTCATTACTGAGAACTAGACTCGATTTGTTTTTTAAATGCCACAGTAAGAAGTGAAATGTGACTTCCTCGCTTTGCAAGGAACTTCAAGTTATACAGCGCAATAGATCCCTGAGGAACGACTTAAGAGTGGAGCTCTCTTAAGAGAGCAGCTCTGTCTGCACAAACCCAAATCAAATGGAATAATAAAATGGAACTGCTTTATATAAACACCATAAATATAGTGGGGAAATAAGTGAATGTTATGTACACACTTTTATACTAAACAAGTTCAGTGCAACAATGTATGTTCAGCATAAACAATTACATATACAGTGAGGGACTGCTACTGTGCTGAAGATTTTATTGCACATCAGCAGTAAATCTGCTTTTCATCATCAAATGGCATTTAATTACATACAATGAGAGTCTTATGAATGCACAATATAGCAATGTTTTAAATTATATGGGGCATATTGGATTACCTAATATGAACAGTGTGATGTTCATCCAAATCTTTCACCTAGTACTTCACAGCCTTACTAACAAATAGTTTTAATTAAAGAATGTTGATAAGAATAAATCTAATATAGCATTATTTTAGAGAGTTTGCAATATGGCCTCTAAGGCCATGATCCTTCAAGGATCTCTCTACCCTCTTTTATATCAAGAACTTCATATTTTAAGAATTCTAAATTTGTAATTCAGCAAACAAACAGTACACACAAAAACAATGGCTCATTACCTGCCTTCAGTTTAAAAGCAAACAAATTTACTTAAATATTTTTGTAATGTTCACCGCCATATAATACAATATGTAAGAATTAATTTTCATAATATGTCCTTTTCTATAAAGGGAAATGATGGGTGGGAAATTGCACATGCACACACACAGGTTATTTTAGTAGCAACAAAATAATAATAAAATGAAAATAGTCAACAGATGGGAATTCTCATACTACCAATCTCAGTAAATTCTAGGAGGAAAAGTCTCTCTGCTGAATATTAACAGTTATTTATTGGTATTCTATTGTAATGCCTGGGAACCCTCAGACACAGAGCACCTGATCCATAGACCACGAAGGTTTCCAGCTTCCCCACCAACTTCAAAGGGTTTTCACCTCTCAGTCTTACTTTGGGTTGGATGAGGACTACTGGTAATCCACKTATGGCCATGTATGGATTGTAAACTGTCCCTCAACTCAAGATTAGTCAAAGTAGGATTTATCTAATGTCTCCTAACACAAAATATTTCAGCTCCAAAATTAACTCAGTTCAACACATTAGGAAAGCTATATAAAAAAAGTTCAGTTCGATAAATTCAGCTGCATTCATTTCTCTTAAGGAAAACAAAAACATGATAAATACTTCCCCGCATCCATCTCAGGCAAATTAGTTTCATCAAAAACACATGAGTATATTGGGAGAAACACTTGGAAATGATTGCTGAAGGGGAAGGTTGTGTGGGGTACATCTTCTGAGACATTGAAGAATGAAAGCAAATGGGAGTGAATGAACAAATTAATGATTAAGGAAGATTTTTTTTATTTATTTATTCTGGAAGCTCTGTCCAGCTTGGCCTCCCAGGTTCGAGCAATCTTTCACTGTCAACATATGCCACGAGATTGATTCAATTAAGATTAGCAGCACTAGAGAAAAGAAGTGGCATGGTTTACTTTTGATTAGTATTGTCTTTCCTCCCATCTCACAGCGGCTGTGACCCCTACAACTAAGATAGTTTAAATATATCAGATCATGAAAGCAAATCATTTGTCCAGTATGTATAAGCACAAGAGGAAACAAGCTTAATTGCCACTTATATTTTAGATGTTTTTATATCTCTGCGAGGATACAGTGAACTCTTATCTAACATAACAGCACAGTTACAGTACTGGGAAAAAAAAAAGTGGGGCAGATGCTGAATATACTATACTGAGGTAGTAGTGTAATTCCCAGTGTTATTRCCTTTGAAGAGGGATTAGTTTCTCTCTCCCGCATCTGAAGTGCTTTAGGAGTATATAAAGGACATTCCATTTCTCTATCGCACATTAACAGGTAGATTACACTTAAAACTTAGCTGGACACTTAGTGTGCTCACCTCCCTGCTGTCGCTAGCATGGCCTAAGTTGAACAAACTGTTGTGAAATCAATAAATCTAGACCTAGTTACCGCAGATGGGAATTTGACCAAAAGCCTGGGATTTTGTTGTTGTTTTGGGTTTGTTTTTCCATCAGAATGAAGATTATGTAATAACACTAGTATTATCCATTCAAGAAAAAAAGTGCCATGGCATTCTTTTTCATATTTTTCTCAGCCTTCCAGACAAATGATTTAAAAACTACCAGTATCCTAGATCTCATGGTAATATAGGTAATACCACCATTTACTAGTGCAGTTACAATTTTATCACAGTATAAAAAGGACTTATTAACCTGAAAAGTGTATATCAAAAAAAAGTTCACAGTGTAAATACGTAAGGTGACTTTACATTGCTATAGCTATTTCTGTATCAAAGATTAACTTTCTCTACCTAATTAATCATCATACAAGAACCATGTGGGCCAAATGTGAACATTCGTTAACTTTTAGGGCCATTGTCTTGGTCACCAAAGGCATGATTCCACTCACAGAAGCGTTCTGCCTTATGCTGAGATTTCAATCACTGCACAAAGGTCTATTTAGTAAGAGGTGTTCGTTTGCACACCCAGTGTTTTGTAACACACATAAATCACAAGTTTTTCTCAAGATACCTTGGGCTGGATCCTTGCCTGGATCCATGCCAAATAATACTGGGGAAGGGTTGACGGGTGAAGGACATGAATACAGCCTTTTATCTTTGCCCCAAATTCATATTCCAATGCAGCCTCAGCAGTGAGTGTAATGAAATCAGAAGTCTCAGTTCAGTCCCTCGTGGCATTAGTTCGCATTATAAAATCATTACACATCATTTGACAACATTGTGCACTGTTAGCATAGAGCAGAACTTGTCCCGGATCTCTGAGGGTGGTGGTCCCTGCAGGAATGGTTGGGCTTGTGTGTGATGAGGAGGTGCGGCCAGGAGTGCAGCTGGCTGGTTGATAATGAGGACTTTGATGTTCAGCATTTTCGGTCCCTTAACGCTCATCAAGACCAATATTTGTCAGAATAAGAAGAAGGAAAAAAAGTCAAATTGTTGTTTTCTAAAAGGGCAACTGAGTAACATGTAGTTTGTACAAGTTTGAAGAGATATTCAGATGCTGAATAAATGGAATCTATTAAAACACCTTTGTCTGCTGCTATTCTGGAACTTGCATGTAAAAAAACAGACATCTTTCCTTTTTGTCCACCACTGCCCCCCGTTTTAAACACAGATTTAAAGCACAACCTCTCATCTCGCACACTTGTCACCACAACGCTCTCCTAAGGCCTTGAAGACAAAGGAGTTTTGCACAAGTTTCAAGTCAAGCAATGGACGGAACATTTGCAGGCATAGGATCTAACTATGTGTCCCAGGAAAACACACACAACGTGCTACAGTTGATTGCCTCCCCAAAGGACAGGGAGTTTACACAACAACTTGCAGTAGCACATCTTTAATCAACAGCAAGAAATACTATCTTTAATTCTAGTTGAARAAATAAGCCTATTTGCAGGCCACAGAGCATGTTCTTTCTCAAGCAAGATGAGCTGACTGTAGCTGGAATATAAAGAAGCAAGGACAAATCACTAAGCAGTTAATTATCGCTGCAGTTTTAGTTAAAAGCTACATTGGCTTCTCAGTAAGAGAAAAATCACCATTCCCAGGAGTACGGCTGCAACAGTCTGGATGGTTGACTGGAAAACACAGCTCCCAGGGGTCACCCAGCATCAAGACAGCCAAAGCRAGAAGTCACCAAGCCAGGTGAGGCTGAGGGGAAGCCCCAATCAGTTATAACAGGAGCCATTTCTCCTGCAGTGSTTCCTTACAGCTTCACTGGGCTGAGTCAGGACCACTGCTGTCCTTCCTGTGTCCCACCACGGGCTCAGCACCCACAGCAGCATCAGCACTACTGCCAGGGTGGAGCAAGACAAGCACAGCAACCCTGCTCAGCCAAATCCAAAGAACTACAGACCCACCACGTGTGTCACTACACACATCCACACTCCAGACTGCTGCACRCATTGCAGCCAAACACTGCACAGAGGCTGCATGGGCAGATTATTCCCATAGCCTTGGAGCCGGAAAGCCCAGACCTCACACTCCAAGGGAACCTGCCACAGCAGCATGCAGAAGGCACAGCTCGGAGCATGSTGGATGCAGAAACAGGCCCATTAAGCAGGTTGCAGGTCAATGCCATCCAGTTCTCAGGTTCTCATGTTGTTACGTGGTTTGTCTTTCAAGATTTTTCTCTGCAGTCTTCTCGCTTTAGGGCTGTGCTTCTCATGCACTCACTACTCCACTACCTATGGGTCTAGACAGAGCACTACTTAAATTGGTAAAATAATCAGGAGCACTAGATATGGCTTGGGTACCTGTGAGGAGCTTTCTTAGCTGCTGGCCTCGGTGCAACGCTTTTCAAAGCAAAACTCGGGAAAYGCGTTAAAGAAGCGATTGTCCCCCATTGTGGTGGGACTCAAACGTGGCTGCCCTAATGGCCCCGCTGGCAGCTGCGGCCCGGGGGAGGGAGGGAACAGGTCCCGCAGATATCTGGCTTCATTCACCATTCACTCTTAAACGGTGTAACAGTTTTATGGCCCTTCCCTAATGATCACCCATTGTGTGGCGGATTGCTAATCAAGGATCACTTAATGACAAAACAGAATAATTTAACCCCTATTCAAATGACAATGCCCAGAATTGCCCACGCAAATGTCTTGACACAACAGGGCATACACCGAGTTTTTCAGCTGAATGAGGTAAATAACATGAACAAGCTATTATCCCCCAGCTCTTCCCTGCCTTTCACGAGGGGCTGACCTCTGCACTTTGAACTCCTCCTTTGACTGACCGCAAGCATTAGAACACTTGTGTTAGTCATTTAAAAGTGCAGGTGTAGCCACTTATGATCACTAATAAAATGTGGAGGCTTCAAGGGAGACGCAGCTCAGCCCCACGGGAACAAAACCACCAGTGTTAGCAAAGGGCGTTTCAAAAGGGTTAATGCAGCACAACAGACAACTGGCCCCGCTTCCCTCTGCCCAGCGTGGACCGACAGGGCCGCTTGCACCCAAGGAGCACCCAGCTGCTCTTCCATCTTCCTACCAAGGTGTCCCAGATCCAGGTTCTCAAGGAGAACCTGCTTCTAAGGTTTCTCCTATTAAAAAAGGTGCATTGCAGTGCTGTGCATGAAGCCTCCAYCAGATGCATGCACAGTATCCATGCAGAAACAGTCAGCATCACTCCATGATGGACCAGGCCATGAGAAGGCCTGATATGGGGCAGCTGAGCACACCAGTCAGAGAGATGAGCCAGCCAGCAGGCGCCTCGATGTCCTGAACCAGCCATAACTTCCACAAGACTCCTCCAAACTGACCTTACAAGGAGGAGGGTGAATTTCCAGGCTGGCTGCACCTCTTGCAATGGCCAATGCTAGCAAATACATTGTTTTCTTCAAATCACAGGGTGCCATTTGCATGGACTCACCACAGCGTATGGAGGAGGCTGCAAAGTAGTCACCCTGCAGTTTGCCACATTATTATTATTTTTTAAATCTGAAACCAATTAAGGKTAAGGGCAAAAATAAGTAATGAAAAGTGTGTTATTAATTTTGATTTGGTATTGTAAATAGAMTCACTTTTGTCATTTTATGACTCTTGTGTTCACTTCCTAAACACATTCAAATGATTTGATTTTGCTAATATTCACAGAAGGTGAATTTAAAAGGCAAATCAATATAGTGCAACCACTTATTGAAACCAGATTTTAAATTTGCACACTGCTTATAAGGTTTACCTTATAAGAACAGGCACAATATCTTGTGATTTATTTGCATAGTCAAGAAATAAGCCATCTACACTCCAGATCAAAATTTTAAAGTTATGATCAATTCAGCAAGAAAAATGTGGACAATGTATTTGTCTAGTAATAAATTTAAAGAAACTTGAATATGGGTGTAGATATACTGCAATTACCAAAAGAAGGTAACTTGATCAAATTAATTATTCATTGTGAATCA
>PTEX01000072.1:1192535-1242535 GCA_003342815.1 Eudromia elegans | reverse complement strand
AAGGCAAGAAGGCCGCGGCGGCCGCGCGGCAGCCTGCGCAGGCAGAGGCACGGCTGCTGGCCCGCCGTTTGTTGTCTTGCTTTGCCTTTGCTCCCCTTCTCGTTGCCGATTGATTTTTGTTTCCAGCTGATATATGAGCGACAGCCTGTATTGAGACAACAGGAGTTGAAGCATCGCCAAAGTCAGCAGCTCTATGGATCATTAAAAAGCAGAAACCCACTGTTTGATGCTGCCTGTGTGCCCCTCCAAGAAATGCCTTAGGAAAGTGCAAGCACTTCTGAAGGGGAACTAGGACTAGGTGGGTGGGCTTCAAAAACACTTCTCTGCAGGATGTCCAGTAGGAGATTCCCCTTTCGAATGGCAAGATGGATGAGCTGTCATCAGCCCCCTTCATACTCTGCTTTGCAGGGCACCCATAAAATGGGCAAAGGACACAGCTCTGGTTTGTTCAGTGCGAGATAAAGACGCACAAAAGGTGATTCATGAAAAGAGGCTGCAAGTGCGCTGAACTACCTCAAACACAGCTCTGGAGCACTGATCTGTTAACATAATAGCRGCACGTATCCTCTACCTGCTGAAAGACTAACCACCTCTTTAAAACAATTGAAATCCCCATATATTGTAAGTGYAAGCTTTTAATTAATTAGACGTATGTATCAACAACTAGACACAAGTGGAGCTTAGCAGCAATTTATCTTCAACATGGTTTTGAAGCCAACACAAATATGTCTTCATTTCACCCTGCTTTGACTCACAACAATATGTAAAAGCAAAAGGGCCAAAATCACCGCTGTCATTAACTTCACTGAAGGCGTAACTTGGTTTGAATCAAGTCACTGGCACTGATGCCTCTGTGCCAGCAATGAACTGGGTTCCCTGTCTTTACTTGTGATAGTCTGCCATTAAAAGAAGATGATGTAAGGACAGTTAGCAGTGAAAATGCCAGCTTTGAACCCAGGAGACCCAAACTTTTAGATGGCATGACACGGGCAACAGGCCTGCATGGTTTTCAGAGGCTGYTTTGACTACAAGGCAGAAAGACCTTCCTCTTTCACGGTTAAGGGGAAAAAACCYTGTTCTCCCACCAAGACTACGCACATGCTCTACACAAACAGAGCACAAAGGTTCCCACCCCAGGCRCTCACACTTCCCTGAGATCCACAGCTGCAATTGCAACCCCTGCTTGGTGCTAACACCAGCTCACTGCAGCAACACGGAGCAGGCAAGGCTCTGGCTCGGTGCAGCCTCCTCCCTCAACACCTCACTCTCACCAGCTGTCTAAATGGATTGAGAGAGGTTATTTTTTAACAGAAAACAAAAAGAATAYGTGAGGGAACGACCTTCCTACTTACGCTGTCCAGCTTTGTTCTGTTGCAGTTGTTATCAGGGTTTGGTRCTGTAGACACAATCCGTGCAGGGCACCCATGGCCATCACCTACATGCACTCAACCATTGCACCAACGTTAGACAGATGGTGATGAATCGCAGTCCATGCACTCAGAGTTTGGGCTTTACAGGAAATGAGGAAGTTCCAGGATCTTTTGCCATTTGCCCCTACAAGTATTAACAAGGTGA
The DNA here is from genome assembly GCA_003342815.1 of Eudromia elegans. Classification (NCBI taxonomy): domain Eukaryota; kingdom Metazoa; phylum Chordata; class Aves; order Tinamiformes; family Tinamidae; genus Eudromia; species Eudromia elegans. Next base: position 1,240,960 of record PTEX01000072.1, on the reverse strand, counting down.
CTCTCAAAAACCCGGACACATGAAGCTTGAGAGATTATTCCAGGAGGGCAGAAAGCACCAGCAGAGACCCATGTGAGAGGAGACCTCCTTCCTGAGACAGGAGGTCCCTATTTGTATTCTCTGGTTTATTCAGCCTTGGTCTGATTATTTCATTAGCTCCTCACTTTTTAATGAGCGTAATCCCACAACTCCCCAAGCGCACGCGCGCGCYGCACAGCCTGTCCCTAGAAATTCCCTCCCCGCGCCCTTTCATAAAGGCGCTCTCACAAACAAACAGACTGATCCACATTTTACACACATATCCATGTAACTAACACAATTTGCCAATTTGCCAAAGGGCAAGAAAACCCTAAGCTCCATTTATTTGCCTTGCCGCTGAGTGATGGCAGCGGCTGCGAGCGGAGCGGGGAGCCGTGGGGGGACGCCGGGCCTCACCTCAGCTGCCAGCCCCGGCGCTGCCATCTTGCTAATCAGCTTTAATTTAGCTGTCTCACAGCTTCGTAAGTAAATAAAGACTTACTTAGTGTCAGAAATATCAGTATTTAACGGCAGAGTTTAAAAAGTATGGTAATTACCGGAGTGCCACAAGTCACAGCTCTGCACAATCCTAACAGATTGTAGGGTTTGCCTTTTTGAACCTCTCAGCACGGTTCGAAACTCGAGTAAAACAACAAAAGGTGTTAATAGCTTTAAGGGGAGCACCATGCTGATAGATTACCCATTACGGTTATCCACTCACAGCGAAATGGCAAATAGGTTTGATCAATTCGATTTTAATGTAAAGTGGAACTTGAAAAAAACAGCAATGGGCAGAGAGAAGACCTTTTGTTGCTAATGTGTCTGAAAAAAGCACTTAATTGAGGTCATAATAATATTAGCAGTTATCACCATCAATAATTCAGCCTTATTTATTACTACGCGGTAAAGTTCTGTCAAACAGGAATCGTTTGGGCTTTGTTATACATGTTAACATGAAGCTAGCTGTTGGGTGATTGGTATGTATTTCACCAGCTGCTCAGAACTGCGGGATAGCAGGRACTAATGATATTCCTCCTTGGTCCTTGCATTACACAATAGTTAATTTGCTGCATGCAGAAATATATGTTACAAATATAATAGCCCCACATAAAGTATGCGTAATAAAAAAGGCATTATATCTGAAACAGTGACTGACTAATCTTGCCTGAGCCATCTCTCATAAGAAAAACAATTTCAATTCCTGCATGATTTAGTACTCCTGCAGCAGGAGAAACATAAATTCTGCCTCTTCACACACTTCTAGTCACCTGTGATTAGTTATCTTTAAAAAATCTAAATGAACGTATAATTGTACAATTATAGATGCTAACTCCAGTGTTAAAATTTAAAATGTATTAGTCTCGTAAAATGCCTCATTAATCTCTGGGTCTTAAAGGACATACTTGTCCTGTAATGAGCCAAATGTAGGAAATATGTGTGTGATGGTGGATGGGGGATATTTTAGCTTTTTTTTTTTTTTTTTCTTTTTTTTTAACCTAAAATCATTGTATCCCTACAAAATCTGTTTACCAATCACAAAGAAGTTGTCAGTGACAAAGTCGGTTGTGGTTCTCTGGTCATTAACTACGGAAATAAGCTGTTTGGAAGAGGTTCGTTTTCCCTTCTACGCGATATTCATGGCTTTATAACCGCGATATAATTACTGCCTGGAACGGCGGGCGCAGAGGCTGGGCCGCAATATTGATCTCCCCCTGCCTGTTAATGACGGCTTCTCCCGGGGCGCTGGGCGCAGGAAGCGCGCTGACGGGTTGTAACACCTCCCTGGAAAGGGAGAAAAGGAAGGAAAACAGGGAGCGTGGGGGCACCTGTGAAACACGGAGCTTACCCCATGTAGAGGCTGTGGCATCAGGCGCTGCAGCATTTGGTGCTGACAGCGGGAGGAGCAGGCGCATCCCGGCCAGCCGGGCCGCATCCCGGGCGGCCGGGCGGCATCCCAGGCCGCGTAGGCGGGCACGGGGGTCTCCAGTGCGGAGCAGGAGGGAGCCAGAGCCCCTCGGAGCGCTAATCCACTTGGCAGCGCTGCGATGGCTCCTTGCAGGAGCTCAAGGAGCCTGACACAATGGCCTGGGAGGCATTAAAATGTAGGAATTAAAAACTGTTAAATTGCACAGAGGGATTCTTAACCTCAGCCCTTTGGCAACGCGGTGATGTTTCTTGCCTTTTCTTCGCGGCCCTCCTTCAAAGYGCTATGCCCGCTGGATTTATTTTTTCCAGGATGCCTCAGGGATCAGCCTCCTCTCAGCCCGGCCTCCAATGCCCCACCACCCTCCAGCCCCGCTCGCCCGGGCTGTAAACCGCCTAAACGGCTGCTCAAAGAACAATCTTGCCTCCTGCTCGTCCCCGCGCTGCCTCCTCCGCGCTCCCCTGCAGCCTGCCCTATTCAGCAGCCGCGTTGGCCCTAGCGCTCAAAAGCACATCTGGATTCATAGATTTGAACCTTTTGATCCTGCGAATGTAACAGCTCCAGACGAGCCTTCCTTKGCAATTGGTTCTGTGGAGATCCCTGACCCAATTTGAATGAGAAAGGTGAAGCTATGTGTTGTTTAAATGGACAAGCAAATGTTCAAAACGATTTTAAACTGCGGACCATTATTGTTTGCCCTGAAGCTTAAGTGAATGTGGGTTTTTTTTTTTTTTTCCTTTTTCTTTCCCTGAAACACAAGTTATCCTCAGGCGCAACAAACTGACATGCGGTTCATGACAATAATAGGGTATCACTCAGCCAGTTTGTAGAGAGCTGCCAAAATAGACTCTTCTTCCTTCCCTAGCTAGTGGGCTGCTTTGGGTTTTTTTTTTTTTTTTATTATTATTTATTTCTTTTTGGTTTTGTTATTTTTAAACAGCGTGACAATTTAAAAGTTATTAGAGTATTAATGCTGCTTTTTAATGAATGATGCTTTATAAAACTACTCATAGGGAATTAACATAAGTTTACCTCTGAATGCAAGACTCTATTTTTTTTTCTGTTTTACTATCCATTACTTCATTAAATCAACACTGAAAACGACCAGCCTTGCCAAATTTCTCACTGCACATTCAACTGTTTGCCCATGACAGTATTTGAATGTGCTTATTATTTCTAGTAAAGCCCTTATCATTTTCACTGTGAAATTTAAATCACCCTGATCCAACTCTTCTTAGCTAAAGTCAGCTTTATCAACCACAAGAGATGTGGGATTTTAAAAAGATCTGAGTAAATTCACATTGTTTGGATAAACTCATTCAGGGGGTTGAGCAAATGGAAGCTGAAATAGATACGTATTCCAAGGAGGCTATGGACTGCTCAAAAACAAAGAAGTTAAAGCATAATTTAAAAAGAAAAAAAAAAAGAGAAAAAAAAGAAAGAAAAGGAAAAAAAAGTTAATGGTATCACTCTCTTTTTAATGAGGGCATTTGCAAACCAGATTTCCAACCGGTATTCCTGTCCCTCCACCACAGTAATTCAGGTGAAAAGTATAAAAACCATAATGCTGTTTACACAGGAATAAAATTATTCTCTGAAATCTGCTTTGCCATGCTGCCTGGTCAGTGTAGTGCTATCAGAAATGTTAAGGGCTGTATTTCTGCATTATCCCACAATTTAAGTAACTGTGTATCATGTATATTTAAAACCATCTCTCTGTAGTTTTAATTATCTCAGTCTGCAGGGACAAAACGCGGCTCCCATGCCTGAGACCGAAATGAAAGTGCTGCACGCTGACAGCTAAGATGTCTGTCCTAGCTTGTTGAGATTTCCTGTAAAATTTGCATTGAAAAGGCAGCTTTAAATATACTTAAAATAAAAAGAGCATTTGCATCTAATTTGCTACACTTGCAGTATTAAAGTTTTATCTGAATAAAGACATGTCAAATGGATTTATATAGTTAAGCTGATAGCTTTTAAAGTCAACACAGTAACATCAGCTAAATTCAACAAAGTAATGGCATCAGCTAATGGCATTTATTAGTTTATCATCATTTACTTAAAAACCATAACGCAGATCATTTTATTTTCATATTACTGTTTGTGCTGCTTTGACTCAGTTTGTATTGATTCCACAAATTATGGCAGGAACTGACATTTATCTAACGGAGTTTTCCAAGCTGTAAATGTTGGCTTTAGTGGGAAGCAATTGAACTCTTGCCACACAATGGCATGAGCTGTGCTAGAAACAAGCATCTCCAAATAAACACGTTTGGCAACCATTTTCAAATACGATTCTTGCTTGTCTGACGATGACGGGAGGGTTTTTGTTCCCGATAAGGCTCTTRGTACTAACCGCTGCCTGTGCAATCTGCAGCTCCATCACACCAAGTGCTAAGCATGCTCACCCCAACCCTGCAAAGCACTGAGGCGTTGTGCTTTAATTTAAATATATGCAAAATAGAGCAACCCAGCCTCCACAGGGCACTTGGGCACTTCTCCACATAGCAAAGGGCCTCATGAAAAAAATCGGCATTGTTTATGCAGGGGGAAACTGAGGCACAAAGACGTAACTCCAAATGACTCTGCAGTGGGATTGGGATCAATGCTGTTCATCTCAGCTTTGTGCCCTGCCCATCGTTTTTGCAGGTCCTAATGATTTCAAGAGCTGCTCGCCGTAAGCAGATGCTTGTGATAAAGGCTGCTAGATYAGGGAAGGGATGAGAACAGTTTCTGTCTGTGCCACGTTTATGAATTATACTCCCAATTCTGCTATAATTCTCTTCCCCATCTTTTCAAAAACAGTTATTCAGGTCCAAAAACTTACCCATACATACTAAGTAATGATTTATTGCCACCACGAAAACAAGGTGCCCACATAGTTTGATTTGTAAATATTCTGGGTGCAGACACCTGCGTGTCATCACTCGGTTTTAGAAGCCATTTGAAAATGGCTTCAAAAGTTTCCAAACACGAGACCTACACTTCTCCTCAGTGGCATCTACGCCTGTGCTTTAGTGGACGAGAAAGAACAACTGAGGTAGGAGATGGGGTTTATGTTCAGAACTATGCACGGAGGTCAACGTTCTCGCTAATGGAAGGCCCATGTCTAATTCCCCATGTCATATCCTAAACCTTTAATTCCTAAGAGATCACCAGCTCCTCTCTTTCTCTGGTAGCAAGGCCATATTCCCAAGAAAAGTGACAATCACAAGTCGCACTTGGCAAGAATTTGAAACGATCGCGCTTTGTTCGTGCGATTTATTATAATTCTCCCATACCAACGGGCTTTGTTCTGGTGTGTCCTCACTCTGAACTCTGGCTTCTATTTCAGCACACATTTGGAATCCACCATCCCCGGGCCGGAGAGCACAAATCTGCGCTCCCCAGAACAGCCTGATACAGCTGGGGCCGGGGATGCGGAGGCACAGGCCTCCTTCTGGAATCGCCATCCCACAGCTGGCCACGTTCCTCCGTGTAACTAACGGGCCAGGCAGGAAGGAGTCACCGTGAACTGAATATTGCGGTGACCTTCGTTCGGAGCCCCGCGCTGACCTCGCTCGAGTCAATGGGAATTCTGCTCTTATTTCAACAGCAGCTGGATCGAGCATTTATGAGGTTTTATTTTATTTCTTAGAAGATTACGAGTGAAAAAAAAATGCTGCAAGAAGTTATGCAGAAAAGAAAATGTTGAGCAAAATTGTTGTTTGTTTTGCTGTTCAGGCTCTCTTTTGGCTCAAGGAGCATCGTTGCAACCTACTGCACATGCATACAAACCTAACGGCTGCTGCAGGACACGTCATGCAGGACAGAATGACAACCCCAGAATGACAATCCCTGAAGCTTCCCTAGTGCCTGGAGACCACATGAATCCTCCCGGGAGCTGGAGGAAGGCAGTGCCTCCAGCAAGACTCCTCCTGAGGTGCACGTTGTGTCACTCGTCCTCTGAAGTGGAAGCTCAGACMTGGTAGCTACAGCTCTGCAAACAGCAGCAACGTTTAAGATCTATGGCAGCTTAAGGGAGGAGAGAGAGAGACATTCAAAGTCAGAGAGAGAAAAAGCAACCCCTTGATTTTCATCCAAATGCAAATAGAAAGCCAAGGCAGCTGCTGAAGAACTGGTTGCTGCCAGCTCCACCTGAGAAACAGGGCTTCTTGCACAGGACTAGTGAGAGCCTCCGTACGGCTCCGGGCTGCAGCCCTAGGCAGTTTGGTCCGATCCAGCAACCCTAGGGCATGGGAGAAGTTTCCCATCCCTGATCACAGACGTGGCCTGCAGGAGCTTTTTCTGAGCACAAAGCCCACTAAAGCAGGGCAACCCCTCTACATTTACATCTTCGTGCTTATATATCACTATGCAATGAGGAGCCTGTGTTTTCATTTTAATCTTATACTTCACACGGCACGATCATAACTCCACCAGCAATGGCCATTCTCCACTTTCCTTTTCCCTACTGAGGCCCTTCCTACGCCACACAAGAATCAAACAGCACCACCACAGCTGGTCTCCATACTAGAGCAGGCATGCTAATGTCAACCAGAGACAGAGCCAGATCTTCAGCCGATGCAAATGATCCTTAACTTCATTTACTTCAGTGGAGCTCTTGGTGTTTTCCATCAGATAAGGATGTGGACTTTAGCTTTAATCGTGTGCAGAGTGAAAACCCACCATTTCAAGCTTCATTATGAAACAAGTGCTACATTAGCACTGAGCATGGAGAATCTCAGAATTTCCCATTAATGATCTTGAAGATTATGTGCAGTAGGAAAGAAGAAGTGGAAAATCTGTCATAAATATCACTGAATATGTTTAATAGCTAAAAGTCGGGCTTTCTTTGCTGCCTGAAAAACTGAACACTATTCATTAGCTAGGAAGTAGGGAAATTGGTTTGCCTGCGTATTATGCCTGGCAGACAGAACACCAGGAAAAGATACAGTTCTCAGGCCTAGAGATAGCATAGGCTAGGAAAGGAAAAAAAAAAAAAAGGTGGGCAAGCACAGCCATATTAAAATATAGCACATATAAATATGAAAATGGCTCTGAAAATTTCACTATGCATTTATTAAACATTGATTGTTACAGCCTGCTCTTCCCTCACCCTTGGCAGTCCTTTCMGCCATTATGCATCATCTGACGGCAGCAGGGAATACCTGCGACGGTGCTTTGTGTTCACTAGCAATGGCAGCGCCTGGAGAGCGGGGGCTGAAGCGGGCTCCCGTAGCCCCGGTCACGTGCAGGAGGGGCACGGAACGCTGCGGTCCCAGGAGGGCCTCAGAGCCCTTCTGCCCATATTGATTGTTATGGCCTTAACTCTGCAATCACAGAAAGTATCCCTCAAACCAACCTTAGCCACGCTTTCCAAGCCCARCTTGTGTTCACACATTCCCCCCATCTCTCCACACATGCATTTCCCAAGAGCAGCTGCCGTTGGCTTAGGCTTCAAGAAAGTCTAACATCGTTCTGATCAGAAAGCACGAGGYAGAAGCCCATTTTTCTCTAAAAGTAGCTATGGAGATGGGAGACGTTGCTGCTTTGACCATTGTGTCCACTGTCTCAACATGCTCTAATGAGTCAAATCCATATAGACACGAAACCTTGAGAAATGTCCATGAAATGGGAATAAGGCATGACAGAGGACATAGAAAATAGACAAGAAGGCTCTACTTGCAATAGGTGTTTCTACAAGATYAGCTTGCTTCCTTAGATGTGAAGACTGTGTGGAGTAAAAGCATCCTGTCCTCTTCTTCCATGGGAGCTGGAGGCATCTATTGAAATATATGGCATTTGCAAAAAAGAAAAAAACCAAAAGCCTTGTAAATGCAGTTCTTCACTCACTTTAATTGCATTGGGTGATGGCTAGAGGAGTTTTTGTTTTGCTGAGTTTCATTACACTCACAAATCCTGTTGCCACACGTAATTTCACCTGCCCTCCCTCCCTTAAAAAAATTTTGTATCTATTTCCACAGAAATAAATTTCACATTCTGTCTTTCATATTCTATCCTTCTCTCATAGAAACCTTTGAGTGTGAGGAACATGACCCCTTTTCTTGCCTGTTAATGTTATGTTTACACTCTTTTTGGAGTCAAACTTTTACGAAACAAAGAAACAGCCACAAAACCCTGGAGAGAATTAAAGGAACGAATATGCAAAATAGACAGACCCCAAGCAGCCAAATAGGAAGAATAACAATAGAATGATAATTAAAGCATTACCATTCACTTTATGGGATGATAGCCTGCTCCCCTTCCCCTCTCCTTTCTAAATCAGTCTTTCATTTAGAGTYGGAGGGAGCAGTAGCAATCTCTGGGTTTCTGCTGCTAACCATTAAGGCCTCGCACTTGGAAAGGCAGCACGTTCTGTCCATGTGTGGCTTATATGAGCTCCCATGCATGTGTTTACTTAAGGATGGTTCCCACACAGCCATTATATTGCATTTTTGAATACCAAAGAGACAGGTCTTGAGAAACAGTTTTGCTAGCTTATCACCAAATAATGTGCCAAGTTTAAAAAAGTATCTTCAGTGCTAATCAGCCTTTCCTACTATGGTCGACTTCTATTGTCTACATTTGAGATAATGAATATTAAAATTGCACAATTCATCCCACAGGGTGTTTTTCAAATTATACCGTGCACAATAGAATCCCTTTTCTTGCTGTTGAAATTCCGCCTTCTTTAGGGTGGAAACAGAGGAGATATGGATGAGTGGAACATAACACTCTCCGCAGCAAAGAGGGGAGGAGAAATCCACGCCAAATATAACAGGGCAAACCTTTAATCTTACAGAAAAAAAAAAAAAATGAAAAGGCTGTAGGATCTTTGCAGCCTCATTTGGCATCGTCATCCACGGTGCACAAAATCAAACATGTCTGTATGCAAACCAGAGCTGGCAAACTGCATGCAAACAGGGCGGGTTGCGTAAACAACAACAGGATCAGCATGCAACCCGAGGCTCACAGGTATTTTTTTAATGTCTGTGCGAGGCAGAGAGCATTATTCAATACCCATAAGAAGAGAACAAGCACCTACTTGCACGTTCAGATCCCAAAGCCAATCCTTCCCCTAACGTGAGGAATACAATCCCAGAGAGGTCAAAGGCAGAGTCAGCCTGGAGAGCTGCTCACTGCGTATCCGCCACTGCGTATCCGCCGCGCCTGGGAATTCCTCCTGTCCTGCTTAGGTCGCAGAACTGGCTACTCTGTGCAAGCTGGGGAATGTCATGGAGTTTAACTATAGCTGTCTAATACAAATATTTCCATTTATTAAATAACTGATCTTTAAAATGCAGTAAATTCACACAACTGGTTGTTTTGACCAGAACTTTTGGAAGTGACCAAATTCCTAGAAACGAGCGGCCAAAGTCCTAGTGATGCGGGGGCAAGAAGAGGCCTACACCGGAGATGTTTTCAAAGGTTTTAAAAACTTTGCTCGTCAAAACATTTAACTCCAGGATCAAACACGGAATGCTTTCCAACAGCCTGAGCCCCCAGTCCATTTCTAATTAGACAGGGTATTTAGCTCACACTTCCATGCCCTATTCAGACAGGAGGAAAACCTCCCTGTGTAACAAAGCAGAAACAGAGCAGGAGCAGCCAGAGGGGCAGGCCTGGATGCCGGGTGCCTTCCACATCCTGCGACTTCAGCAGTAGCTCAGCACCTTCCACCCAGAGCTCCTCTGTGCATTGCAAGATCAGGCTTTTCATAAGAAAAGGGAAAATGCAGCGTATTGTGTTAAGTTCCTTCTTTTAGATATACTGTACAGGTCATAACTTATCCTTTTTAATAAAAAAGAAATAAATTTACCTCTTGAGTGTCATTTCTGACCACTGCTGCCCCTTTGCTAAAGCCACAGGGCTTCATAGTAGACAGCCTGATGGAATTCCAGTTCACAGCTTAATTTTCCTCCTGATAAAAGAGACAAAAAGTTCCTTTCAGTAAAAATAAAATTTAATACGGTCCGCAAATTTGATATATTACAACCTCCGACCTCAGCTTAATTGTTCACAAAGGGCTAACGGTACCGCTGGCAAGTAAATGACTTCTACAGAGTGTTGCAACCCTGATAGCTCAAGAGAAGGGGAGCAGCAGCCTGACAGATAATCAAAATTTTTAATGTGAACCATAGTGAGAGAGGTTATTCAGAGCACACCCAGACTGTAAGAGCCTTCCACAGCTGCCATGGTAGCTCCTTAGSATGAGAAATGCTTAAACATCATCCTCACTCAACTTCGTTAAGTGTTGCTGCCATTAGTTACCAACCAATACAGAGCCTGACACTTCACAGCAACAGACAGCAACAGTCTGGGGTCTATGAAGATAAAAACATGGTACTTAAATTTCTTTGAGGCCAAACCTGCCCCCAGCCCTGTGGCCCTGAAGAGCTTTTCTTAGAATTTGACAGGGAACTGAGAAAGAGTATGAGGACAGAATGAAAGGYGTCGCACAAGAACATCCACCTCCAGCCCACAGCATCTGACCTTTCGAAGGGTTCTGCCAAGGGCAGGGTTTTAGCCGGGCCTGCCAGTATGTCCAGGCTTGAGAAGGGCCGTGCAGGTCAGGGGGAAGGGTGCAAGTGGGGTCCACTTGTCCTGGCTCTTTTAGCTGGAGAGCATCAAAACTGAAAGCTCTGCAGGCCCTGGGTGGGCACAAGGTTATCAGACCTGTGCTCCTCGGTTGAAGCACGTTATACAACTCAGCTCCAGATCCATCTTCCTCCGTAACTCCTGCGTTGCGCACTGCAGGGGCTCTTTATCCATACAGTTCCCTTCCCCTGTTAGCAATTATCCTGATGAAGTCAATCAGACCTGCATCACGCAGGACCTGTGTGACGAGATAGTGAGCCTGTGAAGTTTAAGGGACTCTATTGATAACGTTAGCAAATAGTTCCTTATTTCCTCCTAGTACTGGAAGCATGCAAAGTGTGTTACTTTGTGGTTAGCAGGACAGYGTTATGGTAGACCAATGTCTTTGCCACACTGGACTAAAGCAGGGAGATCACAAGACCAACCCAGCAGCTGGTTTGGCAGCTAAAGGAGTGATGGGTTCTGGGGCTTATGCAGGTGTGCAGATGTCCACCTTCATAGCCTAAAGCAAACTAAAACCAATACCTTTCTTGTCCCTCCAGGGTATCTAGAAGCCGGCAGCAGCAAAACGTTTATTTTCTCACTGTTAATCTGGGCAGGTTTTGGAGCTATATAGTATCATGAAAAGAGCACGCCTAGTAAAAATACAGGTAGCAGCTTGCACATACGTCTATAAAGGGAGAGCACTTGCTTAAGTGCTGAATTATGCATGCACTTACRCCTTACTAGGCATAGGTCGTTAGACGATGTACTTACAAAGACAGTGCTGAGCACCATCCCCTCATTCTTCTCCCTCGATCCAGGTCAGCTGTGCCAAACCAAGCTCCTGCAAAGAGCCCAGGCGCATGTACAGTAACTTTCACGTTAGCAACTGTCGGTCATCCGTGCTGTCTGCTCTTGCCTGGCTTGGAGCTCACAAGACAAAACCACCCAAGTGATATTTACCAGGAAAACGCAGGATATAACCCACTAGTCAGCAGGCAGRGTTATTGCCTAATGGTTTTCTCCTCCTCCAAAGGTGGAAAACACCTAAGCTCTGTGTAGCCCTCCMCGTCACTTCCTGAGCCGGGGTTGAAGCCCATTCCCTGGGATCACGCGTGTGAAYGCCCATCTGCAGAGGCGGCTCCGCATACCCAGCGCCGCGGTCCTGTTCCATTAACCTCACCACGTTGCTTGGCTTCCTGACACCAGGCAGAAGACGTGGTGAAAACTAAACCTGCCCTCACGTCACTGAAAGATAGAGGAGGGACCCAAGCATTTGCAATGCTGAGGGGGAAAGCACTTTGGGATGAGCATGGCTGTGGCTAAGCAGAGCCCAAATCACCAGTCTCTCCTTAAATTAGGGATGCTGGTTTATTCAGCAGCCAGTATTCATATTGGGTGTCTCAGTAGCATTGGAAAGCAACTACCAAAGCCTTCAGAAGTTCATATTTCAATTTTAAAGCTGAGGCTATTTTAGCTAATGCCCCCAAGGCAATTGTCTGGTCAAATGTCAGAGTTTATATTGCTGAATGAAATCTTTATGTTTATGAGAGCCGTGYAGTTTGGGAACCACACTAGGCTCCAATTTGAGTTTCTCAGATTATACCACATGGTGGATATTTTTTCCCTTTTCCTCTCTGTTTAGAACATACCTCAACCTCATCATATTCCTAAGAGTCACTGAAAATCTCTGTCTCTCGTGCTTGAATATCAGTTGAATTGGTGTGGGACTTTTCTCCCACTAATTCACTTATCAAAGAAAAAATCTTTCCATGGTGCTGTTTCTGTACGTACTCAAGTCTAACATTCAACAAATTGATATTTTGCTTCTTTTTCTCTCTTTTTCCTTTTTCTTAAGTAAAATACTGCCTAGGTTTCAGTCTCTCATGAGGAATGCCAAGCTACGCTTTACGGAAGACCTGCACCGATGACAGCGATGGACATGAATGTAAACAGGCCAGCTGCAGAGTGTTTTCCTGCCAGAGCGTTTCGTTTCCGTGCCCTACGTCACACATTGCTAAGCCGTGAGCAGGCTGTGTTAAAGCTCCCCTTTACAAGTGGGGATATAACACACACAACCTAATGAAAAGCTGCCTCTTTAAACAGAGCAAACCCAGGGTCCTGATTCCGTGAAAGGCGGTGGCCGAGACCTCCCTCCCTGCTCTTTGCATCCCTGCTCCTGCTCTTTGCATCCCTGCTCCCCAAGCCCTGCTCTGTGCCCTGCGCGGTGGCAGCAGCTGCTGCTCCTGCTTTTGCACTTGCAGCACCTGAGCTGGGGCAAAGCAAAAGGAGTATTTCAGCTGCAAGGAAGCCAAAAGGTTCCCAGTGCTCTATTTCCTCCTGTAGTTGAGATTTTTCTTTTATTTAGCCTGCTTCTTCTTGTATTTCTGCTACATTCTCTCTGTCCTTGGGAAAGCAGAGGGTGCCGGATGCTGACAAGATGGTGCTGAGCCAAGCCTAGAAGTTACATTTCACATTATGTACTTTTTCCATTTATTTAAGTTCTTCTATTACCTGTTTTTTTTTGTTTGTTTGTTTTTAATACTGGCTGATACCCAAGTAGCTAAAGTATTTCAGTTCCATCCCATCTCTAGGTTCAAATTAAAAAAAWAATAATAATAATAAAAGAAACAGTGTAAGGTTGATCACACACTTGTTATTAAGTCAAAGCTGGATTCAAGTGCTTGTGTGAGGTAGAATTATCTCATTCTTTTTGTCTGTGTCTTTCTGTGATCTACCAGTCAAGTATGTGATTGGATTTCAGTTCAACAAAACCTTAAATTACACACCTATTGTGCTTGAGCTAAGCCTAGTTTCACAGCACTGGAGAAGGCTCCTCACTGCTCTTTTGGCACTGTTCGATCTGGCTTCTGCTATCATCCGCAGGTTGATGAATGAGTAATAGGATTAGAAAGTCTCATCTCCGAAATGCTGTAATTGTCACATTGGGTGAATTGACAAAGGGCCGGCGGATGGAGAGGTGCTCCGCAATGTAAAGTCATATGTTCAACCTGTGCTTACTAGCCAACACTAAGAGAAGAGAAGGAACAAAAAAGATCCCTTCCAGTTTTCCATTTGCTCAACATACACGGACATCGGCGCACTCTAAATTAACCTTTCATGCATGAGTTTGTTGGAAAGCAGAGTGCTCTGCCTCTTGCGGGATCTTATCTCCCTGTAAGGAAGACGATACACTTGTTGATCCTTTGGTTAGTGCAGGTGATTAAAAAGTCCAGGAGGACTGGGGAGAAGGGAGCAGATTTTCTCATCCTCCCTAGGAGTCTAAAACTCAAAATACCAGGGGAGAGACGTTCACCCAAGGTGGCCAAGCCTTTGCTTGGCAGCAGAAGAGCTGAGCCTATACACCCATAGCGACTACCTGTGAACGTGCCGCTGCTTCAGGAGCAGAAACCCCACACGTTTCTTTCTATGGACCACCATAGGGTTTCAGTGGCTCCCATCCTAAGTCCCGTTTCAAAAGGGCAGATTTACAAAGGGATTTACAAGGCGAACTCAGGTGGTCGCTTTAGTAAAGCGCCCTAGGAACCTGCCTGCCAAAAGAGCCGTGCAAATACAGCACTGAAAAGCCTAAGAGCAGAAAACAAGCTGAACAGCTAGGTAAAACCTTGCTGTTGCTTCTTTCTCCCATTTGTTCTCTTGTTTTAATTTCTACTGCCTACSAGCAACGGCAGCATCTTTCAAGCACAAGGATGGAAAATTAAAAAATACAGTGGGGTAGTTCTCTTTTAAAGTACCATCAGCACTGCCTTCTCCTGAGGAATGGCTTCATGCAGCGCATACAAATTAACGAGAACTTTATTCCTGCTCCCCTTTTACTGAAAAATTTTTCAAAACAACAACATCGCTTTTGCTGGGAAACGTGTCCCCAAATGCTCTGCAGACGCGGCCGGAGAGGTCAGCGATCAGAGTCCCCCGTCTCCGTCAGTGTGAGTTTCATTTTAATTACAAGTGCATGTTTTGCACATTGTAAAACTACCCCTGGCTCTGACCACCACAAGAAAAGGAACATTTAGCTCAGGAAACAGTAGCTGACCCTGTCTGCTCTTTTTCTTCCTTGGCATCAGCTTAGACTATTAACACCTTATGTGTGTTGCCTGTGTGTCCCACATATGTGTGCTCTGCATCCATCTCATGCAATACCTGTCGTAAGTGCATACTAAAATCTTCCAACTGGGAATTCTCCGCTTTGTTTGACTCCTCTTCTTGGCGTCTTGCTTAGCTATTGAATTCATCCTCCTGACACAGAAGCCCTTCTGTGTGCGAGACGCTTTGTCCTTGGAAAGCTGTGACATTCGCCTTAAACACATAGAGGCCTTTTTCACCTCCCAGTTCACTTCTTAATTATTCATTCCCAACAGGAGGAAATCAGGAGAAACCTCGGCAGCCAATGTAAACATTTTGTAGTGGAAGGCATTTTTTTTTACTCCCCAAGAGCCYGGTGTGACCATGATAGTTAAATTTCTTACTAAGAAACTACTCTATTTTTTTGTACATAAAAAGGGGAAGGGGGAATAATTTTTTTTTTTTTTTTTTAAGAAAGGATTGATACAGCAAAACACTGTGCACCTGACAGTGACTGCTTTGCTCTGAGTAGCTTTTGCTCATAATTGCAGAGAAAAGGGCCAGGTCTCCAACAAGTTTCATTTACAATTTTCATTTTCTTTGAGCCCAGCTCGGAGCAGCAGTCTCACAGGGCCAACCAGTACCTCGTAAGGTGGGAYAGGAGCATTGAGGGGCCGTTGCGTTAGAGATTTCCCACCTAACGTGGCAGGCGTTCTCAGGGATTACTCTCTTGCAGAGGGCTGTGTCACAGCCGGAGCACTTTCCCCAGGTTCACACGTAGMGACCAAAGCGGCTGCCTTTTGGAGGCTCGGTTATTAATGGTAATAGATGCCCTGTGCAAACAATTTGCAGAACCAGGGCTAGAGCCAATATTTTTCCAGTCTCRCTGTAACCTTAACTGAAACACACAATATTGGCCCGCTCCCAGGAACCAGGAGCGGTAAGCGCGTATAGCAACGGGCCACCCACTCGCTGTTTTCTTAGGGAAAGTTTGCCAGCAGTGATACGTAGCTTGCACCACCTTCCTGAAACATTACCACAGGGCCAGAGCCCGCGCAGCTCCGCCCTTACCAACACCTCTCTTCTCAACCTGTCCTGCTCCACCTCCCCCTTCTCTGCTCAGCCCAGTCTTCTCCTGTGATTGCTTCCTTTTTCTTCATCACCTTTTCCTGGCTCCGTGCCTTGCTTCATGCTATTCCTAATGCCCGGGACAACCTCTGATTAATGTTCAGCAAACAGCCTCCTCCACAGATGAGGCCGCACCCAAGCGTGCTCTGTTTTCTCTTGTTCGGCATTATTCTGACTCGTGCCTTCCACCCTTCCACAGCGAAGGCACCTACGTGTTTGACAGCAAGCAGCACCAGCTGCCTCTCCAAGTCTACGGAACACTTGGTGGCTGAGCTGCTCTCCATGCCAAGTCCCACCAAAGCTTCTCCCATGAGGGAGCAATGGGGCGATGAGGAACCAACGGGCCCCAGTAACAAGTATTTTGAAGTCACTAGTGCTACAAATTGTTGCAAGATTCTTTAAGCCTTTGAATCTCACCTAATAACATATCCATGAAGACAAGAAACCCACCTTGTGTTTTAAAGGATTCGTATGACCTGGAATGATGACTAAATTTCATCATCACAACAGCTGGTCCCTATTTCGGGGAGAAATAGTGGCATTGTACCTTTTTTCCCTTCACCAATTCTCCTAGGAGTCACTAGGGAAGTGCAAATATCCTAACAGCTACTTTGCTAAGCAAGGAATAATGCACTTGCAAAGGAGTCAAGTTTATGATCTGTCACTACATGTCTTTTTCCCGACTCAGGCTTTTTTTCAGCCATTTAGGTAGGTTACTGGGATAGCCTGGTTTGGTCCAGCATGCCATGGATGTGCTGCAGTCTTGTAAAAAATCCATCTCCAGGAATAACAGCCTTTAGTCAGGCAGCCTATAAAATAAAATGAGAAATAAGCATAATTTCTTTCAAAATGCAATAATTAACAGATATTATGCCATTTGTTAGCTCTTTTAGACTGCTTTCCACCTATTTGACCTTTTTGGCAAAAATGAGCTGCCCTCCTTGTGAAAAGGTAAGCTAAAATGGAAAGCAGTTGGGTGACTCCTGTGTTTCTACATATTAAATTCAGTCTTCTCGAGAGCAGCAATGCTCCCAGCATTACACCATTTCTGAATTAAAATCTAATTCTGAAAGTTTGACAAAGCGCACATTTAACACAGGTCAGCAGTATATTGACAGGATGTTAATTTTAAATTGTGTCAGCATTTCCTGTCTTGAGTGTTAATGTCAATTAGCACCTTGCTGCATAACCTCCAAGTCCTCCCTTATTACGGGAAAGTAGCAGAGCAGGCAGCAAAAGCCCTGTCCTATTCAAAACACCACTCACTATCCGCCAAACAAAGAGCTGTCATAACAAAACCGGAGAGGTGAAAGTGCCTAAGCTGCTATGGATTTGAGGTTAGAAGCCTTAGTCTTTCTCCTTATTCCTGATATTAAAAGCGTAAGTGTGTCAACTTGGAGGGAAAGGCTAATTACTTTGAAAAGTGTGTGTTACCATTCAAAATCTCTACGCCTGACATAAAGCCCTTGGCTTTCGATTGCACTGCGTACGGCTCACGGTAGGTCACCTGCAAGGATCCTTAACGTGCTCTGAAATGTGCAGCCTTGCTCCGGGAAATGCGAGCGTTTCTGCACACTGCCTCTTTTCTTCGGCATTTCACACATTCCAGTTCCAGTTTCCAGCACCTCACAGCGAGGTCTCGCTCCCAGGGGCCCCGTGAACGAGCCCAGTGAATTTGCACTCCTTTCACTAAAGCACTGTGTAAGGATTCCTTAATAAACTTCATAAAATTCCCACTCTCCTTTGACTTGACAGCAGCTCACAATGTATATTTGTAGAGGAAGGTCTAGACACATATACAGCCAGGCCTGGTACTTACCCACTCAGGCAAAATTCAGCAGTGTAGACACTCAGTGTGAAACCTGACTGCCCTTGAAGTCCAGCAAAAACCCTGCCACAATTTTGCTGTGTTTCTCAGATTACAGATGTGCTTCTAGAGGACAGCAGAAAAAGGCATTTAGCCTAAATTTTGAAGAGTCGGTTGGTACCATAGTGCAAAAATTAATTTTTAAGAGAGAAAAGGAAATGTAACAGCATTTCCAATCAGCTCTAATCCTAGGTCTTACAGCTTGTTGAGAAAAAAAAAAAGACATTGCATGGAATCATTATGGTTGGAAGAGACCTTCAAGATCATCAAGTCCAACTGTAAACCATCACCATCAGGCCTGCTAAACCATGTCTCTAAGTGCCTCATCTACATGTTTCTGGAACACTGTCACACATTGTGACTCCACCACTTCCCTGGGCAGGCTGTTTCAATGCTTGACCACTCTTTCCATGTAGAAGTTTTTTCCTAATATTCCTGAACCTCCACTGGCCTTACTTGAGGCCATTTTCTCATCTTATTTTTGGTGATCTCCTGCCCCATTAAACCTCCTTTCAGGTAGAGAGTGATAAGGTCACCCCCAAACCTCCTCTTCTCCAGACTTCTCAATCTCCCTCAGCTGCTTCTGTTAAGGTCTATGCTCCAGCCCCTCCACCAGCTTCATTGCCCTTCTCCAGCCAGTTTTTCACTCAGCAAAGAGTGTATCTGTCTAAGCCATGGGCTCCACAAGACTGTGCTAAAGGCCTTACGAAAGTCAGATTTGGCCACATCCACGGCCTTTCCCTCATCCTAGGCCTTGCTCGGTCATAGAAGGAGATCAGGCTGGTGAGACAGGACCTGCCTTTCATGAACCCGTGTTGACTGGGCCTGACCCCCTGGTTCTTGTGCACACACTGTGGGATCACTTTCAAGATGATCTGCTCCATAACTCCCCCTTATACAGAGGTCAGGCTGAGTAGGCTGCAGTTCCTCCTCGTCTGGGACCTCCCCATTTGGCCAGCAGCGCAGATAGATGATGGAAAGTGGCTTTTCTTTGGTTTAGTTTGCAAAAAAGCAAACCATAGAATGTTTCGGCTTCACATTTGGCTGCCAGGAAGCAACACTGCAGTGTAACCTTTGCCCTTATTAGACTTTTTATACTGCTAAAGGAATGAGGCAACAGAAACGCTATGGCTTCTGGAAATGTACAGGGCAGAACATAACTTGGTTCTGATTTCCATCTACAGCTTTTGCACCTTCAGACATCATCCCAGACTGGAAGAACAAGTAGCAAGGGCTCTGCCCTGGCATGTTGTTTCCAAAAAATTACCTGTACTCAGCTCTGCCATCCATGATCCATGCCATGTGGGAGCTCTCACTAGAAAGAGAATCAACCCTGGAGACCCAGCTCAACAGACAGTGCTTTAGCTATGAGGGAGGTTCCACTTTTCCACAAACCAAAGGGCAGATTTTTTTCCCTTTTGTAAAGCTGAAAGCAGGAGCAAACCACTTGAAAAGGCTGTCGTACGAGGCGCTCAGCCCCAGCAGAACTTGTGGAGGCAGCGGCAATGTAGTTAACAGCAACAGAATAATACTCTTCTCATAGTATTTTGGCTGTTGTAGTCCCAGCTGGAAAAAAAAAAAAACCAAAAAAAAAAAAACTTTTAAGGGAGCTAAGAACAAAAAATCTGAATATGGAAGTAGCTTCTTAACTTAAACAGCTACAACAGTACCCATAAGTCTATTACAGCCTCTTGACTGAAGGTTCGGTTTGGGGCAACACCAGGTATTGTATCATGATTGTGAATCTGCAAAACTTGGAGCTGAGTACACACAGCAAGGCCAGATTATGTTCAAAAGAAAAACCATAGTGATGCATACCTAGATTTCCAAGAAGTATATTAACAAAATTATAACTGTTCCGGTTTGAGGGACTTCAAGTCTATTATGTACTTCAGCCTTGATAGCTTTGCAGTAAGCAGTGCTGTAAACTCTGCAGCACAAGAGGATTTTGGTCCCCCTGGGACCTCCCCGTTCCCCGAGGCAGCTGACTTGGTGTGATTTCGTCGCTGGTAGAGCATCAGGATGAGCAGATAGTGCAGCAACCAGCTTGGTGACTCCACTTAATTGTGACTCATTACTTATTCCATGTATCAGTTCATGAGAATACAAGAAAACAATGAGCATACCAGAAAACTGGCGTACTAATAAAACGGTCCGATAAATTCTTTTCCTATTCCTTTTACTTATGTTACTGCTATTGAAGGTGAAAAAGAAAGAAAAAGAGGGGAGAAAATAGGATTTCACAATTGGAATACCGTGTATGGGCAAATATTTTCCCAGAATTGCTTTAAACATGACAGTTGAGCTAAGCTAAGCTGTGATTGCTGGGCAAAGCAGGCCAGTTCATTGTATGCACCAAGTTGTCTGAGAAGACTTGAGCTGGAAAAGCAATATTTTTCATACATCCTGGGAAAGTCCATCTGAGCATTATGGGAAAACAAGTATAATGGAGAGACATCATACAAAATTGCATAGGATTTGAATCAATAACTTCCATACACATCAAAGGTTTCTCTGTGCAGCATTAACAACCCTCAGTGAACGATACTGGCACTTCCCATTGAATCCCGTTTCACCTTCCAACCAGGGGACACAGCACTTCCCATGGGTACCATGATTACCCACCAATGCCCAGCGGATCACAGTCAAGGATGGTAGCATTCCTACACCAACCTACTCCTGCAGTCCAGGCAGCGTGTCTGGAAATCAAAGCATTAAAAAAGCGTTTTCATGTTGACTGCCATAAAGCGCCTTGTCACTCTGGTGACTGCATTTGTGCCTGTCGAGCCCAGCTTCCAGGTGTGGCCGGGCCCTACGCGGTGAACGTACTGCTCTTCAGATCTGCTGTAGAGATGACACAGGCACTCTGCCCGGGCGTTGCGCTGGGTGCCTGCACTCTGCCAGAATCTAAACAAATTGGCCAAACAAATTAATGCCACACACCCTAAATTGGCTGAACAAATTAATGCAACACGCCCTTTGCACAAGGGTGCCTTTGAAGGCCCAGCGCTGAGCGTGTTACAGCGAGATGCATTCTACTGAATAGGGTGTTTCAAACAAATCTGTTTGGAGAGAAGAGAAACAGCACATTATAGTTTCAAGTTAGAGCAGGGCTTTCACCCCAGAGCTTTTCAGACACCAGCGCTGCGTGTTGACATTTAATTACTAAACTCTTAAAACAAATAATTTGTATGAGCAAATGCTCCTCAATCATTTCATAATAACACAACTAGTGTTTCTTGGCAGTTAGAACAAAACCAGAAGCATGTTGAAATCGCACACACAATGCCTTGTTCTGACACGGAGAGAGGTGCCAGATCGAGCAGCGCGAACCCTCCAGGCGCTGGGAGCTCATGGGAGTCGGGAATTGAGCGCTGCAGTTTTGTTCCCAGGGGCTGGCAGCAAATCAGCCCCAGCAGGTTCACTCGGAGGTTGAAGTTTACTGAATTTCTTTCTCCAAACAACCCTCCCTTCTTCTGCTAAAGGTCCTTTCTTCCAAGCAGCCCCGAGCCTCCCGCGGAGGATTAAGGGAGGAGGGAGCATGCTTGGGGCTTGCTGGGCGAGAGGCAGCTGGCAGGTATGCGAGCGGGCCGTACCCAGCTCGCCAACGCATTTCCTTCCACCTAACCTTTGGCGAGAGCCACAGCAGCACTTTGTGCATCTCTGCTGCCAGGAAGCCAGGCTCAAAAGCACCTCTAGCAGCGGCACGAACCGACAGCCTCGCTGTCTCCCTGCGTCTGGGACAAGGACCTCAGGGCAGCAGAAAACGCCTTCTTCAAATCCATCTTTTTCTCATATTACTTAGTGTTGTTTTTTCATCATCCTCTTCAGGACAATGTCTAAGATTTGTCAAGAGGTTTTACATAAAGAAGGAAAATTACATTCCTAAAGCGGGCTCCATATTCTGAGACTATTTATTTATCTATATAAACCCTCTATATCTGGGATTTCTTATAAAGCCGACATTAGAAAGATATTAAAGGGAACAAATCACCTTCCAGTGCAACTTAAAGTAGGTGCAAGTCTCCTGACTTTGCTCGCAGGAATCTCGACTTCAGCTCAAAAGACGGCTGCTGTGTTTCTCCGGGCCCTGTCCTCCTGCCTAGCTTTCCATATTGAATCTGCAGCTAGGAAGATGTCTTTTTTTCCAAACACTGTGCAGGTAGATTTTCTTTTAATAACGCTGAAGTTCCCCGATTCAATGTGTAACGATTTTGTGTTGAGTTGTGCCACTGGGATCCATGAGGTCTGCCCAATCCCTCGTCTCCTCCTTGTGCTTCCAACCTCCTACTCACTGTGGCCTCTCTGTTCCTCCCTTTGCTCCCCACTCTGACCTCCTTGTACCTTGCTCTTCTCTCAGTGATCCCACCATCCCCAGGCATCTTCTTCCATGCGCATGTATCCACAAGTCCAGACAGAGCGATCCCACCTCTTTCAAAGTTAGCAATTTATATTGGAAACAAGAGGAAAACCACAAAAACGATGGCTATAGGCACCTGGATACCAAAGGTGCAGGACCAGGCCCGAGTCCGACATGCAACGTTTCCGTGTGAAGCTTAAACTGAATAGTGCTCAAATGTGAGAACTTCAGCTCAGATGCCCTCATGGGCATTCACGTTATAATAACAGCCCGTGTTTGCATCAGCCTCCTCCAACTCACCATGCCTTCGCTTGGCAGCCCTCGAACTCGCAGGCCGTCCCAGCACTCTGCCCTCCTCTCTAATTAGGAGCCACCGCTTGTGTTTCATTTTTCTCCCTGAAAATTGCCATTGCAACCTTGCTATCAGCTCGGTGTCTTACCATTAGTCAGGAGGGCAAACGTGTGGTGTCCTTGACATGTCAGCTAGAAACGTCTGGCCCCGTCTTTTCTCTGGGGAGCAAGCCTATAAGCTCTGTAATGCATTTAACCTCTATCACCTCAGGGAGTAAGAGTCTCCACAAGCAGTCTGCTTCCACACCGCCCCTGAGCTAACTCATTTACTTTATTTTTTCTTACGGTGTTCAATAAATTACACTCCACCCTTTAAAAATTATTATGGTTAATATATGACTTGCTAAAGAGATGCTTATAATTCACATAACTATGTTATAGCTTTAATCTCCTAACATAGAGCATTAATAAATGTGGCAAGACTCCCTGAATTAATAGCCTGGCATGTATCCACATATTTAGGCATGTTTGTATTTGTATATTTTTTGTTACCATATTACGACATATAAGCCAGATTCTGATTTCCATGTCAAAGTAGAGAATTAACATTATAGGTCATCAAAAGAAATGGAGTGCTTTGTTAAAATTACTGATTTCTGTTGCAAAACAGACAACAGCTCCCTTTTACAATGCATCCGCGAGCAAGAATCTGATCTGAGCTTCTGTTTGGCTTTCATTTTAACAGGCTGATTTTTAAAGACAAGCGTATTCCTTCTGCAGTCCTCAAAGGTTTATTACGTTTGGAAAAGGCCATATCCCCTTGTCCTTGATAGTTGGTTCAATAATGAATCCAGCTGCTCAAAAGTGTATGTTTAAAGTCCAATTGTTCAAGCAAAAGCAGGGGATGTGCAAGAGTCAGTTCTGGGCAAATATTGGGAAATTCTTTGTAACATTCATTCCCATTTTTATACATATTAACTTTTCACCTTTTGTGTGTATGTGTGTGTTTGCTTTACCCAAATATTCAAAAAGCAAACCAGGAATGCTCACTCTAGCATGAAAAATGTTGAGGACCCATAGAAAACACATTCCAAGTTTGCAAACCCAAGAACTCACACTAGAGAACACTATTATTCTTGACAAGAAAGTTTTACACATAAACCAGAAAAATATGAAGTGTAGTGAGACGTTCCTTAATTGAGTTCTGCCTGAGAGAAATGACAGTTGTTGCCATTTGGAAACCACAAGTCTGAAAACTAATGCTTTTCAAAGCAAAACAAAGCAGAAGGTTAAAAAGCCAGCCCAGTAATCTTCAGGTTCCCTCTATTATTCACAACATCAAATAATTTTCCTAAACACAATAAGGAGTGTCAAAGCCCTTGATTCTGGGACAGTGGAAGCCACAGTTCTACTACGATTCAGCCTTGTGTTCCTTAGCAAGCCCCATGCCAGAGGCCCTGTAGAAACCACTGGCAGCACCAACCTACATTCCAAGTATTCCGCTGTTCCTTACTGAACATCACGTATTTCTCAGGGGCACAACCAGCTGTGCAGCTAAGATGAAAGATCAACTAATATTTCACGCTTCTTATGGCATTTTCCTGGTTTTCTTGGTATAGCCATGGTAAAGCTGCAGCCTTTAGCCAGGTGGACTTGTGCAGGAATCATATTTAAACAGAGCAAAGTTCTGTTAGGGCCCACAGCAGTGGAGAAGAGTCTGAAACATGAAAGCTCCAGAGTCAGATAACACACAATAAGGGACCTCAGTCACAATTTTTAGGAGTTTTACAGCCAACTTCCTGATTTTCACTGTACATGCAGGGGGGGACAGTTGCCAGTTGACATTTGCATGGGAATACTGGCAAGACTGAATATAAATTTTTAACTAAATTCTGTGCTATTTATTCAATCAATTCCACTCACTTTACGCATATTGCATGTTAAGTCTCAGCTGACTTGGAAGCTTCAGTAAATGAATAAGCCACCTTTGAAAGGAAAAAGAGGTGAGGTGCTCTGAAGATCTTATTGACAACCCTGGGATACGGATCTGCATCAGATCTGACTTTAAAGCGTTTGGCCTCAGGAGGGAGGGTTCAGTAGTTGAAACTCATCCTGTTCCATCAAGTAGATTAGTCCGGAGCATAGGATTATGTTAAAGCCACTGTTAGCATATATTGGCTGTATCCTGTTACCAGGGAACAACCACACTTACCTGGAAGAAACCTTGTTCGTGCTTGTAGCCAGCTATAGGCTCTTCTCGCTAACATATGTCCTCCAACCACATGTTTGCTATGTTAATGCAGACCACAATCCCACGGAAGTGGATGGATCGATTCTAAATACAAACTACAAAGGTGCAAGTGGAAATTTTCTTCAGCCCGGAGGAGGATTTGCCAGCGCGTGAGGGAGGCTGGGTGTCCTCCACAGAAACAACTGAATGAACAGGAGGTGGAAATATTCAGAAAAAATAATAGTGCAAAGAGCTATTACTTTGGGGGATGACTAGCAATAACTCTGCAGTTCATGTGAATACTCCAGATAACAGTGACCAGGGAGACCTGGGCATATTTGTCGGTCACAGAAAGATGGCACGTGGGCTTGAGGGGGGACGGGACACAGGAGCATGAAACACTGCCCCAGCAGGCTACTTCCAACCCTACATTTCTTCAGCAGCTACAAAACCCCAGACAGCCAAACAAACAAAAAAAAAAGACTGATGCACAAGAGGTATGGATGTGGAGCAGGCAGGTGTGGAGAGAGGGGCAGGGAACGACAGGCGTCCTGTGAATTAAACCCGTTTCCTTTCTCCCAAACTCTGGAGCTCAGTTCTGTAACCCCCAAAACATCCGCACCGGGACTCTCAGGACTGGCATCCTGCTAGAGCACCTGTCAGAGATGCAGCGCTGAATTCCCCAGTCTGAACATCCCATCTAAGGAAAGACAAGGATTTCCCCATCCACTTCCATTTTCTAAAATAAATAAATTGTAATAATTTTTTTTTAAAGTCCTCTCAAATGCTAAAATGACCATTCAAGGAACCCTACATAACCTTCTTTTTCAGCTGCTATAATGCAGAAGGTGAAGTGTTATTAAACTATTTTACAGCACTAGGCGAAAATGATTTTCTGCTTAATAAGGAAATATCTGATATTTGGTCATAAGGCAAATGCTATTAATGAGCAGGCATTTGGCTCTGAATGAATAGATTGTAACCTGGATGGTTTTATCTGCTTTCTCTTTAAGAGGTTTTCATTTCAGAGTGAAGCAGTGGTAAAATTTTAAAATAAGAGTGACAGAACATAGTAATTTGGAAGCCAAAAACTATTGGAATGAGGAATCTTTACATCCTAGTGTGAGTGGATCTCGAAAGTCTCGGGCATCGTGGCTCGGTTTCACCAGGGTGCCCGGGACGCACCTCGGACCTTGGGGGTGAAAGGAGACGTGAGTCCCAGGAGACAGAATCAGTGAGGGCTGCGGGTGCGGGAACGCAACCATGCAGACTACAAGCAACACAGACCGTAAAAATAGATGAATATGAAGGTGTCTGTGTGGGATTGCTCAGCCGAGAGTTGCCGGTATACAGCAAAGATCCAACAGAATTTTGTTTTGAAACAGGATATCCAAAGGACTACTAGGAAGCTACTATCTGCATCAATTGAAGTTATTTTGGTTTTAAGCAAGTACAACCTCCAAAACACACAATACATCTGCCATTTTTCCCTTCAGAGAGCACGCACTGGTGGAGCCTCTGGAAGACGGTGAATACGGCCAGAGATTTGAACCATCCAGTGCTTGGATGCTTTAAAGCTGCTGTGGGTAAATAAGGCATTTCTCAGGTAGTGGTTGTGATTCAGAGCTCTGCTCTTTCAAACTCCCAATGCTCCCAGTGTTTGAAAGTAACATCAACTTCTTTCTCCTACCAGCTGCATATATATATTTTAGTTTTAAATAACATGGGATACCAAGCAGATAATGATTTTAAAAAAACCCTAGCCCCCAAGCACTTTAATTTCATGCAGCAATTAGAGTTTCAGCTTTGCTAGCGAGCACCACCGGAAAGCAGAGAGGAACGTAGTATTTTTGTGTGGCATGCTCCTTAAGTAAACTCTTCCCTGGCAGCTCCTTCCAGCACGAACACTACATGGCACAACCGTAATTACCCCGTGCTCTGCCAAAGGTGCCGTCAAGGGTGTTTGCAAGGAAACCAGGACGCTGAGCCAGATTTCATTTGCAGATCAGACACGCCTGTTGGGAAACGAAGCCAAGGGTTTAGGTGGTGATGAGATCACCGTGTCTGTCCTCCAGGGAAGTCATCTGCACCTCAAAACTTAATGAGCTATTCTTCAAATTTGTTTTGTGTTAGTTATTTCTAAAATTAAGTGCTTTACCAAGCCTTTAGGAGAACGCAGCTTCTCACTGGGTGAGTTCTGAGGTCCAACTGGAAAAGATACAATGCAAACCCAAGGTTGTATCAGATTTACTCAGCAATTGGATGAATACCATTGGGAAGGGAAGTAAGGACATTTCTTTGCAAGGCAGAGGGAGAATATTCCACATTACAAAGGCACTGAAGCCCAAAGTAGGCAGTTTTCTTCACCATAGTAAATCATTCTGCTTGATCGTGATAGCCCTTAAGTGACAAATCTTACGGAAAATTATTAGTAATTTTCCTTCTGAGCCCTGCACTGGTGTACATTTCTATATTCGTAAGGCCCTGCTCCAAAGATGGGGAAGTGATGAGGCAACACACAAGCCTGGCCTTGGTACTAACCACAGGGTCAGCAGATGGATGCCTGGCCACTATCCTGGGCCACCCTGAGGACAGTCTCTTTTCTCCTTCGGGTCCTTCTGCCTCCTTCTAGGACTGGTCCATCCCTGTCCACCTTTCCTTGGTGAAAATCTTCCAGAGCTCTTTGCCAGAAAATACATGCCAGTGCAAATGCCAAGGGAAGAAAAGGATCTCTCTCGACAGCAGATGTGGAACACATAGGCTTGATGACCTGGACCCACAGGGTGCTGTCTGAGTTTAGGCAAGGCTTTACCCCTGCCTCAGCTTCCTGTAGGGTAGCAGATAATCAGTACTTACATTGGGCTGGACTTGTAATCTAATGCAAAATTCCCTTTGAGGACAGAAGGACCTGCACACACAAAAAGATGATAGTTTTGTCTGCAGATAGGCATTTCTAACCGACTCCTATCAGCTTTCAAAAAAATCCACCACAAAGCATGAGCTGGAAGCATTAACCTTGCATAGCTATTGTGAAGGCCTCTTCACACTGCATCCCATGGCAAGCTCTCACACAAACACGAGGTAGCCATACAGAATATCCTGAGGCATTTCTTGCCACTGGAGGAGGAACAGTTCGCCCGTGCTGGAAGCCAGCTGAAGCAAAACTGCTCCTCCACGAGTGTAAATACTGTCTTTGTTGTCACTGCGTCTTGGGCTGTTCGTAAAAGAAAAACTTGCAGCATTTTCTTTGGATTTTCTTTTGTCTTTTGTTCATCTRTAGAGCAAAGAAAATGCCAAGTTAAAATAGACCTGATTTGAAGCAGASCTGAAGACATCCACTTTTATTACATTACATATGATACAAGTCCTAGCTGTCAAAATCCTCAGGAGCACCTAAACAGATAATAAACAATCAGTGAAAGACTTATGGCTACATGTTTTTCATAGTATTGAAAATCACCTGGGAACCATATTTTAATGGAAAATACAGCTTGATGGAGACAAGCTTCATAGATTTATGAAGAAACTGCAGCACAAATCAAGTGGAGGGTTTAGCTTTCCAAAGTGATGGGGAAGTGCTCAAAAATAGCACGAAAGGAAGAGRGGGAAAAAAAAAGAAGRAGGACGAAGAAGGACACGCAACGAGGTAAGAAAGTGCCCTTCTAATGATTTATGCTGGGGAGAAGGAATATGCCTACTGGTGATCCCGTTACCCTCGCTGCTCTTTGTGATTGTTATTCTTCCCCTAAGAGAAGTGCTCATGTTACATCCTGACAGAAAGTTACACCTCTTCAATGTGATTTGTCCACTTAAAACAACATTTATCATGTTGCCAGTTTATAAATCATTTAGGCCAACTAGATTAGGCTATAGGAAGCCAGCACCCCTAACTGATCCTCATCCCAGATAATTCACAGACCTGCATTTGTTTACACTAAACCTTGTCAGCCAAAATAGTAGAGCCTGGTGCCAGCTAAACTCCAATTGCTTCTTCTGACTGAGTGTAAAGAAGGAGCTACAGTTTTAACACATTTACAAATAGACTCTGGCTTTAAATGCAAATGCATCAAGAGCAATCCACACCATGCACATGTCCTGGGTGACTCCACTAAAACGGACAGATCTTGTATCATAGACTGGCCAGAAGCAGAGCCTCTCCACAGAAAAGGGAGAGGAGCTGACGAGTTCAAGGGTAGGCCACATATTTTACCTAATTTGTAAAGGAGGATGTGGAAAATGTCCATTTTTTTTTTTTACCTATAAAATACATTGCTCCTTGCTGARCGTAGAGATAAAAAAACGTGCTCTGCATTTTGTTCTAGGATCAGCACCAGTTCCAGTAAACTCAAATTGTCAAACTTGGAATTGGCCTTTTGTCCAATTAAAGCTCTTAAAACATTAACAGGAGGCTGAAATACAAGTTTGGATACGTGATACAGCCCACATCACTGTATACGGTTACTGATACGCAGTGGGTGCCAGGCACCATCTCAGAGCGAGCTACAGAGAGGCACGTTATGAGAGGAAGCAGCTGGTATAGAGCACTACAAGATGGGATTTTAACTTAACTTGGAATAAAGGCTCCAACCCCACATTTCATATGTTCCCTGAAAAAAAMCCCCACAGTTAAGCATTAAAAGAGGATGAACTTTCAATCCAGAGGATTTCAGACTGAGAAGCAATTAATAACCTGAGGCCTAATGATCTTTATGTATGAGACCTAGGACAAGGAAAGAGGAACCAGAGGCAAAAACCTTGGTCATTTAAAGTCTTTTGCCTTAGATGTGATTTCTAAAAATCACAGAGAAAACTGTATTAGTCTRTGTAAAACACCAGCCAGCCAGCACTCTTCTGTAGACATTTGTAGTCTGAGGCTCTTGAATTTTCTTTTACTTTTTTTTTGTGGGAAAGCCTTATAAAGTGAATTATTTGTAAACCAAACTAGAGATGACAAATTACAGGATCAAAATCACCCTCTTTACCTTACGAGAAACAAGACATAGAATACCAGGTTTAGATACTCTTTTCCAAAGAGCTTTAACAAAGCATTTAAATATATTCCTAAAAAGAACCCGTGGAACCAGAAGTGGTTTGGAAACACTACACATCTGCAGTGTGATCCAGGAGAATGGCCATTAAAATCAAGCAGCATCTATTCAGGCCTACTGTGAATAGAAATGATGCACCAGAGAGTGCTCAGAAAGATGATACCTGACGAGGAGTGGACCACACTTTGCGTAAGGGAGCAAAACTTTTAGCTGAGAACCTCTCTGTTACTAACTGGATCTAGTACTTCAAGTTTTGATTTATCATGTAATAGGAAAAAGTCGCAAAGYCTTTTCCATGGACAAAGATTTCCCCAGAGAAACAAGTAGAGCCCCTTTAATAGTGGGGTTTTAAAACAAGACTTGATAAAGCCCATGGAAATATGTATATGTGTGTGTACATATACAYGTATACAACACACGATAGGGAACAATCCTGCTCCGGAATAGCACCAAGTAGATAACCTCCCAGGTCTTCACCATTTCCAATTGCGCTGCTTTTAAGAACTTGGCACTGAAATACTRTACAAAGTGACACCAGCTTTTCCATTCATAACTTGGCCAGAAAAACTACATGGGAACAAACTGAAAATGAAATAGACCTCACAGTATGAGAAGGTATTGCTCCATTTCATTGTATTCTAGCAGGAAGGCACTGCTGCTTGGTTTAACAGTGGACAAGGCTCCCAAGGTGATGGGAGGAATGAAAAATGCGAGCAGTTAAGAACTGCTGATCATGGAGGAGATTTGAACATGGAGCTCGATTTACTGCTGGCTAAGAGACAGCAGAGAATATCGTTGCTTTTTGCCACTGTGTTTCAGTATAGAAAAGATATGCACAAGATGCCARTCTCACATCTGGACTTGAATTTCAACAGCCACAGCTGGGTAGGGTTTGACATTTAGTTTGTCAAGATTTCTTTTTATAATTTGTTARTACTAATATCTGTGGCAATCCTCAGGCTGCTTTGATAAATTTGGGTTTCCCAGAATATCACATCACAAAGCTTTAGCCCTCATGACTTCTATTGTTTCTCTGTCTAACCAAATGCACAGCAAAAATCATTACCTAACACCAAATCCTACACACATCCCACCTAGACCAGTGTCCACAATGTCCACAGTGAGCACAATATTTTGGCTTAAGATATTTAGAATCAAATATGCCAGATCATATGATATTAGCTATGGCAAAAATACCTGGAAGAATACCCTCCTGCTTTGYTCTCTCTTGTGAGTATAAGGGACCCACTTGTTTCCCCAGCACGTGGAAATGAATCATTATAGTTACTTGGACCAAATCTCACCTGTGGCTTTAAGTCAGTGCTCAAGCCTTAACCTTCTACCTGAAAATCTGTCAGCTTGGCAGACAGATCAGTGGCAGACTACTGCAATGAATCCTAGATGCAGGAAGCCTTGGCAAAATTCACATCTTGATCCAAACCTTTCCTTCAAATCCYGGATGCTAGGCCAGAGCTTCTGGGTTGAATGCCTCTGAAGAGATGATCAGCCTGGGATGAAAGCTAATGCTTTCTCCTCACTGTGGAAGAGGGTTTGTCTCGTGGAAACGTGTATCTTTGGGGCACTCACAATAGAAACCAGCCACATGTGCTCGTCTTCAAAGAATCAGGACGTTCTGCTCTCCATAAAATCTTGACAGCTGTTCATCAACATTTGGTGCAATATTTCAGACTTCTGAATGCACAAATGGGACAGAGAAAGAACAGCTAGTTACGCTGAGATTCAGGAATAAAGGTTTAAGAGGTGACTCTTATTTGGTTATTATGCCAGACACAGGCCACACACAACTCAGACTTGAAATTTGCCTTTTCTTTTTTTTAAGTAGAAAACAATTGCTTAACCAATCTGAAAGTAAATGGGAATGAAATGCTCTTCTGCCAGTTAAAAATTCCAGCCTCTGCAGTTACACGACCATCCTGAACATCAGAATGTTCTACATGTTTTAAGCTTCTGGAGACCCAAGTCCTGACCACAAACCACTRATCCACCAGAGATCAGAAATGTGTCATAGAGGAGGGCAAAAGATGTTGCAGCAATTAAGTTCAAWACAGCCTAATAAGAACCAAAATAAAGATTTCCAGTAGGGAGAAAAGAACTCAAAAAATGATAAAATAAGAACTGATCTTTAATAGATCAGTGCTCTGCAAGTGCTTTCAACCCACCAATTCAGAAGAGGGTGTAGACTTTGATGGCCTCAAAGTTCAACATTGCTAACATGTTACGGTGGGTGAATTGGTTCATTATAAAGACTTTCATTGTCATTCAAATCTGAAAAAGTTTGGAGTTGGGGATTCTAGCCCAAAGTCAACTTTTATCTCAACTTAGCTCATGTTATATGCTTAAATACTACACTGGGAAAATAAAGATTCTCTGAGAATTGCAATGTAGTCTGTTGATGCCTGAGAAACCGCCAGTGACAAWGGATTGATTCTAAGTTCATTACAGAAGACACACAAACACCTCAGACATCACTGCCCCTTTATGGGAATTTAGTGCCTTTGTGTCTTATTCCAGCAAAATCTGGAAGAGTAAAAATGAGTTAAAATGTGTGATAAACATAAAGAAGTGAATTAAAATGTTCTTATTATTTTCTGCTTTGAGTGAAAGTTCAGCCAAATTCAGTTTATCCAAGTTCATCCAAATCATCATCAACCCCGAATTAATACATGATACTGAGCCAACTATAAATCTATTCACATGTTTATTTTCCCTTAGGATTTGTACCCCCGTTACACAATGATGGAGAGAGAAAGAATTGAGATCATTAGGAGGGCTAAAGTGAGATTACATGAGAACAAGAGAGCCCTGCACTATTAATTTTGTTCACAGTCTCCTAGTGCAGTCATATCCTCTGAAGTTAGAAGCACACACATATAATCTGGGAAGCCTTACAGATTTCTTTTTAAGGAAATGAAGTTCTCAACACTGGCTGCATTAAGAAGGGTATTTTTGGTTTTCCACAATGCCAGCAGCAATGCTAAGTAGAGCTCTGAATACATACTTGGAGGTTGTGCAGCATGTAGCTGTGTCCTTGTAGAGCTAAAAAAGCTGTCATCACCATACAGAGTGCACTATGCATCCAAGTTCCCCAACGATTGCACTACTTCATATGCTCGTGCACTGCTCTATAGCATCCCAATGTTGGCCACTTGCAGCACAACCCTAATCCAGGACAGGAGTTTTCCAGAAAATATACATATATATTTTTTTTCAGCTATTGTGGCTATGGAAATCATCTTTAAAATATGCATTTCTTCCATGAAAACTAAAGCATTCCTAGTCTGTCCCATTACCTACTTCTCTCTGTAGCAGAAGCATTTAGTCAATATGTTAATGCTAGTATCCAAAAGCCCTTCACTTCCCTCAAGTTCCAAAGTTCTCCCTAGACCTTCCCTCAAATGCCAAATCCTCCAGTTTTCCCTTCCGKTAACAGGTATTTCCATAAATTAACTATGAAAATATTAAGTGTATTTTACACAAACTTGGATATTGTATCAAATAAATTAGGCCAACTAGGAATCTGTACATTTATTTTCCCCTAGAGTTTGTACCTTCATTATGTAAAGATAAGGGGAGAAGGAATCAAGATCACTAGGAGGGCTAACATGAGATTGACTTATATAGAGTTACAGTGATTTGAGCAGGTAGAGTGCTCTGTTCACTTACCCTCGCACAGACTAGCAGCTTGAATGTGATGTCAAAATACTGCTAAATTCAGTACACAACACATTTTCACATGACAGACTTGATAGCGTTTCCGTTTCAGAGTGGGAAGAAGATATCGCTGAATTTCCAAGTTGTCACCGAATCCAGGAATCCTGTCATTTGTTGACAGCGGAGCATTTGGGACTGAAATATTTCTCGTGAATAAATTAATGAAGCAATAGAAAAATTGACGGCTCAGCTATAATATTTGCTCATCCATAAAAAAGTCACTCCACCTAGTAGAGTGGGTGAAGTAAATTTTACAAGACTGAATTAATGTGCGTACTGACAGAAATACAACCTTTTCTAATCAGCATCATTTCAAAATAAATTCCTAAGTTGTAAAAAATTAGAACACCCTTGCTGTAATGAGTGCAGTGATAYAATCTGGATTAGTCTAGCAGGACTCTACTCTGTTGGCGGGCTCGCCTCAGAAATGCTGTCACTCTCCTCTCACACCTGCAAAGAAACCTGTGTCAGGCTGCTTCGAAATTCTTGCTTATGCAATAGATTAGAGCTGAGACATCAACAACCAATTTTTTGAGCCGCCACCTAGGACTGGGTATTCAGATGTGTCTGAAATAATTTGAAAAAGTTCAGCCTGTATTGAGCCAATCCGTTATTCAGGACAAAACTTTCACAAATGATATATCATCATCAGGGGAAAAAAAAAAAAAAAAAAAAGAGACTCTGAAATGGAAGAGATCTCATTAGAAAGCCATATGAATGTAAGACAGAAACGCCAATTCAGCAGAAAAATTAAGCACCAGCTGAACTTTAAGCATAAATTTACTTTGCAAACAGTAGGTGTCCAAAAGTAAAACATCCTGTCTTCAAGGAAATGCAAAAGGACAGTGAAAACTGCTAAGAACTCAGAATTTGAAACTTAGAGGTGTCATAGGAAAATGGAAGTGTAAAGTAGCTGCATGACTGCAATTCCCGGTTCAAGAATAAAGCCATCAAAAAATAAAAATAAAACCACAGAAAGATAACATTTTACAGTGTGTCTTTACCCTTCAAAGATGCATTCTGTGAATCTCTACCTAGCCTCTCTGCCTGGTCGAAGGTCTGAGATGTAGCCCCTGTTCTGTGCCCTGCACACAGCCCACCTTGATAATAACATTTCTCTGTCGTAACCACATCAGAGCTGCAAACGTCCACGCATGCACACGTTACACTGGGGTTGTTTAGTTGCTGCGGGAATACAATGCAAATTCATTTGATCTATGTGTGCAGTTTGACTGTCTCCACAGCAGTGCACTCCCTCCTTGCCGACATGCTCACCGACTTTGGCTCATCTTCATCGTCTGTGAGTGTTGGCTTGCTTGCCTAAGTGGTAACAGTGCAGCGACCAGGGCAATCAGCCCGGAGGTCTCCAAGCAGTGGAGTATTTCCCCCACTTTAGCAGCTTTTGGCTTTTTATAGCTACTCTTTATCAGCAGCTTTTTCATTCGTGCGCTTTGACAACATCCCATTGCTTTGGGGTTTATTCTTCCACTGACTCAAGTACATCACTCACCCAAAATGCTGCCTCCACCAGGCCCTTGATGGATGCGCCTAGGGACTCCCCAAGAGCTGGGATGCCAACAGGACCAGTGGCAGGTCCTCTTAAGGGCTCCTCTCCTTTCCATTCATTTTAATCATTTTTGTGGTGTGTTTTCAGAAGGAAACTCTGAGCAGACCAYGCAGAGGAGATCAAGTAAGCAAAAGATCCATGGCAAACTTGCTCCAAATGACCTTAGAGGTTGCTAACATACATCTACATGGTGCTGTCAGGATGATCCTGCTTTTTCGGTTCTCCCAGGCAACAATTTTTCCTTAAAGTCCATTTCTGACAGGCAGAAAACACACACATTTTGTGTGCTGCATTCACAGGAGGGCATGCAGAGGCGTCAGGGCAGGTATTTTGGTTCAGTTTAAGACGATTGACCTCAGTGATGACACTGAGCCAGCTACACAAATGATGCTTATTGCTGCAGCTTCATGTGTATTCAGAGGCCAGTCTTAAGTTAATATAGTGTATTTTCAAAGTTGCAATACCAGGCATGTTTAGAAGTCCAAATGCAATCCATTCCCTCTGCTCAATGCGAGAGGAAAATCTGGCAAATTAGAGATTTGTTTATATTCTAAGCAGGTAACAAGAAAACAACATACCTGCTGCAGTTCAAGGCATACATTTCAAAGTGGGYTACGGTACATTTATACTCTGGTATATTTACATTTGTAAGTCTTGTGTGTTCTGCAAATAGCTTGAGTAGTTGTTCTCTAAAACCTTTTGGTAAAAAAAGAAAAAATATGCCATTTCTACTGTTATTATCAGCTTATTTAAATCAGAAATCACACATCTTAAAAATCAGCTGTGTTTTCAAAAATTTACATCAATTAAGGCTTTGTTGATTGGTACAGTCTGAATAACAAACCTCTAATTTCTGATTTGAGAAGCTGCTTAGAGTCGAATTAGGTTTTCGCTGTGGGCACATTAAACATCTACCAAGCTGGGGCCTTCCTCCACGGCTGAGCCTCCACACAACTGCCCCCGTGTAAATGATAAGTAATCACAATAAAACAAGATCTCAATTAATATAATTGTAAGCTGTTAACTCGGTGAGGATCCAAGGTTACCGGGAGATGCTGAGACACGTCGGCACGTGCATACAGATTACGGGAGAGGTGCAGCCTTGTGCTTCGGAGAGCACCTCGGTTGTGTTTCATGTGTATTCCTCACAATTCTTACAAGGGATGGTTCCAGCACAGGAACAAAACCAGCCTTGCTCCAAGGGTATTGTATGTAAAGATTAACAGTGTCAAATGGTGACAGCGCTATCGTAAATTCCAAGCACACAAAAACTAAGATGTTAAATCCTATCTCTATAACTTCTGTTCCTCTCAATGCGAAATTCAGAAGGTGTTGAATGGAAGTGATCACAGAAAGTAGTAGCTTGATTGATAAAGTCCCTATCTGGTCATTTACGATCTGGCTGAAGGAGAAGCAGCTTTTGCCAGACAGAAAAGCAATTAATCTGCAAACAAGCCGAGGAACAGCAGGGCTGTGCATTGGAGTCTCAGGCTGCTGGGAGCTCATGAGAGGAGATAAGACTGCAGCCTGCTATTTATTGTACATTTTAATTAAGTGCTTGTTAACGGCAGTTATCTTAACAGTCATAAAATTACTGTTGTAATGCATTTTGTTTGAGGAAAAAAAAAAAATGGAGGGAGCCGAAGGACTTTATGAAAGCAGTCACAGATTGCTTTCACTTTAAATCAAAGAATAAATTCTGAAGAGGAGGGATGTTGCAATGATCTAAGCCGAGCCACTAATGGTTATTTAATGTGGCCATCAGTGTTTGTAAGTCCCTAGCATACGGAACGTACACAATAGCCTCCAAACCCTCTTTAACACTTATTTGAGATGACAGGAAAAATGAAACCGTTTGTGCTTTCAATGGAAAAGCAATCATTGGTACATTATATTCTGCTTGCCCTATCATGCTAATGCATGGTAAAAATGTCACCAAATGTATTTAAGGACCTGATGGAGTGTTGCTGTTTGATTCCTGTTACCGGGCTGATTAATAAAAATCTTCAATTTGTATGTAAATGCAGTAGGGTTTCATATCATCCGCATACCTGCACCTGGAGAAAATAATAAACTGAAGTTTAATGCAGCAATTATAAGCATTTATGGAACTCTTTAAAGAGGCTGCCTGCCTCCCCTGACCATCAAGATGAGATATTCACAGAGGAATATTACTGATGCTCAGACAAGCAGAGCTGCAGATGGTCCCCAGTGCAAATGCTGCCAATGCAGATTAACTCACTGACTCATACTCACTTTGGTACTACAATGTAAGCTACTTATTGTTAGACAAAAGTGTCATATTTTTCCCTCCATCTGAAATAAAATCAAATTGAACTGGTCTTTGGAGCAGTGGGAAGGGCGGTAATTAACATTTCAGATGAGGTGTGTTTGCATCATTTACACTTTTCCTGACATCATTTAATTCCCTCGTGCATATGTTCCCATGACAACATCGTCACCACAGATAAAAATTGCGTCGGTGCCACAGAAACTCTTTGGGATATGCGACAACAGCTGTTTGTTTTTTTTAAAATCCTTCTAATGATCTTCAGACTTTTAACCAGTGACCCCCTAATGGCTGATCCATAATAAAACTAAGTATGTAGCTATTTGCATCTTCACAGATGGATATTGGAAAGGGTTTGTGGTTYGAGTACTAATGGAATAATAAGTACCGTGTATTGGATATGGCCATGTGAAGGAATACATTACAACATAGATAGATATCGGCTTTGATGTGTGCCCGTGCACAAGCTCTGCTCAGATAGCTCTCCGTGATTGAGTGCGTATGACGCGGATGGTCTT
Organism: Eudromia elegans; assembly: GCA_003342815.1. Classification (NCBI taxonomy): domain Eukaryota; kingdom Metazoa; phylum Chordata; class Aves; order Tinamiformes; family Tinamidae; genus Eudromia; species Eudromia elegans. Next base: position 1,203,342 of record PTEX01000072.1, on the reverse strand, counting down.
AGTTTCTCATAACTATTTACTGRTCTCCATTCGCAAATTTTAGCAAATGTGCTCAAAATGAGAGACAAAAACCACTCAGCAGCGGGTCCCGCGAGCCTGGCCCTGGATAAATCACTGCCCTGTTGTTCCAGCGCCCTGTTCTTCCTGGAGCGGGATCTTTAACTGCTAGCAGGGTACCAAGGCGTTTTCCTGTCTGCGATGCTCTTCACACACTGCAGCCAGAAAAACGGAATCGGGGAGCTACCAAAAGCACAACCATAATTAGTCCTGTATTTAATAGTCTCAGACAAGGCTTTAACTTATCCCATCCACCACAGAGTGCTCTGTCGACACTGAAGAGCTGTTTTTATTCCGCTTCCCATGGTGCATGATCAAGCCGTCCTCCTTAGAGGGGTTTAGTGGGAAGTCACTGTTTTTTTAAGCCAGCCACCAGCTTGTCACCAAACAATAGTTCTGTGCACAGCTGTGGCAGCATTTGCCTGCCACGCAGCACATGCCACATCAAGAGCTGTGCCTTGTCTCTTCAATGTAAAGGCAGGACCCACGTCCTGCTTACATTACCATTCAGTCTGTCAACTAAAAAGCCACCCAACTGTCAACTAAAGAGCCACTTTTGGGCCCGCTCTTTGACAAGTAATTGCTCCAGATGCAGCTTCCCAGCACCATGCATGGATAAMCTGAATCAAGTCCTTAAGAGGAAAACCCTTCCTCTGAGGTAACTCTATGCCCCTATTCCAAACAATACTCRGAGTAACAACAACTACAGACAGAAAAGCACCTGTAATTGAGGTCTCTGCATCCAAAGAGATGCCATAGTCCAGTCTGGGGGGGTTGGCAATTCCCAGCCAAGCTCTGTCTAGCCACGCTGTGAGGAAGGGCTGTACTACCTAGCTGACCCTAGAGTCACAAGTCACTACTCAGTCACTGCTGCCGGGTGACGCATCGTGATGATGGCAGAGACCAACCTGAAAGTCCCTCTTTCCTTGCAGCCTCACAGAAATTACCCGTTTTTGAGCCTGGATTCCGTCCATCTGGGTAAATGCCGGGCTCCTGTTTCACCTACGGTCCRTGAACCTGCAAGGAGGTAACTGCAGCCAGGGTTTTAGGTGTCCCGCCRAACAGAAGTGCTGTTATTCCCACATGCCGCTCCACATTCACCCAGCCGCAGTTTGGAAGGACGGGGAAGAAGCTGAAGCATTGCCCCTAGCAGGCAGACACAGCGACCGGGTAAGATGAGGACCAACATTTGATCTAAATCCCACTAAACTAAATGGGAACCCTACTACTATGAGCGTGTTACCAGCGCACTTTGGATTAGAAATCCCAGGGAAAACTGCTGCAATTCCAGCCATGCCTGCGCGCAGCACCCATCGGAAAGACAAGGTCCCACACAAKCGGTCACGTTGCACGTTATCAACAGAGCTGGCAGCTAAATTCACACGGTAAAGTCTTCATTGCCGGTCATAACACAAGAAACTGAAAGCACGCCAGGCCGCTTCCGGATCCCAGGCGGGCTCTGCAGCAACGGCTAAGGAAACAAGGATATGCCATCAAGGGAGCCACGGAGGATAAATAGGGATTCCCGCAGTGATGATTAAATAGAAACACTCCTGACTGCACTTGAGGTAAATTGCAAACCTACTAAAGTCACAAAATCAAGTTTCAATTGCAATGAGAAACACAGTTAACAAAATTAGAGGAATTTAGAGCTTGTGGATGTTGTAGATCACCTTCGTTTTCCCCTTCTCCCTCTTTGGGACAGAATCATGTAGATTCTGGTGTAGAAACAGACTTGCAGAGGGGAAAAAAAAATCATTTTCCATTTCTTTTTTTTCAGCTTTCTCATCATTCTAGGATAGTGAATCTACATATATTACTTAAATATTGCATCTTGTCCTTCAGAAGTAAGAAGAAAATCTTAAAGCATGAAAAACATTGCTTCTTAGAAGAGCAAAATCAAAAGGACAACAAGAACCAGATGTCCACTAGGATCATAAAACTCTCATATTGCCTATATTGCATGTCTGTGAATAAGCCATATAGAGAGCCTTCTCTAGTCTTCACTGACATCATACTGTCTTCTTGATGTCAAATATGCTTTTATCACCATCTTATGCTCTTGGCCTTGACTAAAATTAGCATATTGAATTGTCCCCTCACTTATACACTACCAAACATACACAAGCAATGCCTTCCTACCATCCTTACTAGGGTATACATGTGCTGCTCCAGCACATGCACAAACAGATYCCACACTAAGGACCTGTCAAGCCCAACACACAGCAGATACATCCATCATGTTGTGCCAATAGCAGATATTGCAAATACTGTAAATGTTGAGATCCTCAGCAAAGGTATTTTGTCACCATTTTTAACACATAGCTTCAAAAATACCCAGCAGACACAGTCAGCATCTATACAGCTTGCACAAACAGCATCCAAATATRTTATGAAGACAGAAACTTCAAGACTTGCTTTTTTAGTTCCTTCTTAGCAAAGCTTCTAAAAAGCCTGATCAGTTGCATGGACCTTTGCAATGTAGAAACATGGATTTTAATTACAATATGGCAGTTATGGTGCACAAGCTGTGCCCAAAACTGGCCCCCAGAATGACTCAGGAGATTCCTCTGCTAAATAACAAAATAAATAAATCATACTTCTTATGGCAGCTTCACAAGTATGTGGAGAAGTTTGATCACTCATGCCCACCAGTGACCTGAGACRCTCAGCAGGAGCAGACTGTTTTTCTTTGCTGCTCCCTTCGTTCTTTTACAACAGCTTATAAAATGACTGAGCACCTTCAGGTTGACACTATGGATTCTGGAACCCTGTGCCTAATTCCAGGTACCGGTTGCCCATACAAACACCACGGGTTTGTTTTCTAAGTTTATAAACCCTTCAAGACATCACTAAGTCTTAAACATGCAGGTCCCGAGCCTCTGGGCAAGGGCACACAAACTGGGGTTTGCAGAGCACATTTAGTGTGGTACACGAACTGCTTGTTGATGGCTTGTAAGGAGCTGGCCAGCTACAGAGTGATGACACCGATTCCCATCCCTTTGGCTACTTCACCAACTCATCACACATAGGGGAAACACAGCAGGGATTTTAGTGTCATTCAACTGCTGCAAAACAGGAGAAAGCCATCTAAAATGTTCTGACTGGCACCTTAACACACATATACTCTTAGAATACCTGTGATGTTTTGAAGCTCGCTTTCCTGTGATAAAACTATTGTGGGAATACGAGTTATTTTCTCCAGGAAAAAATAATATCCCCAAATAACATGTTTAGGTATGCTTTAAATATTTAATAACTACCACTGTATCCTGGAGATGCGCAGGACTTTCAGACAGCAGGTCTCTTTGTAGTCATCTCTGATATCTTCTCCATTTTCCTTTCCTCTTTGCACCTCATTACAGGTAAGGTCAGCTTCACGTGTCTCCGTGTCGATCTAATTATATTTGTTATAGCATAGGTGTTTGCAACCCAGTGTCCTACGAGCYGCGGTGCTCATAGGGGAAGAGCAGCAGCAACATGCCCTGCGTTTGCACGACGTAGGGCTGGCTGCTCACGCTGAGCAGTGGCTGCATAACAAGCTGCAGTGTGGGTCTGGGTGTGCCGTTAGCCCCACGCTGATCACTGCACGCTCCTGTGAGGTGAGATGGTTTATGCAGAACGGCATCCACCACTTCACACACGTAGAGCCACGTTGCTTGTTAAGGCTACACCTAGTAGCCTAACCAGTAAAATAGGCTCAGCGTGCCAGGGAATATTGCTGGACTCTGGAGGCAGCTCGTGCCCGTTCTTAATTTCTCTCCACTTGCTCCCAGTCACTGTTTCATTTACTCCCCTACATTTAGCTCAGTGCCTGCACAGGGGAGCAGAACGGACACCAAAACTATCCAYGCTCCTCCACGCAAAGAAGCATCTTTTCACCCCAGTGTATGGGAAATATCAGAATATTTGTATCAATTTTATTATCAGCAGTTAAAAAGAGCGAAAWTTGTGTTTAGGCAAGGCTTTAAAACTCCTTTCTTCTCCAGGAGGGAAGCTTAATTTCCACTGTGCCTCTACTGTATTTTCAATGGTTTCATATATCACTCCCTGCAGAGGTCCAGGATTCTGCATGGTCTGGTGGAAGAGAATGGGTCTTATTACTCTGAGTTTTATTTCAGCTTCAAATGACCACTGTAAGGATAAATTGCCTCAAAAAAAATACCTTCAGATCATTAGAAATAATTCCTAACCTTGCCATAAAGATTTCTTTTACCACTGTGACCTTAATGAGAATGTTTCTTCTAAGAATTATGGACAGTTTTATGAGAAAGCAACAAAAAACAGCGAGGAACCTTGGCAACATTGAAAAAAATCAATAATAAAAAGTATCAGAAAAAAGTYCAACATTTAAGATGACCAAAACCTAATATCCTCTCATTTGAGAGTTCAATTTTTCTGTGCTATTTTAGCTCACTGAACCGCTCCTATGTGAAATATATAGAAAAAAGAAAACTTCTTTTTTCCCCTCCTTAGAATTCTTGACTAGCGTTCTCCTGAATGTGATATTCTTGGGAAAACAGGATATCGCTTTAATAGATGGAAAGAACAGTCCATAGCCACAATACACAAAACCTGATCTACAGTTCCAGCTAATCCGCTCCTTAGCATATGCCTAGTTTTAAGTATGTGCCATAGTCCCCAATCCCCACATTCCCAAATGCCTYGAACTCAAGGCCTAAAAAGCAAAGCATCACCTGGAGCATCTGCCAGTTCTATGCTCAGCATTCTGTAGAATAACCTCAGGCTGCCTCCAAAAAACCAGAAGTGAATCCAGTGTCCCAAATAATAAAGGCACAGTCCTGAGGCTGGCTAGAAGCAGCGCAAGGCTGAAAAACAACATTCAGGAGAAAACCTGCCCTCGCAGATATCCACTGATGCTCTGTGCTCTCTACCAGTGGAACTGGGAATTCTCCCCATGAGACCCTTTGGTCCATGGAGAACAGAGCCTCATGCTCCCCTCAGAACACAGCAGGTGAGAAACCAGAGACTGGGGGAAGCACCTAGAGCAGGAGGTGGAGGAGAGCAGGTAGCCAAGCAGACCGTGCTCTGCCCAACAGCAGCCTGCAGCTGACACAGGGAACTAGGAGCTGAGAGCCTGCGGGAGGCAGCCCTGAAAGCCAGAGGAGCTCAAGAGAGACGGTGGATTTTTTAAGGACAACCTCCCACCAGCACGAGAATGATCCTTTCCAACACTCAGGGAAACAAGCAAATATATCAGGAGACTGCCTTGGTTACACAGCAGACGTGCAACGGAGAAGCAGCATAAACAGGACATACACAAGARGTGGTGGACACGCTGTGCAGAGGAGTATAGAAACATCACTCCAGGCACAAAGGAGGGGTGTTAGAAACACCAAGGTTCAAACTGGCAGGAGATACGGAGAGCCTCCACCCCCACATCAGCAACACAGGGATGGACAGAAAGGGCCTGCTGATCCAGTGGCAGAATTACTCAATGTCATCTTTGCTTCTGTCTTCACCAACAACCCAGACCTTGTGCATCAAGACCCAAGGGAGGGAAGAACCACCCACATCAAGTCAGGGGTCCCTCAAGAAGTCTCCCACAGGTYGATGCAATCAGCTCAGGTGTGCTCCAGGGTGCTGGCAGTGCTCGCCTCCCCGCAAGGAGGATCTCCATCACCATCAAGGCCACGGACAGGCTAGATTCCATCCCAGCTTCTATGGGCTTTCAATTAGGAGCTCTTCATGACATAGGCTCCTTGATGGAAAGGCTCTAAAGAGTCAAAATGCCAACATTGGCATTCTGATGCCTTTTCCCACTGCGCATTTATGGTTTACACACACACTTCATAAAAAAATTGTTTAACATTTGAACTTTCTGCAAAAGTCCAAAACTTTTTTTAAAAAAAAAAAACTTTGTGAAAATTTCCATTTAGTCGAAAAGCATTTTTCTCCCCAAAATAAAGTATTTTAGAGGAAAAATGCCAGACCTTTAGCTGACTGACAGTTCTGAGGTGGGAAGGGTAAATGACATTCACAGCCCTTTTACTGATTGACTCCTTGATTTATTAGGGTACAATCGTGCCGTAACAGAAGCCATTCTGAAAGAACGCCTCATGTTCAGTTACGTATTTCAAAATTTGGTGAAACAGCTCCGTGGCATTTCTTTAAGCACACGATATTTCTGTCTAAAGAACTGACACCACTTCAATATGTAATTTCAAAATCAAGTTATTCTTGAAGCAGCCAAAAAAAGTGAAGCTATCTCAACAATAGAAAAAAACTAGCAACAGAGAGTATCTAAACTTCTGCAATTATGTTTAATTCTAAGCCATTATTCACAGTAACACATTTCAAAGGGATGGAAAGGCAGCCTCCTTCTCCATGGCCATGAGCTTCCCACGGAGGAAGCCAAGGAATTATGCACTGCCGTGAGCCTTCCACTGTTCTCAGCATCTTGGCTGAAACCACCATCTTTTTTACAGCACAGATATAATATGACATAAAATACCAACGTCTTTCAAGCTGAATTAAGTGAATTTGTGAAAGAGTCTATCATACAATGAGTTCTGTGCTTTACCAGGCCTTGATATGTTCCAGTAATTTCTTTAAGAGAAGTACAATTCCGCCTGCTTTACAGTTTTCTGCAACTGTTGTATCAGGTCKGATAGAACTTATACATTTGTAGTGAAAGCCAAAGAGTTGAGCAAGAACAACTCTGCTTCTCCATCTCCCAACATATACTCTGACCAGCTCTTTCAGGTTATATACCAGTATTTGAGATATATACACTAAACCATAGGTCTTTGCAAAAACTAAGCTCAACATAATAGCTAATAATTATTCAGATACACAAAAATATTTTGGGTCTCTGAAGAACCATAGAGTTGCCATAACTTAAACTGCTTGTTCAAGCTCTGGACAAGCCAAAAGATCTCGTGCTCTTCTGCTGGAAGAGCCCATTTGTCGTTAACGAAATGGCTGCARTCCTGATGTTACTTGTCACTGAGTTCCTGTCTTCTCCATCCGATGTCCATCCCCATTCCCATCACTGGTTATTACATTGATTCAGCAACTGACTCCAAGGGAAAAACACCACTCACTAATTACCATCGAGTGGTGTTCATTCAGCACTTCAGTTCTCCTTGGAGGCTTCTTACCCAAACATTAACCCTCAACCAAACCAACCTCAGCTGTTTCAACATTCTTTTTTTTTCCCCCCTCYGCTCCCTAATATGTATATAAAAAAAGAACCACCAGACCAGTTGCAGCCAGACTTCTTGGCAATTTAACATTTTTAACCAAAGTAATTTATAAATTATGCAAGCGGAATATTTATTTATGTGAAGAATTTTGTGGGGTTTTCTTTCAAGGTGGGATTGGAACTGCTTTTATATAGTAAGTGACTGAGAAATCTGAATGTTGCCTTGTGTAAACTTCACAGTAGCAACAACATTACAGAACAATTTTGCTTTTGTTGAGGGAATATGTACATTTTAATTAAGTATTTTAATTATGAGACAGCGGCTTCTATAGCTGTGAGAACTGAAAAGAGTTTGGGACTTAGTTTTTCATCTGTCCTAATACAAAAAAAAGAAGTGTAATTTAAACATAAGAGAATTAAGAGGAGTATTYGCTGCGTGCTAAGAGGGGAAAGACACAGCAGGAGCTAAACGAAGGACTTGAAAGCAACGGGGCCGGCTGCCTATGAGGGTCCCCCCTATTTGCACACCAAAGGTCCGGGACATCTGGGGGAGCGTCTGTGCGGTGCCTGCTCGGCGGCGGCGGCAGCGCCCGCGCCGGGGGAATTCTCCCCCGGCCAGAAACGGGGCTCGCAGCCCTTTCATGCTCTTCTGGCCTGTTTACCTACCACAAAGGGGTCAGAGCACAGGAAGAAATCTTAGCCCTACCTCTGAGGCTGGCGAGGCGGCAAGCTGAGGGACCTGCCACATGTGGGACCCCGTCATCAATGGCAGCCCTTCTGCCTGGCACTGATGCAAACCCCCAGAGCAGCACGAGGCTCCTCAGCGGAGCTACGCCCGCCTCGATCCTCTTCTGAGGCCGAAGCAACGATGGAGAAGTGTAACTGGCGTGACAGAAGGGCAAAATAGCCATTTCTGGGTTGGATTTAGAAAATTACCGAGCAGCAAGATGTCATATCTACATGATGTACATTGCATTTTCCACATATTTATAAAKAACACCTTCAGAAAGATAGAGTCATATGCATATGGTGTGTATACGTGTACACACAGAGCGACTATCACATATTATTTTTTTCCTTCATGGTTGAAGACCCCTGCTCCCCCTTCCGACCCCCAAATTACCACTCAAGTCACGGCGTACTCTGCTGCGCTTGGAAGGCCTCCAGCTCTGGACACTCCAGAAGTGTAAAGGCAAGGAGACAAAGGAAGAGAACACGGAGATGAAGGGAACAAGAGGAAGGAAACTATCAAATATCACAATCCCAACAAACCATCGCTTTTCTCTTGGATCATCCAGAGGGTTAGTGGTGCTCTTCTAACTCCACGCCAAGAAAAGCAGTGGTAGTAAATTAGTAACAAGTTAGTAGATGTGCTAGAAAAATGGCYATAGAGTGGATTCCTTGTAAATGTAACTTTGAATAGTTGAAGCTCAAAGGAGATATTAAACAACACTTCATAAAATTCTATTTTGTATAGGGTGAAAACATGAGTTCTGCCTAAATATGCAAGACTGGAGGGATAGGGAACAAAGCATTTTAAACCACATCATATTAGCAGGAGAGCTGGCCAAGTGCTACAGAATTCAAAGTTTTCCAAAAAGGAAATATTTCAGTAAAACTTATCTGYTGCAAAGCCAGTTTAAAAATTCCCAGCACATTTTTTGCAGTAGAATCCTGGCTTCAATGTATCAGGTGACATGTCTCAGTGAAACAAAGCGTTCCTGTTTTCAGCCAACTACTGAGCAGGTTGCATGCGGGACCCTTTATTGAAAAAGTAAATTGCTATTAAAGGAACGTAGCAATTAAGTCRCTGGGGCTAAATTGCCCCATTCTCCCGATTTGCTTTAGGAGCGAGCTCTTTATGATAMAACCACCACAAAAGTTTCTTTGTGGGGATGCTCCTGCACTGTGTCCTGGGAGAAGGCAAAGGTTTGTGCTCCGCCTCATCCAAAAGCTGCTCCTGAACCTGGAGGAACCTTTCAYGATTGTCCATTTAAAGGCCTCAGATTCCCACTGCCAACTGGGCTCATCTTTGCCATGAAGTCTCATAGGATTAAGAGAAAAGCTCCCTGGAAAATGCACATCAGTTTGCAAATGTTTCATCTTTTCACTGAAACTTTTCCAGCATGAGGATGCATTGCCATCCCAGCTCCATCTCCAAGCTTTGAACAACCCATGAACACAGTAGAAGCTTCCAAAGCAAGCAGTTCAGCAAGGGGGATCACAGCAGGGGTCCTCTGGCTGCTATTCTGCAAGATCTTCATGTAGATGCACAAATCTCAGAAGCCTGATCTGGCCAACAGACACAATAGGCTCCCTATACAGGATGGTGTTATTATAATCCCTCTCTCGTGATGAAATATTCAATTTTCTTTTCCATTCTCAGAAAATATATTAAAAAAAAAGCTAAATTACCCAGTTTAGTAGGTCAATGTCAAAACTTAGGATGAAAAAGAATCTTCCTAAGAGAGTTTCTTAAAACCTATATAATCAGGTTGGTAATGCTGCCCACAGGGAAAACCCATTAGCAGAAATCTCTAACTCGTTTCAAAAAGCTAAACCTACGTGGATGGGGGCGTGCCTGCTGGTCGAGTTGCAGGCAGTCCAACCCACCTGAGCACTCGGCTGCATCTCTGTGCATCTCCAGCTTCCTCCTGCACGTTCCTGCAGAAACCTGCTAGGGCAGCAGGGGCAGATTCAACCAATAAGGCAGACGGYGTTGGAAGAACTTTCTGGGGTTGTCTAAAGGGTTAAATTCTACTCCTGAACTTCAATAGTCAGAAATTCTGAGCACTCTCTTTTTAGAGTGCTCTTCCTTCCTCCCMAGCCACCAGCACAATAGGGAAAGCTTTGTTATCATTAATCATCCTCGGAGCCCTCGGGATTCGGGGAGTACGAACACTGCTGCAGCCTTGCTGGGCACAGACAGACAGACACAGGCAGGCACCTAAGTTTGTGYCCGAGATCACCCTCGCAGATTGTAACGAGCGACTAGATTTATGAGGAAGGAGACGCGGATAATGGCTCATCTAAAAGTCAAAGAAACCAAATCTTTAATAATTATCATGGGAATTAATGTTTTCAGGTAAAGGATTTGAGCTTTATTTTTTAAAACAGATTTTTTTTTTCTGTAGTATATCTCCATGAAGAGCCATAATATGAAGAGAGCTGTAATATGAAGAGAAAAGAAAGGGTGGATTTTAATTCTGAAGCCAAATAATCTCCTGCACTGTGTGAAACACCCACAAGGTACTAGAAGAGCTCAGATGAGTGGCCTAAACAGAGATAGAAATGCATCCAAAAAGATAATTTCTGAGAATGATTGTCTTCACAAAGGACGATTTATACAAACTAACCACTTTAACTGGCAGTTACAGTACAAGTTTAGCAGCATTTATTTGACTAATTTACCTTGTCAGCCTTGTAATGAATGGCCCCAAAAAGCAGCCTGTCTTGTAATTTCTGGAGACTCCGGAGGAAAAGGATATCCTGTAGAAATTAAAGAAAAGAAACATGGCTGAGAACACATTTGTAAATAAGTCATCAACATTCTGATTAGATCTGTAACTTCTTGATCTAAAT
>PTEX01000072.1:1180035-1187535 GCA_003342815.1 Eudromia elegans | reverse complement strand
GACCCCGCGCTCCTACAGCGGGTGTGCTAATTCGCTCCCTGCCTCCTCCGAGGTATTCACGGGTGGGAAGCGTGTGAGAGAGAGACGGGAGCGAGTGAGAAGATGTCTTGAAAATAAGGGGGAAAAAAAGTAAAGAATCACACACACTTTTTTTTTTTTTTTTTAGGCTATCGCTCTTGGAAACAGAAGGCTCGAACTAATTTAAGTAAACTAAAGTTGATAGACTAGAGTCTTTAGAAAGCGCTGCCGTGAATTTTAAGGAGTAATTCATAACTAGGTATTCCTAGGCATCGCAGCCATTTAGCACATGCCACAGCTGGACTAGCAAGACGCAGAGAATCAATACTGGATCAATACAGAAGGCAAATCAATCACAAGGGTTTTCTTTTCAAAATATTTAATTAAATGTGGTGGCAAATAACTTCAGGATTTATTGTTTGATGCTAAGAGCATTACTGATTTTCCTTTTCTAAATTTCCACATGGGGACTGCCTGGTTCCTGGTCAGAGGATTATAAGAGACTAGGGAGTAGAGGAGACAGATTTCCAATATATAATAACTTGTATATATACATGATTATAGACTCACATGGTGCTTTAAATAATCCACTCTGTCGATGACTCATTCCATTAGCCCTGGAAAAAAAATGCATGTCTGACTTTAGTAGATGGTTTTGTGTTTTCCCCAAACACAAAATCCATCCAGACCTTAAAGTTAACTGTGTGACCATTTCCACTCTTTTCCGCATTCACGTGTTTTTTCCCCTGGTGTTCTCACCGTCCCCGCAGCCGGCTCCGCAGCTGCGGGTTTGCGAGGAGGCAGGAGAAATGGGGCGGGTTTGATCACCCCGCACCGCCGGGTGACACCGGTGCGGGTCGGGGACAGGGACAACCCCCGCCGCCAGTAGCCAGCGCGCTGGGCTTCCCTCGGGAACCGCTCGCTCGCCAGTGGCTTGTCCCGGGAGCACCYGGGAACACCTGGATCCCCCCCACAACGCGCCTTCCCCCCCAACCGCGGCCGCGGAAGAGAGCGGCCGCCGCTGCGCCCCTCACCAGGGTGTCGGGGCCGCCGTGCGCGGGCCGCGGGCCAGGCCGGTTAACACWCCCCCCCCCATCTCCATGGACATGGGGACCCGGGCAGGCGACACAGGGCAGCGCCGGCGGGCCCGCGAGATGCGCGCAGCCCCGCTCCGCTCCGCGCGGCGGCCCGGGCTGCCTCCTCCTGCTCCGCGGTGCGCGGAGCCGCTGCTGCGGCCGCCTGCGCGTTTTGGGGCACACTCGCCTTTTTCACACTCGCTCCCGGAAATGTTTCCTAAATGTCTGAAATAAATAAATAAATACATAAATAAATGAATGAATGAATGAATGAAAAAGCAGGCGCGAGTGAGCCCCGCGCAGCCCTTCCCGCACGCGCGGCCCCTGCACCTCGGCCTGTCCCCACCTTCCCCCCGGAGCCCTTCCTCGTGKGGGGGCGGCGGGGACACTCGGGGACACTCGAGCTGTCACCAGCAGCTTTGCTTTGCCCGGCGCTGGCCCCGACGGGGAGGCAAAGCCGGGGGAGGGGGTCGGGGGGTGCGCCCGGTGCCCGGGGTKGCGGCGCCCCCGGGGGGGCGGCGCGGGGGGTCCCAGGGCCCCGAGCCGCTCACTGCAGTCGTTCCGCCCCGCGTTATTGCAGATGCAGCCTCCTCCACCAAACAACAGATGCAGCCTCTAATGCAAATATTGCCATTTCCCTGCTGAATTAGCCTTGTCACTTAGCCCAGAAGCTGGCAGCGTTAAGCCAGCTTGCATTTTAATTTGGCCCTGAAGTTACTTATTTCATTATTGATCAAACATAATGCTGAATCAATGTTCATCTTGTTACCTGGGCCATTTCCATGTAATACAGTGATAGCACTGCCTGGAGTTACTCATTCCCATCCCAAAGTGACTTTACCATAAAATCAATGCTTGTTTGTTACTGATATAAGGCAGCATCTATTGGATGAAGAGCAAATAAAGCAGTTACGCAACGGCGCTCGAAAAGTTTAGGCGGAATATGTACATGAACAAAGACTTTGATATTTAAATGCATCTTATCGGCATCAAAATCCTCCTTCCCAGGCCGATGGGACAGAAAATCTCAGGCTGCGAGATTATGGGCTTTGATACTGTAGGTGTTGCCGCTTGTAAACGTTACCTAGGAGCTATAGGAGGAACCGTTTCTGCACCAGAGTATCATTAGACAGCAGATGTGGGCTGGAAGCTCTTCCGGGCAGGGACTGTTTGGGAAAAAAATAGTAATTAATACAATAGTAATTAATGATGGTGTCACCGGATTAGACCCCGCGCAGTGTTATCTTCAGCGCAGCTGCTGCTTTGCTCTCCTCTCCTCCCGCTAATAAACCGCGTGGCGGCCAAGAGCTGCCCCCCAACCCGGGCAAAGGCCGCCAAAACGCCCCCTCCTCGCCCCCGCGAGCTTCCACGCGGATCCTCCCGCGTGGGAAGGGGCCAGTGGAGGCCCAAGAACCGCGTGTGCGCCCAAAATGCGCCAAAGCGGCAGAGGGCTGCGGAGAGCCCGGCCGCGCGCGTGAAACACATTGGCATAAAATTAGCGAAGTGCACTAACAGGTTATAAATCACCCCAACGGTCAAACCACAGATATGAATCACAAATTCCTATAAAGATTAATGTTTCCTAAGATTCACGGCAATTATGCATTTTTTGGACAAAAGCCTTCTCCCGACGTCTCATTCTTGAGCGCTGCGTTTTTTCTCTCTCTCTCTCTTTTTTTTTTTTTTTTTCTCCTCCTCCCCTGAAGTCTTTCCAGGTTTCGGCGGGGGTTTCTAACGAGCCATTTACCAAAGGAAAGGTTTTATTAACACCTCTGGAACCTCTAAAGTCGGGAGGGAGAAGGGGGCAGATAGGAAGGCAGGTAACACAACACGCTGACCTACTGGCACCTTTCCGAGCGCAACCCCGCAGAGCCCCGCGGTGGTGGGAAGAGCTCGGCGCGAGGAGMGCCAAAAACTCGGAGCGGGGAGGCCCCCGAGGCCACCAGCGCCGGCTGGTGGCCCTTGCCTTTGCTTAGCCCTGGTGGGAAGCACGGGAGTGAGGAGGGAGCCGAGAGAGCCCCGGTGTTCCAAGGAAACGGGCTGGCAGGAGGAGACGGGAGCCGAGCTCTCCCGGGCGCTATTTCTCCTGTCTCGCCTCTGCACAGAACTRCAGATAATAGTTGGGGGCTACAGGTAACTGAGCCTGTTCTTATTCAATTTCCCTAAATGGCCTGGAGAGCACTTAAAAGCCCAGAGAGCTTTTGGCCAGCATTTTCTTATTAACTAATTTCACTTCGATCCTATTAAAGTGTATGCTTTATAACCTTCAAATGAACCTCGCTCGCTCCCTCTCTCTCCATCTCTCTCCTAAAACAAAGCCATTACCTTCTCGTGACGGAGCCAGCCTCTTAAAAACGCGGCTTCCCTCCTGCCACGGCCTCGCAGGGCGCGCACAGGCGTTCGAGAGCGCGCGCAAACGCACGCACACCCCAACGCACACCCCGACGCGCAGGGCACGGCGACAAACCGCGGGATCTCCGCGCTCCCGGCGCCTCGAGCGGAGGCTCTGAGCAGCTGCCATGGGCAGAGGGCGCTAGAAAATGTTATTGGGGGAGATTTGCTTGATTTCTCTGTGGGAAAACCTCTGCGATAATGGCTTTTAAATGGACACATATATTTACCATTTTCAAACGGGTTCTGCTGTTTCCTGGTAACGTTCACCGCAAATGGTAATAATAAAAGATGAAGCATTTTTTCTCACCTTAGGTCATTAGATTTACAGACAAGGCACTAAATCATTTGGGCTCCCCAAACCTTTAAGGAGAGGCGCGCGCTCCCATCCCCTTCTCCTCCCCCTCCGGAGAGGACCTGGAAAGGGAAAGGAGACAAAACAGTCACTGCGGCTCGGGAAAAGGCTCCCCCAAAGAGTTCTTCCACTGTTACCGCTTACCACTACTACTACTAACAATAATAACAATAATAAAGTTGACGCCGGCTGCAGAGCGCAGATTGTCAGTGGCCTCTTCCCAAAGCCTCAACACGAAGGGTCATTAATTGTGTTTTCTTTCCAAATCATATGTCACTGCAATTAACAGATTCTGATCAGGAGACTCCGTTCAGATTGATTCCATATGCGATAAGGAATGTGCAGCTTGTTATCTATCTGTCGCCTTGGAATTATGGAAAAGCTTCAAACGTGTAATTTGAAGAGTCTTTTACCCGGCTCTTTGATCTTTCCTCCTATTCTTTTTAACTCTTTTCTAACTGCGGCGCTTCCCCCCATTCACTTGCCTGGTTATCCCCTCCCCTCGGTGCTTGTGCCCCGTGTCCCGGCCGTAGGTTTCCCCGGGCGGCCGCACGACGAGCACCCCCTGAGCAGGTACCGCCCGTGCCCAGGTAAGGGGCCGCCCCCGTCCCCCAGCCCGGCCCGGGCAGAGCCGGGGAGCCGGTGCCGGTCCCGGTGCGAGCGCGGCCGGGGCAGGGCGAGCGCGGCGGCGTTCGGGCTAATAAATCAGAGCAGCGCAGCCCGTCGCGACAGGTCCCGGCGCGGGGACACGTGTCGGCCCGGCCGCCTCCCCCGCGTGCTCCGCGACGGGATGGTCTGAGACCCCCCCCCTCGCCGCAGCGCAGCCGCTTCCTACCCACCCCATTCCCGATGCCGATCCGGTCCGGTGGGGCTCCGGACCCCCTCCCCGCAGGCTCCAGATCGCCCCTAACCCCCCTGTACCGCCTCCCCCCGCGCTCTGGAAGCGGGACTCGCGTGGGCGCCGCTCGCTCCCGCAGCCCGCGCGCTCCGGCCGCGCTTCCTGCCCGTTCCGTTCCCATTAAGAGACCATCCCTCATCCTCGCCCTGACCCGGATTCATTCGCCCCCATAAATTTCTCGCCTCCCGGCTCTTCTCCCCCTGCTCCGGCTCCCCGCCGGGTTTCAGCGAGCCCGCCCCCGG
The DNA here is from genome assembly GCA_003342815.1 of Eudromia elegans. Classification (NCBI taxonomy): domain Eukaryota; kingdom Metazoa; phylum Chordata; class Aves; order Tinamiformes; family Tinamidae; genus Eudromia; species Eudromia elegans. Next base: position 1,182,555 of record PTEX01000072.1, on the reverse strand, counting down.
CCCCCCCGCGCCACATGAACCGCTATCGATTGCGTTGTTGATTAAAAATCTATCGCGATGACCCCAGACAGCAGCCGCACGTAATAAAATAACCCCGGCAGCTTTAAAAAGGCGGCAAAGGGGGCGCGGGGCCCCCCCTAAGGCGGGACCCCCTCCAAGGCGCGGAGCGCCCGCACAGCCCGGCCCGCCTGAAGCCCCGGGCGGAGAGGGAGGATTTACCCGCCCGGCCGCGGGTTGGTCGGATCCTACAAACTCTTTCTTTCCCCGGCCTCTTTTTTATTATTATTTATTATTTTTTTTCCACCAAGCAGATTTTTTTTTTTAAAGTCGTGGTCTGCTCTTCCAAACCGCCTGCCTCGCTGCTCAGCATCCCAGCGGGCTGGCCTGAGCGATCCGTACCGAAGAGCTCCCTGGAAATCAGGGCACGGGGATTCAGCGCCTATTTTCCCCTTGGAATTAAAAAAGAAATAAACATATATCTGAATTTAATATTGTTATCTCCATTGCATTATACTATCAAAACCTATTAAAGGAGGCACGTTGAATAGAGGAAAATAAATTCCTCCAACCCAGAGTTGTTTTTTGCACTAGATTAGCAGATAGGAAATGCTATAAAGATGAACTTAATACGATTAGAGATGTTTCCTACAGATTTTCATATATTGATTCAGGGAATTTTAATTCTGGAGCTTGCTTTGCTATAATCCGCATTTATTACAAGCTGATATAGTTTTATTATAGCAAGCGATCAAGGTCGATTCCTTTAACAGCATAATCTGACATGAATTTCATTTTTAAAGAAATGTAGTTATAAAAATCCATACTGTGGGCACTGTGGTTATATTGTACCTAAATCATATTTTAAAGGCAATAAATCCGCAGAGTGTTTAGGAGCAGAAGGGGATATGGATACACGGCTCCCCTGCACACACAATCCCAACTCTTCACAAGAGCCCTCAAACTTTAGAGATATGTACACATATATACAGCCTTTTCTTAATGCTGAGGTTTTAGAAAGCAGGTAAGGACGGCAGGTTCGGATCGCCCACGGCAAGCGCGGCCCTACAGGTTGTATAAACTTTTTARTGTTTCACTTACGCCTCTTCCTCCAACAAAACCGTAACGACCCGGGATACCCTTGCGCTTTCCAGCCCCGCGCTGCGATTGAACTGCGGTTTAACTAGCCTTGAAACGCTAAATTGCGACTCAGACGCTGGCTGGAGAAAGAGGGGGGAAACACCCCGTAACGCGGAGCGCGCGGACCATAAAGAGGCCGCCCCCGGTTAAAACAGCCCGCGACGCCCTCGCCGCAGCCCCCGGCCGCGGGGCCGCCGCTCGCGAGCGGATCCCCCTGCGCCAGGTACTTCCTCCCAGCCCCGCCGCGCCGCACAACACAGGGAATAAGCAAAATGATCATAAATTTCCTAATTAGAGATTTCGCACCAAGACAAAAAGGTGTTAATGAGTTTAATTCCTGTGCCTGTCATTGTCCCTTTTTTCACACCACTTATTTACTAATGGCCCAGAGGGCTGCTCCCGTCTCTCCTTTGTTAAGATTTTAATTTGCCTTCTTTTCTGCCTTTGATGTAAAATTGTGACCTACAACTCTTTGAAGTCCCTTATTAGGAGGAAAATTAACTTAGCTTTTCCACTGTATCTGCCCACTGTTAGCCCAGACAAAATGTGGAGAGCTCCTTAAAGATTCAGTACGTTAGGAAATTTTCTTCAGCGTAGCTTTGGAAATGCAAATGTTAAAGAAAAAAAAWTCTAATAGACTTTTAAATCTATATTAGGAGATGTATCCCTTGCCAGGGCCGCGGAGGGGGAAGGGAAGGAGAGAATATCTTAATAAAGAAAACAAAATGAGCCCGGGATAAGAAAGGCTGTAAATTTCAAAACCTGGAGAGAAAAAGAGAGAAAAAAAAAGAAAAAAAAAAAGGCGGGGGGGAAGGAGGGAACCTTTATTTTTAAATGTCACAACTTTTTCCTGTGCCTCTCGTGTGCCGTTTCCAGCTGACACCCTAGCTTCCTATGCCTTTGCTTGGCTGAGTAGGGGGAGGAAGGGGGGGAGGAAGAGGGGGGTTAGGGAAGAAATTATATCTAAATCTATCTCGGGATAATTAGAATACCATGAGGCAGGGTTAAACCTTTGTAAAACACACAACTGATTGGCGATTGCTAAAACGAGATTTGAAAGCAACTCAAATAAAAGATCGCGACGTCAGTAAACAGATTTAGAAAAAAAAAAAAAAAAAAAAGGCAGGGACAAACCCGGCGAGAGCAGCTCCGGGCACGGGAGAGCGAGCGAGGGAGAGAGAGGGAGCGCGAGAGACTTAAAAGAAATAGGAGGGGCTTGCGGGAGACTAGAAATGTCAATCAGAGCCCCGAGTCCCAATAATCTCGGGCAATCTGTTAGGACCTGACCTGGGTCCACTCAGATCAATAGGGAAAGTGGGAGCAGCGAGCGGAGCGGCGGCGCGGCGCTGCGCGGGGCCTCGCGGAGCGGAGCGGCTGCGCGGC